>CM040178.1:27295215-27655215 GCA_022606695.1 Vaccinium macrocarpon | reverse complement strand
CACGTCCCACTCCCCTCCCTCATCTGTAGCTACCCCATTCCTCCCCACCCCTCACCCTCAACCGCTCCCACCCCTCTCTCTCTCTCTCACTCTCTCTCACTTATACATATGACTCCCTCTACTGCTCCCACGGCCCAATTGGCAGTTTCTTACAACTGCTTCGACCACCAGAGGCATTTCGTCTTTGCCTCCCACATGTTCTCAATCGAACCCTGAGGCATTTCGCTACCGGCTTCTTCCTCCTTCCCACGGAAAAGAGAGGGAATGATCAAAGGTGAGAACTTCCAAACTCATCATGAGCCACTGCTCTACTTCACATATTTAAAGGCACACCAAGTGTGTGTGTGTGTGTGTGTGTATCAATCACTTGGTGTGTGTATCAATTTTAAGCCCACCAACTGTTCAATGTAATGTCTGAAACATTGATTAACCATTAATTATGTTCGTCGGATTCGTCAATTATGTAGGAACCGTCAATATCACACCTCGGCAAAAATTTAACACCAGGTGAGAACTTTTAAACTCAACTTTCATTTATTTCTACGCTTAAATTTTCGTTACCGGGTGTTCTGTTTGATTCTGGTAATCTGTATGATATTGCTCGGCTTTCGGTGTGAAGGTGTTTTCAGATGTTAAGGATGCTGGAGGTAGGACGGCTCTCCATTTTGCTGCCGCAGATGGAAAGACTCACGTATGCAAGTATTTGGTGCAGAATTTGGGGCTAGATGTTAACATGAAAGACAGAAAAGGTATGTCGGAGCTAGGAATATGTGCCAGTGGGTTCCATATGGACAAGTACCAACGTGAACTTATGCTATGCAGAGCAAAAACTAATATTGTATTATTAATAGAAAAATCTTAAATATGGGTAATTTACTAAATCAATGTCTCAATATTCGTATAACATGCACACCTTCTTTAGAATTAGATGAGTATCGTCGGAGTTTATGTATTAAAATTCTAAAATGTACAGTAGAGAAATTCTATGATTTTAGTCTGATTGCTGTAGTATTTGAGTAATTTCATCATAATTACGAGCTCATATTCTCACCAAAGTTAAAATTTTGGTTCAATCAGTGAGGAAATATGAAAATCAGTAGGGTGAAGTGATTACTTGACCAAGTGTGGCTTTGCTCCTGCTTAGCCCCTGATTCATTTCGGGAATGCCCATACTATTTTGGGGGAATTTTTTTGTGGAAAGCTAATAATGATTTACTTTTTCATTATTTGCAGGTGAAACCCCTTTGAATTATGCAACTCTGGGGCAGCAGAACCAAACTGGGGCTTGGCTTAAGGCAAATGGTGCAAATCCGAATTTGGCAAATGAAAAAGGATTTTGTGCTTTGCACTATGCCGCTGAAAAAGGTACGTCTTATCATAATATCTTACCATATAATAACTCCAAGCCACGTGTGCAAAAACTTTAAATTGAAGTTAATCTGCGATGAAATCTATTATGACAATCACAGAGTGGGGAAAAAAACCAACAAGCAATCAAAACAAGGACACCAAGATTTACATTTTTCGCTTGAGCAAAAACGCTTATAAGTACTCCATGGGTGAAGAGTGAGAGAGTATTCGCTAAAAAAAGGAGTGATTACAAAGAAGCCGGCCAGATCTTTCACGTGTGCACAAACCTTAAATCCGCTACTGAAAATAGCTACAGTGGTAATATTGAATTGGTTATGCTCTTTTCAATTTTAGCATTCTAATATTCAGATGTATAGGAGACAAGTATTGGGTGGGTTGTCCTTCCAATAGTTATTTGTCTTTGTGAACATCCAGTTGAATTGATATAGTTAGTGTCCTTGCACTCCTACTCGCCTTCCACGGGTTTTGATGAAATGCTCTTATAAAGACACATATCTTTGTCAATCACATTTTTTGTTTTTGAATCAGTACCAAAAAAAAAGTGCTATCCAAAGAGCCAATATAGCACACCTACGGATCCCATACGTATCTCACACCCGGGTCGTGTTGCATCAACGGGGCTTCTCGCCCAAAACAAGATATCCATGTGACAGATTCTCTCTTATAATATCGCATTTGTCTTTGTTCGGAAAGTTGTCTCTCCATTATTGGGATTATCGATCAATACATATGAAATGCAATTTGTAACATTTTGTTCATCAATGAGTCTTTGATGCGCTACTTCATTTGGCAGGTCTAAGATTTTGACAATTGCAAGAAATTCAGATTTCATACCACTCTCCCAAAATGGTCATCCGATTATCAAGTAACTAAATGGCTGTATATATATTTTCCCACTAAGGTTTCTTCTATAAGGCTTCTTAGAATGCAATGAGAATAGTCCCTAAGGAGGACGATGGTGTAGTGTTCGACTTTTGGAATTCTATTGTTTCTTAAATTGTGTTTAGTTTTCTCCATTTTTTTTATCAGATATTTAGTGTTCTAGGTTAGTATGGTCTCATTGCTCTCCTAAGAGTTTGAATCTAAAATTAGCTCTTACTCCTACGTTCTCTCTCCCTCTTTTGTTTTCCTGATGTGTTTTCAAAGCATCCAAGTGTGATCAGTAGCAGCAGTGTTACTATTGCTTGTGTTACTCTAGCTGCTGCTGCTGCAGTGGTTAATGGGGCTTAGTTGTTGCCGCTCCTTCATATTTGTCCTATTTGCTATTGTTTTCAACTTGGGGATTTAGCTCCTCGCTACTGATTATTTATGTTTCGATACACTGTTGTTACTGATCAAACATATTCTACTTTGTCTGAGGCCCAATTGTTGGTCCTTATACCTGTGGACTTAGCTCCTCACTTTTTTTTTTTTTTTGGCAATTAGAGTTTGAGGCCATTTTTTTCTATTGTTTGTTATTTCCTCCAAAGTTAATGCAACTCTAATGTTTTTAAGGTGGACACAAAATTACATCTTTTTGACATCGAATTGTTATTTCCTCCAAGGTTAATGCAACTCTAATGTTTTTAGGGTGCACACTAATTGTTTGAGTGCACGCTAATTGTTCAAGACGTGCGGGCATTTTTTTATGTCCAAATTTTTCATGAATGAATTTAATTTTCACTTTGGAAATAAAAAAAATATCCTTATAAAGTTAAAAAAAACTGTGAAGAGAAGTTGCAAATCTAATTATCTAAGTTAAAAAAAAATAAAAATGGAGTACAAGTATTAGAAAACTGAGGAGAGGTCAGTGACATTAATGCAAACCTCAGGGAAGGTTAGTGAAATTAACCCCAACAAAAAAGAAATAAGAGTGGCCTAGGGTCAATGAGTGGGTCGACTGTCCGGTCAATTGGAGTCTTGTATACGCTTAAATAGTACTTAGTACTTTTAGACTTTTATTAACTTTAATAACTACATTTGAGCCTTGTAAACATGTCCAAAAAGTTTTTTTGGGTTATATACCTAGACACCCCCTTTAAGCATAGGTTTTTCACCAAACACCCATTGTAAGAAAAAAATTACGATGACACCCCTTATATCTTCCAAACTTTACCCCAAGACCCCTTCAGTTACCCTTTCGTCTAAAATCGTCTAGAATCATCAGTTTTTTTTTAATGATTCAAACCGTTCAATTTGTTTAAAACATGCTTTTAAGCGTACTTGTGGAGAAATCGGCTCAAAATATGATCGGTAAGTACTTAATCCAAATAATTTTTCATATATTGGATTATCAAATCATGACCCAAAACTTTAAGATTCGAGACAGAAGGGGTCTTGGGGTAATGTTTGGAAGATAGAGGAGGGTGTCATCGTAGGTTTTTTTCTTGCAATGGGTGTTTGGTAGAAAACATATACTTACAGGAAGTGTCCAAATCATTAACCCAAGATTTTTTTCAACTGAAAAGTAATAGACAAAATTTGATGAGGTTATTCTTTTACGTACCCTTACTTTTTGAAAGTAAGTGAATGCAATGATCGACATTGATGTTTTGAAGGGTAAGATGAGGAAAGAAAAAACATGATAAGTTTAAGGATGTTAATAAATTGGAACGGAGGGAGGACTTACAATTGGTGCGCAATCCCCCCCACTATATACGAGTGCATTATCCTGCTTTTGTTTACCAAACTTTCAACATTTTCTTTGACTTCCTCATCTCCATGGATGGAACTAATCTCTTCCACATGTTGTCTGCCTTTTTTTTTCTTTGCTCCTACATTCAAACAGCATGTTTATCCATACCTTCACCAAATATCACCACCGATCAATCTGCTCTTCTTGCCTTCAAAACGTCCATCACTTTTCCCCCTGACCACATACTAGCTACCAATTGGACCGCCACAACTCCCTCTTCAGTTTGCGATTGGGTCGGTATCACCTGCGGTAAACTTCACCGTAGAGTTGCAGCCTTGGATCTTCCTAACATGGGCCTAATAGGCCCCATCCCTCCTCATTTAGGGAACCTCTCTTTCCTTGTCCGACTAGACATCAGCAAAAACAGTTTCTCTGGTAATCTTCCCAAAGAGCTGGCTAATATTCGACGATTGCAATACATCAGTATTGCGGCGAACAAATTTAGTGGGCAGATTCCTCAATGGTTTGGTGCCTTTCCTAAAATTGTGTACCTGAATGTTCAAAACAATAGTTTTTCAGGTTCTATCCCACAAGACTTTGGTAACCTTACAAACCTAAAGGTTTTGAACATGCAAAATAACCAGTTTACGGGCTCTGTACCACGTACAATCTTTAACATGTCGTCGTTGGAACGTCTTGCTTTTACGGGTAATCGCTTATCTGGTAATCTTCCAGCAGACATGTGCAACTATCTTCCAAATCTCAATGGCCTATATCTATCAAAAAATGAATTTGAAGGTCAAATCCCACCCGGATTACAAGAGTGCTCTAAACTTCAGCTATTGTCGTTGTCGTATAACCAATTCAGTGGTCACATACCAAGTGAGATTGGAAAACTTACGATGCTTAAGACGTTATATCTTGGTGGCAACTCTTTGGAAGGTAAAGTTTTTCCAAAATTCTGATATCTGTATTTTTTATTATCGTTGTAGGATTTTGCTTTTTTGAAGGGTTGACACTACAAAACAGGATGATCGATTTTAAATCCCCAATGTTAATCGATGAACCATTTCACTTCTTAGAGATCTTGAATCCATGCCCATGGACAATTCAAGGAAACACGACTCACTGCGAACACCTAGGGACATGCCATGCAGTTCAATTTTGTTCACCTAGCTACCTTTAAAAGTAGATGAACATTATCCACCATATTTCCGGTCATATGTCGATGATCACAATGATTCATCTCTTAGAACATGATATTTTAATTCTCCTTGCGAAAAGTCAGCTTAATCAGATATCATAATTGTTTAATAAAGTCACAAAATTCTCAGTTTAGAAGTTTGACATGAATCTAAAGTGAAAATTGTGTGACCTGAATAAGCATTTACCAATATTTAATTGCTTCAATGTTTTGCACGGCTAGTTAAAACATCATATTCTAAAAGATAAATTGTTTTGATCATCCAAACAGGACCGATAACGTGATGGGTAAAATTTATCCACTTTTAAAGATGGGTCAACAGAATTGAACTCCATGACATGCATGTCATCCATTAACCTTTAAAATTTGTATGGCTCGAAACTCATGGGAGACACGACATGGTAATTCTTAAAAAGCTTTTTTGAGGAAAAATTGTTGCAACTTCAAATATGTTGGGGCAAAAGTGTAGCATAATAGGATGCGAGATCCTCTATGCCGGAAATCTATATACCTCTGTGTCAAGGGGTTTCCGGCGGCTAAAATTTATCTTTTAAAATTTATGTTTGATCCCCCCTCGGCACAAAGGCACAAGGGTTTTTGGCACAAAAAATTTGAGGCCATATAATAGTATGTTTATAGGCATATATAACTGGTCAGTGGCTTTATGGGTAAAATCCAGGGACAAGATTTCAGGACTTCCTATTTAAGCCGAGGAGTCTATTGTAATCACTGTAACTCGATTGCTTTCTCTTCTATTTCCTGTTGTTAATTTTGGTCCTCAAAGGGCATATTCTAGTGATAGTTTTGTTTTGGTTGGCATCTTGCTAGCTTTTTATTAGCTTTTTATTTTCTCGGGGATTGTGGTGGGGTTTTGTCTAGTGGACTGCTTCCCCACGAGTCGCGTGTTTTTCTCATCCATTCTCTTTTAATCTTTGTAATTTCTTCAAAGATTAATAAATTCTTTTGCCGTTCAAAAAATATGTAATAGGTCAGTAATGCATTTGGTATGAGTCCTAATTGTTTTACTTTAAACTGTAGGTTTGCAAAATTAAAAACTTATTTTCAAAATTTTTCACGTCTGTGTCCCTATGAATTTGTAACCCCTGTCATGTCCGTGTATGAATCAGCACTATACAGATGTTAATCTGGAGATTTGGTAGTAATTGTCACTAACTTGTAGGTGAAATTCCATGCGAATCTGCAAATTTGTGCCACCAACTTAATTGACTGGAAATGTAACGACGCCCCAGATTCTCACACAATAATCTCCTTTTCAAACGCGGCCAAAATAAAAAATAAAAAGTCGAATGCTTTATGCCACCAACTCAATCTAAGAGACAGAAAATTATTAAACCGTCACTTCTGCCATTTTTCACTTTCTCTTGTGTCACTTTTTTTGTTTTTTTCTTTTCCTAGCTAGTCCAGCTCCTAAATTATCATCTACACCCGATGTAATTTCCCCGTAATCCGCCGCAAAATTAATTGCCATGCATTCAAATAAGCCCTTTACTTCTCATTCTCACTCCACCCTTGCTCTAGTTGTCCCCCACCACTTGTTTGTTTTACAATGTAAATACCCAATTGTGTGCCTCCGTGCACATAACACCTTGCACTTGCAGGTTTTCAGCCACCTTTTCTTCTTTCAATTTTTACCTCTTTTTATCTCTTAATTACCACATATAAAACATTTTTTTAACGGCAAAAGAATTTTATTATTCTTTGAAACAAAGTTTAAAAGGGAAGAGGAGCAAAGAACAATGAGGAGAAAAACTTCAACATGAACAAGCAACCTCAGACCCAAGGAAGAATGGAAAGCAAGGAGCTATCCAAATAAATAAGAAGACACCAGGACACATATTAAACATAGTATAAAGAACATTTATATTTAGCAACATGTCTATTTCCGTACCAGTTTGTATAAAGTACATATGGAGCTTGTACATGATAAACAAGGACTGTGCAATTGGGGTATTACAGGAAACATTCCTCGTGAAATGGGAAACTGCACTGCAATTAGAGCAATTGATCTGGGGAGAAACAAATTTACAGGTACGTACTACCATTTTATCCATATATGTTTAGGATCTTTAGGTCATTAACTGAAATATCTCTTACATTACTTGTATTTTTTTATGTTAGTACCGGTTCTAATAATTCTATCGTGACAATCTTATTCAAAGTTTCATTATTAGGAAAACAAGAAATTCATATAATAGATGTTAAGGGAGTTAGTAAGTTAGTACGTGGTGGCCAAAAGCCCGAGTCACATGTACCTTCAGTAGCATTCAAGTAATGTCGTTCAATTGCACTTGATAATTGAGCTTGAGCTTTATAATTTATAAATTGCTTCGGCTTTGTACAGGCAAAATACCAGAAGAGTTTGGCAGTCTTTCGAACTTGGAGGATTTCGAACTCAGCTTCAATAGGTTGACCGGCCCAATTCCAGGAACTATCTTCAACCTCTCAACCTTGAGATACATTGTACTTACCGAATGTTACCTTGAAGGCAATCTACCACCAAATTTGGGAGTTGGGCTTCCTAATCTACAAGTTCTTTTCCTCGGGGGAAATGAACTTACTGGAACTATCCCACACTCTATCTCCAATGCTTCTCAACTCACCAGCCTTGGCCTGGATACAAACAAGTTCACGGGTTGGATTCCTCATTCACTCGGAAACTTAAGGTTCCTTGACTACGTCGGCTTGACTCAAAATAGTTTCAGCAGTGAACCAAATTTGGGTTTCATCACTTCCTTGACAAGTTGTAGGCTTTTAAGCCAACTTTTCATAGATGAAAACCCATTCAATACCACCCTACCGGTTTCAATTGGGAATCTATCGACTTCACTTGAAAGCTTTACAGCAGATGATTGTGGATTCATAGGCAATATTCCTCCTAAAATCGGCAATCTAAGCAATTTGATACACCTAAGTCTTGCTGGCAATGACCTCACTGGATCCCTTCCGACAACAGTCCGAGGATTAAAAAATCTTCAAGGCATTTCTCTTTCAAATAATAAACTCAATGGACCCATTCCAAATGATCTCTGCCATTTAGAGTATATGGGCGTCTTGGAATTGAGCATCAACGAATTATCTGGTCCAATTCCATCCTGTTTGGGAAATATTTCTGCTTTAAGAAACCTCAATCTTAGTACCAACAAATTAACGTCCAATATACCAGCAAGCTTATGGAGTCTGAAAGATCTCTTGGTATTGGACTTGTCCTCAAATTCTTTCAGTGGCTTTATTCCTCAAGAAATTGGCAATTTACTTGCAGTTATTCGAATCGATTTGTCCACGAATCAATTGTACAGTGAAATTCCTAGCACAATTGGAGGTATACAAACGTTGATCTATCTTTCTTTGGCACATAACAGATTTGGTGGTCCTATTCCTGACTCATTTCAAAAGTTGATAAGCGTGGAATTCTTAGACTTATCCTATAACAATCTCTCTGGAGTGATTCCTATGTCGTTAGAGGCGCTCTCGCACCTCAAGTATTTCAACGTGTCTTTCAACCGATTGAGAGGAGAAATTCCCAGTGGGGGACCTTTCCAGAATTTTACAAACATGTCTTTCGCGTCAAACGAAGCATTATGCGGTGCTTCTCGTTTTCATGTCGTACCATGCCGTGATGCTTCTCAACATTCACGTACGTACAAAATACTCCTGTTCGTGTTTGTTTCCGTGGCAGCAGTTGTCATTCTTGGCTTGATCTCTACATACTTGTTACTTAAACGTCAAAGGAAGAATCAGATTCCCACTCCAAGAGACGAAGAGACGAGTTGGCGCCAATAACACACAGAAGAATTACATACCATGAACTCGTACGAGCAACTAATGCATTCGATCAGAGCAACTTACTTGGCACTGGGAGCTTTAGTTCGGTATACAAAGGAGTACTCACTAACGGGACAATTTTGGCCATAAAGGTATTCAATTTGCAACTGGAAGGAGCATTCAAAAGTTTTGACACGGAATGCGACATGTTGCGCAACCTTCGCCACCGAAACCTCACAAAGGTTATTAGTAGTTGCTCCAATCTTGATTTCAAAGCCTTAGTACTTGAGTATATGTCGAATGGAAGCCTTGAGAATTGGTTGTACTCCTTCAACCGCTTGTTAGGTTTTCAACAAAGGTTAGACATTGTGGTCGATGTGGCACATGCATTGGATTATCTCCATTGTGGTTACTCAATTCCAGTGGTTCACTGTGATTTGAAGCCAAGCAATGTTTTGCTAGATGATGATATGGTTGCACATGTTAGTGACTTTGGAATTTCAAAGTTCTTAAGAGAAGGGGATAATATTTTGCAAACCAACACACTCGCAACAATCGGATATATTGCACCAGGTTATTCTTTCATCTTCAAATTCATAGCATCTTTTTATCCTTTTCTGTCATAGTTATTGGGACAACAATTAGATTAACATTTTTTGCCATTAAGCTCGTTCCCTTATTCCAACCTAACTAGCTCGTGATTGTGGTCTTACCGGCATTGTGTCAAGCTCTGGGATTTAATTGATGTTTTTAAAAGCTCAGACATTGATGTGGCAAAGGTCAGGGGTTTTTATGAAATTTCGTGAAACAAAATCTTAAACCCTAATCCGAAATCTACTTATACAGCTACTGCAAACTATCCCTTTTAGATTTTGTTTTAATGAGTTTTGCTGCTGGATGCAGAATATGGACATGAAGGATTAGTGTCAACGAGTTGCGACGTATATAGTTATGGTATTTTGTTGATGGAAATCTTTTGTAGAAAGAAACCCGTTGATGAGATGTTTACTTCAGATCTGAGCCTGAAGCATTGGGTAAGTGAGGCACTACAGAATGATGTCACTCAGGTTATAGATTCAAGCTTGGTAAGGAAAGAGGAAGAACAATTTACTGCGAAGGTGAGTTGTGTATCTTCCATCTTTGAATTGGCATTGAATTGCTCTGAAGAATCACCTGAGAAGAGGATCAACATCAAAGATGCTCTATCTTTACTCAAGAAGATTAGACTCAAATTCCTAGCAAATTAGTCCAAAAACTAATGAACCTACTGTACATGTTTTTGCACAGTTACTTACTTTGCATGTTGTTATACGGAAACTGAGAGTATTGCTGGGGCTTAACTGTAATTTTTTTTTTCCTTCTCAAACAAATTGGGAGTTGTGTATATTCATGTGGGTGAACTTATGCACTTACAGTTTTGGTTTTAGAGAAAAAAAAAAAAGAGCTATTATGTTTCTGATAAGAAATCTAGTATGCGCTTTTTTTTTTTTGTGACAAATTTGTGGTTTGGTTTTCCTGAGGGCTATTTCATGTTTTTTCGGTTTGGTTTTCCTGAGGGCTATTTCATGTTTTTTCCACAACGTTGTTAATTTTTTCAATTTCCTGTTATCAAGTTGAATTGGAAATCCCTAGATTTCCTAAATCTAAAAAATTTCACGCGCGCAAGTGAAGAAGGAAAAAAATAAGTTTGTTTTAGCCCAAACTCTGTCCAAGCTCCACACAAGGTCTCTCTTAGAACTTACGGGAAGTTTCTGAGGAATATATGCGTTTCTCAGAAACATATGCACGGCTGAGTCTCCTAATTGTCGTAATATGGTATCAGAGCTAGGTCTTGGGTGGCCTCACCTCACGTGGTCAATTTTTCTTTGCCCGAGTTAAATCTCCTAGTCTTATCAATTCGTACCTCCATGTGCATCCGAGCTGCACGTGAGGGGGAGTGTTTAATTATCTCACATTGCTCATCTAAGCCACTCACTCTTTCTTAATAAATTATTGAGGTTACTTAACCTATTAGCAATTGATTTTAAGTTGGAACCCTCTAAGAAATTTAACAATAGATATTTTTTTTGGCGGTGCAAGGTGATCATTAGCAGGCTCACCGGTTTCTAATTAAGGCTTTGTCCTCTATACCTTATCGTCCAGAAGCAAAGCTTATAGCGATTTAAATGCATCTAATGGTTGCCCATTAACTACTCTTTAGCGGTGGTTTGGCTAAATACAAAAAAACTAGTTTTTTGGTTTTGTCATTATTCAATTTTTTTTTGCATTTGTTAGTTTTCGGTCAATTTTTTGTAGTTTCTTGGCTTGTCTCGACGAGATGAATCTAAAAAGTATAAAATTATTAACCAAACTCAAAGTTTTATGTCTAAAAAGTTTTGTAAATAAAGACGAAAAATTAAGACAAAATTTTAAGTTTGGTTAATAATTTTATACTTTTTAGATTCATCTTGTCGAGACAAGCCAAGAAACCACAAAAAAATTAACCAAGAACTAACAAATGCAAATTTTTTTTTTGAATAAAGACAAAACCCAAAAAACTAGTTTTTTTGTATTTAGCCAAAGGAGGCCACTAAGTTTAATAGCTTTTATCAATCTTAGTGACTTTTAATTCATCCAGCCTTACGTTATACGTGTTTTTGATTTACTTGATTGATTCACCTTAACTAAAAAAAGACATCCAATTTACTGGACATAAAAAATAACTATATGTCAATGGGATCGATGTGCAAAGGTTAGTTCTGGAAAAAGCTAAAAAAAATACTATAAATTACCTTTTCGAGGGATTATCAACTATTTATAGTTGAGGCTTTCTTAACAACTTCTATAGGACAATTTTTTTTGTTGGTAGAACGGTAAGAAACTGCACAATCAAAACCACTGCATCTTAATATGGATGGCTTGGATCTTATTGGAGACACTTAGCTCCAAACAATATTACTCCTATGGCTAGTGGCAGAGCCACTAGTTCAATTAATCAAAGGAATCAATTACAGTGCGAATTGTTTGCACTTAATATAAAGCCATCATACTTTGAAGACGTGTGCAACTTTATGGCGCTTTGGCAAAAAAAAACAAAAAAAGTGGTTTTTGTCGTTTTGTTTTTATTTAATTTCTTTTTTGTATTTGTTAATTTTGCGTCAAATTTTCGTAGTTTATGAATTCGAATCCAAAAAATATAAAATTATGATAAAAAAATATTACTCTCTCTGTCCCAATTTGTTGTGTCTATTTCCTTTTTTGGAAGTCTTAAAAAATCGTTTATATCTTTCAATCTATAATATTTTTTTATAGTCAATATGAATTTTGTTTGATAGATCTCAATTAATTTTTTAAAACAAAGATTTCGAAATCGGAAAAAATATTATAGATTATGAAACATAAACAATTTTTTGAGAAGTTCCAAAAGAAAAAAAAAAAAAGCACAACAAATTGGGACGGAGTGAATATTTTTCTAAAAAACAAAGAAAATAATCCAAAATTATCCAGTTTATTGGTTTATCAATATGTGTATACTATATTGCACTACTTTTGATCTTCAGTCTCAGTCCACCACTAACGAGATTTGGACAAGACTTTCGTGGAAGAAGTCTACGTACCGTATGCGTGAAGCAGCTGCTAACACATTTGCACAACTGAATTGACTGCCCACACAAAGGACGAAATGAGGACGAGGAAAAGTTCCACAACTCAATTGATAACTGCCCACAAACAGAGGATAAGGAAAAGTTTCAAATGGGCATACAATCTCAGCTACATCGAACTTGGATAAAATCAAGAGATAATCTTATTTACGAAGGTTCTATAAATAGAGGGTTTGCGTCGAGCAAATTTTCGTCGTTTATCTCGAGATTCAACAGTTCGGAGCCATATACACTCTCCTCCTTAAACCCCAATCGCAGCAGTGTAAAAAAATCACAGACGGGTTCGAAGCGTTTGGATCTCAAGATGGGCCGACGGGAAATTTGTTGAAAGAAACACCCCCTATTTACGGATCCTCCGTAAATAAGATTATCTCTAAAATCAAACGCATATATCTTATATAGTATTGCAGGATAAGTTTTTATGAGAAGAGCCATGAGCGCAACAAGTGTCCCTTTATAATTTACAATTACTGTATTAGTTTATTCTAATCTAATATATTTCACAAAATATATTCATGGTATCTTTTTTTTGTAAAAGGAATAATGTTTGAGTAATTTTATTTGTTTTTGCGTAACACATTTTGAATAATCAATGGCAGAAGAATTTCAAAAGGAAAGGTGAGATTTGCTTCTACCTCTCAATAACTCTCATGCCTATTAATTATCTCGGATCTTCTCCACACGAAATTCCTATAAATCGTTACCATTTCTTGTGCATAGACAGTCGCTTACCGTATGACATTTACCACAACAAATAGAGAGACTCACACTGCTGCCATGTTCTTTGAAGGTTATGTTAGACAAAGACTTGAGTGCAATTGCATGAGTACCACTCCTGTATTTTTATCTTTAATTAAGAGGGGCAACCAATACATTTTGTTTTGCATTTTGCTCAAGGACTTATCTTCATGCTCTTCCTATGAGTTTCGTTTGTACTCCATTTAAATTTTGGATTTCGCAATTATTTGTAAATTAGCAAAAGAAGTACACCAGTTTTAACAAAACTAATAAACTTTTGTTGGCTTTATGAGGGTCGGCATCCACCCTGTACTCGAGGTACCCCTATTGATGAGGGGCAAACGTAAGAAGGACTAACCGCCTCTACACCTCAGTGCTGCAAGGGCAGCATTGCAAAGTGCTTCATGTCCGCCTGCCACTAAGCGCAGGGCTTGCGTTGCCTTTTAATATTATGTTGTGCCTTTCCTAACAGTAATTGTTAGTAGGTGAGTTGGTTTCAGTCCTAATCCAACAAGTGATATCCGAGTGAGGTTACTGGTTCGAGCCCCATGATGGTGTTAGGAGGGAGATTTCTAGCTTTATGAGGGTCAACATCCACCCTACCTGAGGGGCTCCATATTGGCACGAGGCAAGCGTAGGGAGGGCTAACTGCCTAATTATTGAGACCACATTTGGTTATGATACTTGATCAAGATATGCTATTATACTTTTCGTCAATAATAAATTAAGCTAAATCAATTTACAGAAATCTTTTATTTTCTTCCATAAATTTGTGTTCTTATTTTTTGTAAACACTTTAAGTGTGGTCCCATACCCAAACTCTTCACATTTTAAGACTTAGTATGTTACTAACCTTTGCATAATTATTTTACCGACATTTCCCTCTAGAAAGCATTAGTTACGGGTCACAATTTAGTGTGTCGCTATTCCACGTAAATGGTCGTGGATGTATATCTTACGCAATCCTAATCTATCTAATTGTTTGAAATTTTAGAAATTCAAAATCAAAGGAAAGTTGAAAGAAAACCTACAATACAATAGCTCTTTGAACAACGAATATGGGTTCCTTAGTTGTTGTTACCCAATCCAATTTATTAAACTTCAAATTTTGAATATAAGGAAGGATTAAAAGAAAATCTAATTCATCTTAAGTTTCTAATATATCTATTGCTTTTAAACACCTATCCAATAAGTAATTGGAATGTCAATGCTATACGAAATAGTCATCTTATATTTCTTGATATTATGAATGATATTTGCTTTGAGACATTTTTATGTTTGTTAGAAACAAGCATATTTTTTCGATGAAATTTAAACATTCTAATTTTTTTTTAGTTTACTCTATGCATAGCACGGGTTATATGCTAGTTTCCACTTGTATAGGAAGATGTACAAGAAGTTAATGCATGAGAGAAACGGCTTGTTGTTGAGACCAAAATACCCTCTGACTTTTCTCTCTCCTGGCCTCAACGTACACCTCTCATTCAATTCTCACGAGTTCCTTATAAAAGAACGAAATAAAAGAGATAATGGAGGGCTAATTAAACGGCGACGAATAAACTAACTGAACTTTGAAAAAAATAAAAGAGGTTCGTAGGGGTGTTTTAGATTAATAATTCTCTTGCTTTATTGTCTTTATTTTTTAATGAAAAAAAAAAACGACTTTGTTAGTTTTTTGTCAATTTTCCATGGATCATTACTTCTACCTCTACGAGAGAAACCGGAAAATTAAATATATGAACCATCATTGAATATTCGTAAAAAAATCAAACAAATTTTTCTTTCTTTATTTTTCTTTTCCAAAAGCTTTTTGAATCTTGTATGGCTATATTGGATTGTGTGCAATTTTTCTTTTTTTTTTGAATGTGCACTTTGGGCTAATTTGGCTAGAAAGTGATTTTTCGTTTCGTCTTTATTCAAGTTTTTGTAGCATTTGTTAGTTTCGCGTCAAGATTTTGTGGTTTTTGGATTCCTCTCGGTGAGACGAATCTAACAAGTATAAATTTATGGACAAACCATTTTTTTTTTTTGAATAAAGCCGAAATAGTTGGATTATTGCTTGGATTATTCGCCAATAATCCAAGTATTTTGGCTTTATTAAAAAAATTGAGTTTTGACCATAATTTTATACTAGTTAGATTCATCTCGCCGAGAGATATTCAGAAACCACAAAATCTTGGTGCGAAACTAACAAATGCTAAAAAAATTTGAATAAAGATGAAATGAAAAAACTAAAAAAACCAAAAACCATTTTTTAGCCAAATTAGCTCTCAGGAAGAAATGAAATTTGTTGGTGGACCTTTGGTGTTAGGGAAGACACTAAAATGGGGGCATTTTGGTCCCATAATAAATTTAATCTTGGCAATGACACTCTTTATGACCGTAGTTTTGGTCTTAGATTTCCGATGAAAGTTGAGTAAATTAGTAAGAGTTAATGTTATCTTAACATGTGCCTGAAGATTCTCTTTTACTCGAATTTTTTTTTCACCATATGACAGTGTTCAAGCACCCATTCCGACCATCCCAAAATATTTTAGACGACCTAGATTTCTTCCCCTACTCTCCCTGTGTGTGTGTGTCTTCCTCCTCTTTTTCTCTTTATAATTCCAACCATTCAAAAGTGTTTTGGAAAGCCAAGATAGGTGCTCGGACACGGCCACGTGGTACCAACCTGGCATCCAATTTTTTTCCCTTTTTATCTGAATTTAATTTTAGGGAACCCTCTCCCACATTGTTTGCACACGATTTCTCACCCACTTGGGAGAAACTTTGAGGAATCAACAAATATTTCCACAACTCAGGGCATCCTCATCAGGAGAGTCAAACCCCCCAAAACCCTAAAAAAATTAGCCTCTCTATTTTTCCTCACCAAATTGTTTTGCTACAGTATCGCACCCAATTTGGTGCGGCACTGTTCACAAACCAAATCTTTTTTGATTGTTTTTGCCAGTGGGGCTTGATGGGGACGGGGGAGAGAGAAGAGCATGTGGTGACAAAAGATAGAGTGAGAGGGAGGAGAGAGTGAACGGGAGAAGAGAGGCATTGACACGTGTATGGAACAGGAGACAAAGAGAGAGGGAAGAGACCATGGGTTACTGACACGCACACTTCACCTACACCTTTCCCTGTAAAACAACTCCCAACGTTGGGAGTTGAGTTTTGGAGGAGAAAAGAAATTTTTTTAATAGATTTGAGGGGGAATAGTTTAATATAGTAAAGTTTGGATAGAGAGTTTGATTTTTTGATTTTTTGATAAAGTGTCTTGCTAAATTGTAAAAGGTGTTTTTGTGGTTAAATTTGGTGTTTTTTTGTTGAGGCTGATGAGGATGTTCTCAATTGACTGCCCACACAAAGGACAAACAGAGGACAAGGATAAGTTCCAAACAGGAATACAATCTCAGCCACATCGTATTAGTTTGGTTTGGATGACAGCAATCTTGAGGGGGAATAGGAGTATAATGCCTCATTTTCATGATTCTAATGTTTGGAACAAACAGGAATAAGAATGTGATTCCATGTTTTTCTGATTCCGGCACTTGGAACAATCAGGAATAGGAATGTGAATCCTGATGACATATTCAACCAGGAATCACATTTCCAAACTGAGTGGGAATCTGATTCCTCCCTTACCCCATGGGAATATCAGATTCCTGTTCATTTAATAAAAAAAGGAAATTTTAATTTTAATAAATTTCTAAAATAATTGTTTGCTACATAAGATTTCTCAATTAATTCCAAACATCGTAATGAAATTGCTCCAGGTATCAAATTCCTAGAAATTTGATTCCCAGTAATTACATTCGTATTCCTATCCAAGGAAATTCCTAGAAATTTGATTCCCTATAATCACATTCTTATTCTTATTCTTACTCAAGATTTTGGTCATCCAATCACAGTCAGGCCTTTCCTTGACGTCCCGTTCAACTTCAGAATCAGTCAAGAGGGGATCAAAGTATTTTTTAGGTGAATACATACACACAATGGGCTAATTTTAGCATTTTCCTTGATAGTAAACCATAAAATCGCACTCATTCAAACCCCAGTTGGATCTTGGGCATACCCAAAATTTAATGTGCATTTGAAGAAATACAAAAAACATAAGAGCTGGCTCATGTTCAAAGCACAAGAATTACCTAAAAATAGCATATTGTGAACGAAATTAACTCAAACATCACCATTCAATTTCCACATGTACTTCATCTCCGAACAAATATTACCCCAATTTCTAAACCGAAGAACTAAAGAACCCAAAATATCATCAAACAGAAAAGAAGAAAAATGAAAATCGTCATACAGAATAGCTTGAATTTCTTTCTTGCTGCAGTTATTGAAGAAGAATAACAACTAGACAATGTTAAGCGAGAAGTACGATTACGTGAAAGTGACTACCTGGGGGTTGATACTCAATGCCTTGTGGTTTCTGAAAGTTGCCAACGAACCTAGCCATCATCCGACTACCTAGCATCTTGGTTCTAGATGTGTTGGTTTTGGGAAACCTGTTCAATCTTTGTTTTGCCACTATACTGACCCAGATTCGAGGCAGTACCTCTGAGGCCGTTGAGTTGTGTATTTCCAAAACATAGAGAAATGCTTTTGTCCCACATAGGATAATTGAATGAACTTGAAATATTTTTACAAATTAAAATATTTATAACTTTTATTTTTCTTATAAATTTTGAAAAAATATGTATATTTAAAATCTACTTGATGATTTTTATCAAACAAGACCAATATTGAATATGTAATGTATATGAAAAAATAATAATTTTTTAACTATAGGCTCTTTTTTCGCTAACTTTGAGTTCATGAATGTAGAAATGTTTACAAAATTTCATAAATATTATGAATGTATAAATTTTATAAATATTTTTTGGGTATAAATATTATGAAACTTTGCGCGAGCAGCATGAGTAGAGAGTGAGAGGGGATGGAAGGAAGGAGAGAAAGTTAGGGAGAGAGAGGGGACACATGTCAAGCATCGGAGTAGGGAAGGGACGGATCCAAGGGGGGTCACGTGTCCTTGATGACCCCCGCTCAAAACTCAAAAAAAAAAAATTAATATTATATATTTAGCATACACACTTATATAAAAAAAATATTACGAATCATATTACTGAAAAGTTAAGAATTTTTTTTAAATGTTACGATTGCCAATGAGGTTGCACAATCTAGACCATATAATAGGTGCATATGATACGCATCTTTAATGAATGTGTATTGTAGCCATTTCCATTCGGAAATATTTAGAATTTTCCTACAAAAGTTTCATCATAACCAAAAACTTGCAAGAAAACAAATTTTCTTTTCTTTCACTTTTTTTTTTTCGGAACAAGAATTTTATAGGGAAAATGACCAGAAAATGGGTTTTAAAATAAATAATACCAATTTCATGGTAAGGTTTTTGGAAATGACCAATAACATGAGAAGGAAAAAAATAATTCCACATACATGGTACCAATATTTCGACTGACAGAAATACCCCCAGGTAAAAAAATCCCTGGGAACTTGCTCCGAGTAACAACAAAACTTGCTCCGAGCAACAACAAAACTTACTCTTTGTATAACCTTGTCGTGCACTCTATATGAAACCACAAGCACCAGACTGTTCTTCTCAGAAATTTTATTTCTTATTTCCTTAGGTTTTTAGATGGCATGAACCATGCATACAGGTCCATCCGTTCGACGTTCCATTGTCAGTGGGGTGACCTTTGCACTCCACATTCTAAACTAGCACCATAATTGTTTTCAAATTTTCATTTGAACAATTTTTGTATCATAGAGTTTAATTATGTTTCCATGGATAATGCCGGAGAGCCAAAAAATTCACCGAAATCAAAACCGCTTGCTCCATATATGAAAAATTGTTGCACCTTGTAATAACATGACTTGTTCTTTGTTTTCCCAAACAAGCACTACAATTGTCTAAAAATTTTCTCATTCGAGCAATGTTTCTATCAAATTATGTACTCGAATGAGAACAAATGGGTTAATTTGCACCTTGTATGAAATAACATGCTCCTTATATGAAAAATTGTTGCACTTTGTAATAAGATGAGTTGTTCTTTGTTTTTTCAAACAAGCACCACAATTGTCCAAAATTTTTCTCATTCGAACAGTGTTTCTATCAAATTATGTACTCGAATGAGAACAAATAGGTTGATTTGCACCTTGTATGAAATAACATGCTCCTTACATGAATCAACATTGCTCCTTGCCTCAAACTAATTGCACTTATGTTAGACCTTTGCACTTATGCTTCAGTTGATTTTTGGGTAATTTTCTTTTGCAGATGATTATGAGTGTGATCGAGGCTCTGAACGACCTCAACGGCTCAAACAAGTCGGCGATCTCTCGGCAAATCGAGGCCACGTACGGCGAGCTGCCAACGGCCCACACGACGTTGCTCTCTCAGGGGAGTGACCTTTGCACTCTTTCTATAACATGAAAAACAATGTACAGTCACTGACACTGAACAACTTGCTCCGAGCAAGAACAAAACTTGCTCTTTATATGACTTAAATGTGCACTGTGTATAAAACCACAAGCACCCGACTGTTTTTTCCAGAAATTTTAGTTCTTATTTCCTAAGGTTTTTAGATGGCATGAACCATGCATGGAAGTCCATTCGTTTAACATTTCATTCTTAGGGGAGTGACCTTTGCACTCTTTCTATAACATGAAAAACAATGTATAGTCACTGACACTGAACAACTTGCTCCGAGCAAGAACAAAACTTGCTCTTTATATGACTTAAATGTGCACTGTGTATAAAACCACAAGCACCTGACTGTTTTCCCCAGAAATTTTAGTTCTTATTTCCTTAGGTTTTTAGATGGCATGAACCATGCATAGAAGTCCATTCGTTTAACATTCCATTCTTAGGGTAGTGACCTTTGCACTCTTTCTATAACATGAAAAACAATGTACAGTCACTGACACTGAACAACTTGCTCCGAGCAAGAACAAAACTTGCTCTTTATATGACTTAAACGTGCACTGTGTATAAAACCACAAGCACCTGACTGTTTTTCCCAGAAATTTTAGTTCTTATTTCCTTAGGTTTTTAGATGGCATGAACCATGCATAGAATTCCATTCGTTTAACATTCCATTCTTAGGGGAGTGACCTTTGCACTCTTTCTATAACATGAAAAACAATGTACAGTCACTGACACTGAGCAACTTGCTCCGAGCAAGAACAAAACTTGCTCTTTATATGACTTAAACGTGTACTGTGTATAAAACCATAAGCACCTGACTGTTTTTCCCAGAAATTTTAGTTCTTATTTCCTTAGGTTGTTAGATGGCATGAACCATGCATAGAAGTCCATTCGTTTGACGTTCCATTATCAGGGGAGTGACCTTTGCACTCTTTCTATAACATGAAAAACAATGTACAGTCACTGACACTGAACAACTTGCTCCGAGCAAGAACAAAACTTGCTCTTTATATGACTTAAATGTGCACTGTGTATAAAACCACAAGCACCTGACTGTTTTTCCCAGAAATTTTAGTTCTTATTTCCTTAGGTTTTTAGATGGCATGAACCATGGATAGAAATTTGCTCCTTGTATTAAGAAATTTTGCACCTTAAGTGAAATAATATGGCGCCATTTGACAACAACATGATACAGATACAAATATGAATTCGAACTCAAGATACATATACGAACACATGATATGGAAACACAAACATAAACTAAAACCTTTCCCAGTTTATTATTCTAGAGGCATACGAGTAAATTGTCACAAGTGTTCTTGGTGCGTCATTCTCACTTGGCACAAGTCATCAAAAACATAATTTGAAAGGGACAGAAGGAGTATAATTTGTATAAGATGAATCAGCGAGAGAAATTAGAAACTTGCACGAAGTAATGACTTCGGGATCTTGTAACATCCTCTAGCGACACAGAGCATATACTACAATGAGTAAACATATAGAAGCTGCAGAGGCTATAAGCAGCCAAGGGTACTAGAAATAGCCATGTCCACAGGTATGATTTACTCTCTACATAAGGTCATGAAGCTCTTGGAGCAATTCCCTCAGGATGCATGGCTTCAAAGAATACCGGATCCCACCATCGAACAGTGAAGAAAACAATCCACAAAAAAACTTTGTTGGTGTTATTTTTAGTTGATAACTCATTGGGTACTATTACTAGAGCATTTATTATTTGGCTTTTAATATTCAAAAGTGTCCAATTTTGCGCTCTGTTCCGCAGAATGATTGCAATCACACCAAAATTCTCATGTTTGTGTTGATGAAGAAATTTATCCTGCCTTCCTAAATCAAGAAGGGCCAACCTTAGACTACAACATTTGTGACTTAATTTTCCTCAGCTCACAGACGTGACAATTTTATTGCTTAATTCCCTTGGCCCAAAATTCTACAACATTTTGTGACTTATTTCCGTCAACCCAAAATTCTCTCTTTATCACACAAAGCTGAGCTCACACATATACTTAATTCCCTCATCTCACAAACAATTCCACAACATCAGATTTTAGACAGAGCATATAAGAGGAACAAAAACTTCACTTCTTTCACAATCGATCGATAGTATTTGCCAGTGAAGAAACTTCGAAACAGAGCCTTAATTTCAAAACTTAAGCCCAACAAAATACATAGAGGGAACAGTCATAGAATCACATATTCTGTTCGTTTTCGCAATCCGATAACAGCACTACAAAATATCACAAACCCTTCGTTCGATTTGTTAAGTAAATCCGGGAAATGCGAATAGAACAAAACAAGATAAACCAATTAGATAGAACAATAACGACCCAAAGATTATTCATCTAGAGGATCTAGAGAGAGAGAGAGAGAGAGAGAGAGAGAGAGAGAGAGAGAGAGAGAGATATTCACCATGGCTGCGAAGTGTTGAACGTAGAGAGAGGAGAGAGAAGTCTCTAGCTGACGACGGACCATTGCAAACCCTAGTGGAGATGAGAGATGAGGAAGACGATTGTTTTGCAAAGATGAAGAAGACGATGATTACTCTGATTATCACCGCCCCAGAAGACATCGCTGGTATGTGTGGTGTTCGGTCAATTTGGGGAGAAAAGGGGTTAGGTTTGATTTGGAAGGAAAAAAAATACACTCGGGGGTATTTTAGGTAGTGCAGAGAAAAATTACCATGTATGTGTAATTTTCTTTTTCCTTGCCATGTTTTAGTCATTAGCTAAACCATGACCATCTTTTGGTCTTTATTTGCTCCTAGTACCATGTATTGGTCATTTCCCCAATTTTATAAAGGGATCCTAAGCCCGAAAAATTCAAGGCCACAAAAGACAACTTCTAAACAGCGAAACCACTAAGAGTTCCTCACGAGTAAGCAAGCCAGCATTTCCGCTATGGCTCTATCACCTGTTGGCCAATACTTTTCTTTCAGTTTCCTTTCTTACATTTTTATTTTCTGCTACAATAATTTTCTTCCCAATGAAACGGACCTATAAATGTATCATTTTATTGACTAGTTCACCTTTTTTGACGATTGAATCTGACTCAAATAAAAAAATAAAAATTGAGTGGCGGGGGATTCGGGAAGGCGTATGGCCAATGAGGGGACTGTCCTGTTCAACTCAATTGGAGATTTGGGGGCCCTCTAGTGAGGTAACTCAGTACAGCATTGTAGTGAGGTCAATTCGGTCATCTATCTTGATACCAACGGCTTGGATTTAATCTAAACTCTAAATGATCCGAGCCGTTCACTAATTATAGGTTCGGTTTCTATGTGGACTTCCGTTCCTCACCTCTTAAATAAGATTTTATTAGGTTTTTCTTGATGTAATAAAAATCTTCCATCTTTCTCTTCCATGCTCACGGTATCTAAAATTCTTGGAAGGGAGGGTCTCTTATGTCATGGAGCAGGGCCCTTCTCTCTAAGGATAGTGTTTTGGCACTGGCTAGGTTTTTGGGGGAAGAAATTTTTTTTTCCCCCCAAAACTTTGGATAATAATTATTTTCTATATCAAATGAAATATATATTGAATATATATAACATTATACATTTTCAAATATAACCAATTTTTTTGAGCTGTGGTGAATAATGTAAGTGGACAACAAATATGAGACGGAGGGAGTAATATTCACGGTATGGGACCAAAGGCAATGAGTGTGTAGTCGGCTATTACGGTATCACTCTAATGAGGGGTGGTCGAATCAAACGAGTACCAAAATACTACTCCCTCTGTCCCAATTTGTTTGCTCACTATGAAATTATGTGTAATTTTCAAACTAAAAAATAATGTATTGATCAAAATATTTTTTAATTTTTTTTGCACCGTATTAAAGTTCTCAATGAGATTCATTAAACAGGATTCATATTGATTAGAAAATTATTTTTGTAAGTACATTATTTTTTAGTTTGAAAATTACACGTAGTTTTGTATTGAACAAACAAATTGGGACGGAGGAAGTATGTAAGAAAGGCTTCTCTTTTACTTGAATTTTTTTGGGTGTGGCGCAGTTGCTACATGACAGTGTCTGAGCACCCATCTAAACCGTCAAAAAGTAATTCAGAAGGTCTAAATTTCTTCCCTCTCTCCACTTTTTTCTTTAAAATCCGAACCGTCAAAAAAAATTTGGACGGCTGAGATGGGTGCTCGGGCATGGCAATGTGGTGCTTGCCTGACACCCAAAAATTTCTCCTTGTAATCCCTCCGTCCCCAATTTTTGGTACCAATTGAAAAGTAACGACAAAAAAATAAAGAGTTTACTCTTTTACCCTCACTTTTGATGATGTTATTCTAATAAATTGGAATACTTAAAATCCACTAATAAATTGGGATGAAGGGAGTATGTGAATTTAAGTATAGGTTTGATTTTTAACCTGGGCCCCACCTCTTAATTCACATATATATATATATATATATATATATATATATATATATATAGGGTAAACTTCTAGTCCGGACTTTTAATTTCAGGACTTTTTATACAAATTTTTTTTTGACGATCCGATCCGTCCAATGTGTTCAGAAGGTGTTTTCAACGGCCCTCGCGGAAAATTTTAAAAAAAAAACACCGGGAAGGGCTTGATCCAAGCAGTTTTCGCAAAAATATATAAATCACGCTTTTTGCGCAAACCGCTGATCAAGCCCTTCCCGGTTTTTTTTGAAAATTTTCCGTGAAGCCTGAAAACACCTTCTCAACACACATTGGACGGATCGATCACAAAAAATTTTGTATAAAAAGTCCGGAAATTAAAAGTCCGGATTAGAAGTTTACCATATATATATATATTCTTTTTGGATGTTACGAAAAGCTTCATCTTTTCTTCCATTTACCAGACAGCCCCCACTCCTTGGACATCGCCAGTTATTTAAATGAGGCACGCAAGTCCTTTCCCTCTATCCTGCTTTTTTATTTTTACTAAACTTCCTCCATGGATAGAAGTATCCTCTTCCATATTTGTGCTGCCGTTTTGTTTCTTTACATCTTTCCGATAACATGTCTATCCACAAATATCAACACTGATCAATCTGCTCTTCTTGCCCTAAAATCCTCCATCTCTTTACCCCCTGACCACATACTGGTTAACAATTGGACTGCCACAACTCTCTCTTCAGTTTGCGATTGGGTCGGTGTCACCTGTGGGAAACTCCACCGTAGAGTTGCAGCCTTGGATCTTCCTAACATGGGCCTAATAGGCACAATTCCTCCTCATTTAGGAAACCTCTCATTCCTTGTCCGGTTAAACATTAGCAAGAACGGTTTCTACGGTGATCTTCCAGCAGAGCTCGCTAATATTCGTCGGTTGCAATACATCGATGTCAAGGTGAACGACTTTAGTGGGCAGATTCCACAATGGTTTGCCGCCTTTTCTAAACTTTTACACCTGAATGTTGCCAATAATAGTTTTTCAGGTTCTGTCCCACAAGACTTTGGTAACCTTCAAAGCCTCCAGTTTTTGGACATGGAATTTAACCGGTTTACGGGCTCTATACCACCTACAATCTTTAACATTTCTTCGTTGGAAGTTCTTGCTTTTACCGGTAATAGCTTATCCGGTAATCTTCTGGCAAACATGTGCAGTCATCTTCCTAATCTAAAGCTCCTTGCTCTATCTTATAATGAATTAGAGGGTCAATTTCCGCCCGGATTACAAGAGTGCTCTAAACTTCAAATGTTGTCGCTGTCAGTTAACCAATTCACCGGTCGCATACCAAGTGAGATTGGAAACCTTACCATGCTTAAGCGGTTATATCTTGGTTTCAACTATTTGGAAGGTAAGAGTTTTCCAACAATTTTATGCAATTTTTATTATCGTTGTACGATCTTGCTTTTTTGACGGGCTAATTTACATTGCAAAATGTTAACGCATAGAGCACCGACACTCCTTGGAGATTGCGGTATCCACGTTGGCCACTTTGAGGACATGAGACAAGCTAAAAATACATAGATGTTAATTTGAAGATTTGATACTAATTGTTAAATAACTTGCAGGTGAAATTCCACGCGAGTTTGGCCAGTTGGTTAACTTAGAGTTGCTGTCACTGTTGGGTGCTGGCCTCACAGGCCTCATCCCATCTTTTCTCTTTAACATGTCTTCTTTGGAAGAGATTTACCTTCAAGTAAATAACTTCTCCGGAAGTCTTCCAAGGAATATATGCCCACGACCATTGCTCAGACGACTTCTTATTGGGAGAAATAAATTGACTGGAAACATTCTTAGTGGAGTTGGAAACTGCACTGCACTGAGAGCAATTAATTTGCTGGAAAACAACTTTACAGGTAATACGATTTAATCCGTGTTTGTTTTGGTGAATTCCCAAGGTCATTAACTGAAATATCTCTTACATTAATTCTAATAACTGTAGCGTCACAATCTTATATTCAGGGAAGTAGCAAGTTAGCCGCGGATACATCTTGTATACTGATGTAGTACATAGCCATGAAAAATCTAAACTGTGCCCCATAATGTATATTTTCGGTACTTGTTACATATGAATTTGATTGGTAGATAACCGTAACTAGCAAAACCTATTTTTAAATCTATAATGGGTCGTAAGAAGTCCCAAAATCATACATAACCAGGTAGGTTACTGTGAAGGAAATGGATAAAATACACCTCTTTTAAAGGACTTTAAAAAGTTTTATAAAAAATTAAACCGTTTTTCATTTTTAAAAATAGTATCAAACAGAATTTTTTTTTTTAAAAAAAAAATTACTTTTTGAGATTTTTTGTTGAAAATAAATTTTCCAAGGAAAAAAATTTTGGAAATATTTTTTTGAAATATGAAAGTTTTGAAAATATTTTTCTGGATAAAAACGAGTTTCAGAAAACGGTTTATGGGCAAATGATCCAAGTGATATTTAAGCAACGTAGTACTATAAAAACACGGGTTTTACAGTTGTGACTTTGCCAAAACATATTTAATTAATAAAATAATTTAGAGTCGCAACTTGACATGATTCTCGGTATGTCAAATCACCATTTGAATAAATGTTTGTAAAATATTAAATAAATGCCGCAGATCGAAAGACCCGTGGCCCTATCGATAGGAGTTGCTTGGTAGAAAATGATGGCCAATCTGATCCCTCTCCTATCGATAGGATCAATTCTCCTATTGATAGGAGATGCTCAAAATATGATCTTCGTCCGTTTGTTCTCAACTTGGCTTGGGCCTTTGCTCGGGCATACTTGGCCTTCCTCCATGACTTTTCTCATGAATTTCTCAGCACCGTAGCGGCGTGCCACGTGTCCTTGGATCTTGGGTCCCGGATTGACTCGTGTTCGAGCCATGGCACCAAAGAGATGCTTTATTCTTCCGAAAAACCTACAAACGACAAAAACACAACCTACGCGCAATATCAATCAAATAAAACATGTTATGCGCGTGTGTGTGACAAAAACGAGGTAGATAAGCCCCTTTATTTACACTATTGGGGGCTTATCAACCCGGTTTTTTTTATATAAGAATGACTCTATTTTTTTTTCTTGTTTGTGATTTTAGAGAAGAAAATGTTTGATATTCACTATTACATGCGTGTAGGGAGCCAGAGCACCCTGCCCGGCCCATACGACACTTGAATACTTTTATAGAATGACTCTTTTATTGCATGAGACGTTTCTAGTATAAAGGGGAAATATGTACAACATAAAGATTTTGGACTAAGCCCGATTTTAGGGCTGCCTACGTATCTCCGATCTTAGGAGAATCAAGTCGCTACGTAGTTTAAGAATACAAAAATGTTTTATTCGGGACCGAGCCCTCATCTGGCTCCCTACGTATCCTCCAGCCTCCGGAGAAACCAGGTTTCGCGTAGGTAATAATCCTCGATTGCAATACATCGATGTCAGGTTGAACAAATTTGGTGTACAGATTCCACAATGGTTTGGTACTTTTCCAAAACTTGAGTACCTAAATGCTAGGAATAATAGTTTTTTCAGGCTCTATCCCACTTGACTCTGGTAACCCTCAAAGCCTAAAGGTTTTGAACATCCAATTTAACCAATATTTTATGGTCTCTATGTTGTGCCAAAACCCGAAGTAGAGAATATAAACACAACCAACAAGAAAACAAGAGACAAGAATTTACGTGGTTCCCCCCCAAGCACAGAGCTCTAGAGGTATGTCTATGGAGAAAGAGCAAGAGGATTCACTATCAATGGGGAGAAATACACAGAGCCGGCTATACCCGTAACTCTTACTTGAAGCATCCACACAATATCTAGGGACAAATCTTTGAGGCGCGACCTACAGAGCATTAAACGTCTCACACACACGAAAAAGACACACACAAACCCTAGATATCTCAAATCCCAACTCAAGACGAAACCCTAGGAGGCCACAAGGCTCCTATTTATAACAAAGTACAAAAAATTAAGTCAAAACCTCTTTAAAACGCGTAGCCGCACAAATTCGCGTAATGATGGTCCAGACGGGGATTCAGTGGTCCGGACTACTGATGGTGGTCCGAACGGGGATTTCGATGGTCCGGACTACCGATGATGGTCCGGACAGGGATTTCGGTGGTCCGGACTACCGAGACAGAATGTCAAAAAACGTCCCAAAATCCACTGGTTTGGACAGGGCTTTCCTTGGTCCGGACCAAAGGTTCAGAAAACAACTTTACGCACCAAATTTTGCACCTTTCTTCGACCGTTTTGAATTCAAGGCATATCTCCAACAATCTCTACCTTGACTTGAATTCCCTTCCAAGCCAACAACATAGTGCAATCCTCCCAACACTCGCCCTCCCCCACAACGCCCCTCTCGGGGTAGCCCCACACGGGGCTCACATCAATGTCACCACCAAACAAGGCGCAAGCTCCTCTGCTTGACCTTGTTTCCAGTACTGAGTAAACCCAGCCACACGTGCCTCCACAAGCTCCACCTTGAGCTTAACACCGCAACTCCCTTCACGAAGTGAATCACCAACGAGCAACCATCTTCCACGAAATGTCGACCACATGCATGCATTACTGATGCCAAAGAAGATGTGCTCAAACTCCACCTGGAGTTAACAGACTCTACCGTAGAGTCTTGTATGCTCTCATGCATACTCCCAATAGTTGAACCTGAATTTCTCTCAACAGATGAAGATCCCAACGATGGAGCACCCACAATCATACTACCATCAAGCACATAGAGGTTACCCAATTTCTGACCCTTCACAAAAATCCGAGCACCTAACGACGCACTCAAGACTCCACCTTCAGTAGTGTACTTCCAACCCATGGAGTCGAGAGCGCCCAAAGAGACAAGGTTCTTTCTCAAATCTGGTACATGTTGAACACCAAGCAATGTCCTCACAATCCCATCGTACATCCTGACTTTGACTGTTCCAACCCCAACAATTCTACAGGAGATGTTATTCCCCATAAGAACTGTATCACCGTGAACTGCCTCATATGTATCAAACCAATCCCTACGTGGACACATGTGGTTGGAGCATCCAGAGTCAAGAATCCAAATGTTTTCACAACAGACATCAACATCACTTACTGCCAAAGCAATGGTAGCCTCAAACCCTTCCAAATCATCTTCGACGCAACCAGCAACACCTTTCTCTACAAACTTGTCCTTTACCCTCGGACAATTTTTCACCATGTGCCCGAATTTCTTACAGTAAAAACACTGTATTCCATCCATATATGTGGTTTTAGAGCTAGAAATTCCTCTATTGCCCGAATCCCTCCCACCAGTCTTTTCCCGCACCACCAAAGCTTGATCATCATGAACACTACTCTCATCAGATACCTTTTTCCTCAATTCTTTAGAATACAAACTAGACTTTACGTCCTCCATGGAAATTGTATCCCTCCTATATAACATAGTTGTCACAAAGTGTTCATATGATGCAGGTAAAGAATATAACACAATAAGGGCCTAATCTTCATCATCAATCACAACCTCAATATTTTTAAATCCATAATAATTTGGTTCAACTCATCTAAATGGTCTTTTATGGACGTACCTTCCTTCATACGAAAAGTATAAAGGCGCTGCTTCAAGTACAACCGGTTGGTTAGCAACTTTGTCATATAGATGCTCTCCAACTTCAACTAAATACCGGCTGCCGAATCTTCATCCAACCTTGGCTAGACACAATTGTATTGAACTGAGTGCCTTCGCATCAAGATCCTCAAACACACTATCCTGTATATCAGCAGGTTTCATCGACACCACCAAAAAAACCTTGCTTGTTCCTTGTTGCACTAACAAAGCTTTCATCTTGATACGCCACAAACTAAAAGAAGCGTTTTGCCCATCAAACTTCTCAACTTCAAAGCGAGTCACCATCGAAAACGACCCCAAATACACAAACGCAGCAAAAACACAAGCCTCGGCTTGAACCTGGAGCTCTGATACCAATTTGTTGTGCCGAAACCCGAAGTAGAGAATATAAACACAACCAACAAGAAAACAGAGACAAGGATTTACGTGGTTCCCCCAAAGCACGGAGCTCTAGAAGTACGTCCACGGGGAAAGAGCAAGATGATTCACTATCAATGGGGAGAAATACACAGAGCCGGCTATACCCGTAACTCTTACTTGAAGCATCCACACAATATCTAGGGACAAATCTCTGGGCGCGACCTACAAAACATCAAACATCTCACACACACGAAAGAGACACACACAAACACTAGATATCTCAAATCCCAACTCAAGACAAAACCCTAGGAGGCCATATGGCTCCTATTTATAAGAAAGTACAAAAAATTAGGTCAAAACCTCTTTAAAACGCGTAGCCGCACAAATTCGCGTAACGATGGTCCGGACGGGGATTCGATGGTCCAGACTACTGACTGTGGTCCAGACGGGGATTTCGGTGGTCCGGACTACCGAGGCAGAATGTCCAAAAACGTCTCAAAATCCATTGGTCCAGACGGGGCTTTCCTTAGTCCGGACCATAGGTCCAAAAAACGACTTTTTGCACCAAATTTTGCACCTTTCTTTGACCATCTTGAATTCAAGGCATATCTCCAACACTCTATACCAGGTAAAATCTTTAACAAGTCATCGTTGGAATTTCTTGCTTTTAGGGGTAATAGCTTGTCTGGTAATCTCCCAGCAGTGAGACGTGTGCGATCATCATCCAAATCTCCAATTCCTTTATCTATCTTATAATTAACTAGAAGGTCAAATTCTACAAGAGTGCTCTAAACTTGAGATATTGACGTTGGCAGTTAACCAATTCACTAGTCGCATACCAAGTGAGATTGCAAACCTTACCATGCGTAAGATGTTATATCTTGGTTACAGCTCTCTGAAAGGTGAGAGTTTTCAAACTTTTTGATTACATAATTTTCATTACCAATGTACGATCTTGCTTTTTTCAGGTTAATTTACAGTACAAAATATGGAAGATTTTAAACCATAATGATGACGTATAATGCACTGACACACCTTAGAGATTGTTGTATCCACACTGGGCAATTTGAGGAGATGAGAGACACCGAGAATACAAGGGGATTTGACAAGTAGCGTAAATTAAATCCCAACACACCTTAGAGATTGTGGTATCTTCGTATCCCCCACCATGTCCGTATCAGTGCAATTTAGATGTTAATTTGAAGATTTAGTAGTAATTGTCAATGACTTGCAGATGAAAATCCACTTGTGTTTGCAAATATGGTTAACTCATGGAGATCCTAGGACTGCACTGCACTTAGAGCAATTTCTGTGCGGGAAAACGACTTTACAGGTACTAGTACTACACGTACGTTAACCATGTTTCTTAGACTTATAGGGGGGAAAAAAACACTAAAATAGACTTATAGAAAGAAAAAAAAAACCCTAAAATATCTATTACATTACTTTTGTTTATTTAGTACCGATTCTAATAATTCTATCGTGCCAAACTTATTCAGTTAATACGTTTTTTTTCATTGCGTATGGTATATATATGTTAAAGGGAGTTAGCAAGTTAGTGGTGGGCAAAAGTTTCTTGATCCTAGGACTCTCTTCACTTGTGAACCATATAAAACTATTTTCCAAGAAAATTTGTGGTGGATTGGAGTGAAAAACATAGAAACTAAAGAAAAGTTAAAAAAATAGTAGTTTTTGCCAAATTTTGTGTTTTTTTCAAGGGAAGCATTGAGGGAAAACTAATTCTAGTGAGATAGTTAGAGGCATGGGTCCCACTACTTTCCTAATAACCGAACCACACTAAAAATATCCGAACGTGATAATATTGGTTAATAATTAAAATTAAAATTAGTTTAGTTTTGATAATGTCAGCAGGTGTAATGAGTGAAGAGAGATAGAGAGAAATGAGGAAAATGGTGATATCATCAAAATTAAAATTAAAACTAAACAGAGAAATGAATAAGACCATTATATATTTTTCTTCCCTTTCCCTTTTTTTTTAAAAAAATCTCTCAATATATTTAAGATTCAAACGCAACCATAACGTTCCAACCTCTATTAAAATTTTTTATAACTGGATTTTCTGGTAATTTGCACTCCTCAATTAATTTCGAGGCCTTGAATTAACAATTTGGCAGGATGAATTTTTCATGTTGATATCTGAGTTCCTCCTTTGGTTCTTTCTTTCTGTTTGATCATATCATCTCATGTGTTTCGGCATGGTTCGACTATCTTCAAACTTGGTAGTCTTTCAAACTTTTCATGTTCGTATAAATAAATTGCTTCTGCTTTGGACAGGTACAATACCAGAAGAGTTTGGTAGTCTTTCAAACTTGGAGATTTTAATTCTCGGCGGCAATAGCTTTACCGGTCACATTCCGGAAACTATCTTCAACCTCTCAACCTTGAGAACGATTTCACTAGAGTATTGTAACCTTGAAGGCAATCTCCCACCAACTTTGGGACTTCGGCTTCCTAGTCTCCAATTCCTCTCTCTTGGTGGAAGTGGACTTACTGGAACTATCCCAGACTATATTTCCAATGCTTCACAACTCACCATCCTCGGGCTCGAATATAACAAGTTCACGGGTTTGATTCCTCATTCACTTGGAAACTTAAGGTTCCTCGACCTCCTCCTCTTGAATGAAAACAATTTTAGCTCTGAACCAGAATTGGGTTTCATCACTTCCTTGACAAGTTGTAAGATTTTAAGAGGACTTTGGATAAACAATAACCCATTCAATACCACCCTCCCAGCTTCTATAGGGAATCTATCCACTTCTCTTGAAACACTTAACGGAGGTAATTGTGGATTCAGAGGCAATATTCCTCCCGAAATCGGCAATCTAAGCAGTTTGATGTACTTAAATCTTGATGGCAACGACCTCTCTGGATCCCTTCCGACAACAGTCAGAGGATTAAGAAATCTTCAAGGCATGTTTCTTTCGAACAATAGACTGAATGGATCCATTTCATATGATCTCTGCCATTTAGAGTATATGGGCGTCTTGGAATTGAGCAGCAACGAATTATCCGGTCCAATTCCATCCTGTTTGGGAAATATTTCTACCTTAAGAAACCTCAATCTTAGTTCCAACAAATTAACGTCCAACATACCTGCAAGTCTGTGGAGTCTGAAAGATCTCTTGGTATTCGACTTGTCCTCAAATTCATTCAGTGGCATTATTCCTCAAGAAATTGGGAATTTACTTGAGGTTATTCGAATCAATTTGTCCATGAATCAATTGTATAGTGAAATTCCTAGCACAATTGGAGGTATTCAAACCTTGATCTATCTTTCTTTGGCACATAACAGATTTGGAGGTCATATTCCTGACTCATTTCAAAAGTTGATAAGCGTGGAATTCTTAGACTTGTCATATAACAATCTCTCTGGAATCATTCCCAAGTCGTTAGAGGCACTCTCATACCTTGAGTATTTCAACGTATCTTTCAACCGATTGAACGGAGAAATCCCCAGTGGGGGACCTTTTCAGAACTTTACAAACATGTCTTTTGTGTCAAACGAAGCATTATGTGGTGCTCCTCGTTTCCAAGTTCTAGAGTGCCGTGATGCCTCTCCTCAACGTTCACATATGAACAAAATACTCCTCTCTGTGTTTGTTTCCGTGGCAATAGCAGCCATCATTCTTGTCTTGATCTCTACATATTTGTTGCTTGAACGCCGAAGGAAGAATCAATTTCTCACTCCAACAGATGAGTTAGCACCAATAACACAAAGAAGAATTGCATACCATGAACTCGTACGAGCAACTGATGCATTTGATCAAAGCAACTTACTTGGCATTGGGAGCTTCAGTTCAGTTTACAAAGGTGTACTCACTGATGGGACGATTTTGGCCGTAAAGGTATTCAATTTGAAACTGGAAGGAGCATTCAAAAGTTTTGACATTGAATGTGACATGTTGCGCAATATTCGCCATCGAAACCTCGCCAGGGTTATTAGTGTTTGCTCCAATCTTGATTTCAAAGCCTTAGTACTTGAGTACATGCCCAATGGAAGCCTTGAGAATTGGTTGCACTCCTTCAACCGCTTCTTAGATTTTCAGCAGAGGTTAGACATTATGGTAGATGTGGCACATGCATTGGATTATCTCCATTGTGGTTACTCAAATCCGGTGGTTCATTGTGATTTGAAGCCGAGCAATGTTCTGCTAGATGAAGATATGGTTGCACATGTTAGTGACTTTGGCATTTCAAAGTTCTCAAGAGAAGGGGATAATATTTTGCAAACCAACACGCTCGGAACAATGGGATATATTGCACCAGGTTATTCTTTCATCTTTAAATTCAGTTCGTTTATTTATCCTTTTTGGTAGTATTTATCACTACAACAATTCAATGAAGTTTTTTTTATTATCAGCTTGTTCCCTTATTCCAACCTTGCTCATGTGCTCATGACTGTAGCCAGGTCCCCAAAGTGTGCATTTACCAAAAATTCTATGAGCAAATTTTGAAATTTAAACTTTTAAAAAGTAGTGCTTTCGAAAAGTCCTCTCATCAACTTTGAGATTCTGGGAATTCTTAAAGATGAATGGGTCGAAAATGATGATTTTCTAGTAGTTGGATTATGGATACCTTTTGGTTATAATTTTGGTTCTAGGTAATATAAATGCTGCCTGTTAGTTTTTTACAATTAATATTACCAGTGTATGAAGCATGGACGTTCCTAAGTCCTAATTAATTGCATTATCAATGTTCAAACATTGCTTTCCATATCATTGTCAGACACTCCAGACACACAGCACGTCAAGACATGTATTGGACTCGCCACTTGGCGTATCCAATAATTTTAGTTGTCGTTAAGTTGGAGACACACTGAAAACATCCGTGTCTCTCAACTTGAAAATGGATGAAAACATGAAGAGGATCAATTCACAAAATGGAAAGCTTGTTTCAGGATCTGCTACGCTATGTTTGATTTATTCTTTTCCTTTCTCTGTTTCTGGGGATTGGCTTATGGTTGTTTCCCCTTACTTACTTGAGACAATATAACCGTTTATGGTAGGGAATTGATTTTGGCACTTCCTATTTTGATATTGGAACGTTTCGTTTTGTCTCTATTAGGTGAAGTTACTAAACCACCCTTGTGCTTTATAATTACATTTTTCTCTTACTTTCATAATTACAAGGATGGTTTAGTAACTTCAACTACTAGAGAAAAAAAAGGGGGAGTAGGGATCAAAATGGGGAGTGCCAATATTAATTTTCTTATAATATTTATATATCTTTTTTTTTTAAGATATAAAAAAAAGGATTGTTTCAGGGGTAGATATTCCAACAAGCTAGGAAAGGAAAAAACTACGAATAAGTGAAGTGTGACCCAATAAAATTCTCGGAGATTAAGTTATTTTCACCAATGGTAGAAATAAAAGTTTCCTCCAAATCGATTACATTGCGTCATGTGTCCAAATAGTGGTCCCAACTAGTAGAACATGGATGTGCAATTGGAGCAATGCAATTGATTTGGATGAAACTTTTGTTTCCACTGGCGGTGGAAACAATTTATACCCAAATCCTGGTTTAACAATTTGACGAAGACCGTAATAGAAGTTGTAAAGATACTACTTGTTTTGGGTTTTCTGTGAGTGATCCGTACAACAATGTTGACGTAATTCATCTCAAGTGTGAACAAGACAAAGGTAGGCAGGCTATCAGCCCCAAATCGGATGAGATGCTCGACAAGTCACCCTTGCGCTGTTGCCGGTGACACAAAATTGACGTGCAACGGTTATTTGCAATGCAACGCCTCTCTCATATGAGGGTGGGGCCATACATATATAGAACCCGTCATGTGGGATAAGGTTGCAAATAACCGTTGCATTGAATATTTTTCCAAAGATTGCCAGTGCTTGTGCACTTTTTGTGAGGTGTGATTTGTCTTGATATATCTGAGTTTTGGGTCAACCGGAAGCACCCAGGGCCATCGTACTCTTCAGATCTTGCTTCGAGGCAAATAAAGCAAGATGACGGATGCTAGATGAGTACCATGATAGTAGTATTTACGGCATCCATCCAACTATGCGATTTAGAAGTTGACCCGTTGGGCCTAAAACTAACATATATAATCTGTATATACTAATATCGCGGACTCTCCCATTATGATTTTGTTGTAATGAGTTTTGCTGGTGGATGCAGAATATGGACAGCAAGGATTAGTGTCAACAAGTTGCGATGTATATAGTTTCGGTATTTTGCTGATGGAAGTGTTTACAAGAAAGAAACCCGTTGATGAAATGTTTACTTCAGATTTGAGCCTGAAACATTGGGTAAGTGAGGCACTACAGAATGATGTGACTCGGGTTATAGATTCAAGCTTGGTCAGGAAAGAGGAAGAACAATTTGCTACCAAGGTGAGTTGCGTGTCTTCCATCTTTGAATTGGCATTGAATTGCTCCGCAGAATCACGTGAGAAGAGGATCAGCACCAAACATGCTCTAGCATTACTCAAAAAGATTAGACTCGAATTCTTAGCAAATATGTCCAAAACCTAATGAACGTACTTTACATGTTTTTGTACAATTACTTACTTTGCATGTTGTTGTTCGGAAACTGAGAGCATTAGTGGGGCTTCGATATATTGGAGCATTGTGGAGTTTGTGGTCATAAATAATCAAGTGATTTTTTTCTTCTTCTCAGTCTCAGTTTTCCGTTTGATTTTAGCAACTCATTTGCTAAAATCAGGGTTGATTTTAGAAACTGAAATGCTAAAGTCACTTGAAAAACTCACCTCAATCAAATTGTGGGTTATGCATATTCATGGCAACTCTTTGGGTGAATGGTTGAGAGCTTGTTTTTTTGAGGATGCTCTTTTCATGTTTTCTAGTTTGATTTATTCGGTTGGCTCAATGGAGTTTAATTATTGCAGTTGCCGACGCATCTGTAGTCATGTGGTGTCATTGGGAAAATTCGGGAAGAGATTATTTTGGAACAATACTAGGAATAAAATTATTCGGATATAACCACGAATGCTCTTTTGGCTTTGAGTCCAAGCTCCGCGGAGGGGGGCCTGCACACAGCCGAATGCCACCGTTTGGCAGTGATGCAGTAGCTATAGAGGAAAAATATTTTAGGCATTTTAAGGCTAGGGTGGCAAAACCGTAATTATGCCTCTTGGACAATTCGGAACATTCTGAATATGAGAGATAGAGTGCAGCCTTGGATCCGTTATTCCGTTGGCAATGGTGAAGACACTTTTTTATGGCTTGATAATTGGCATCCTTTAGGGGCATTGTAATCGACATTTGGGGAGCATGTGGTGCATAATCTGGGCAGATCTTTAAATGCTAAGGTTAGTTCCATTATTCATTTGGGAAGGTGGTGTTGGCCTAGACAACATAATCCAGTTATCATGGAAATTATAAGAGGTACTCCAGTCACTTTCCTTCCTGATTCTAACTCTCTGGATTCCGTCGTGTGGGTCCTTACGGGAAATGGTGAGTATTCTGTTAAATCTGCTTGGGAGGCTCTTAGGACTCCAAATCTTCCTTTTCCTTGGTATACTATGATTTGGTTTCATCACTACACTCCACGTTGGGCTTTTATTCAGTGGTTAGCAATTCGGGAACGACTAGCTACCAAAGATAGACTATCTTCTTGGGGAATGCAGATGGATCTCAATTGTGTGCTCTGTCTTCGAGAAGTTGAGTCTCATTCTCATCTTTTCTTTTCTTGCACCTATGCCTGGCAGGTTTGGTCTTTTATTATGGACTGTAATGGTGTTAGTAGTGTGTTGATGGATTTGTTTGAGATTTTGTCATGGGCAAGACAGCATAGGGGTGGTTCGTCCATGTACCATACTGTTTTTAAGCTTTCGATGGCAGCAACTATTTACTGGTTGTGGAGGGAACGCAATTGTAGGATTTTTTCAGCAGCAAAGCATGGATTGTAGCTCTTTGAAGAGTATCATTATTCGGGATATTCATGCTTGTATCAGTTCTTGGAGAGGTATCAAATCCTCCTCACAGAATCTATCCATTGCTGCTAGTTGGGGTATTTCTCAGCGTATTTTTTCCCCTTGATTGTTTGGGGTTAGTTTCTTGGTTTCTTCGTTTCTCCCAGTGATTTTCTGGGCTTGTTCATTGTATAAGGGCTAGTCCCTTGGAGTTTGCTTTTGTTTGTGCTTTATGGAAATCGTAATTTCCCAAAAAAAAAACGTAATTATGCTGCTGTGAAATTTTGCGTTAAGTCCACTTGGGTCGGACCCGAAACGGCCCAACAATAAAGACCCATCGCCTGTGGCCATGGCATACGTCGTTTTTGGGGCTTTCGTCGTTGTTTAGGGCTCCGAATGACCAAATTTGTCGTTCAAGGAAATATTTGACTTGCCAATTACTTGAGCAAGGAAAATTCGAGTTAAGCTGCACTTTTGGGAAACATTCTAGAATTTTCTCTAGTTTTTTATTTTGCCATTATTTTCAAATTTTTCATTTTTGATAAGTTTGCGTTTTTTTTATTGATTTGGCTTCCTTTTTGGAACAAATCAATTAGGGTTTCCGGTTTCCTATATAATAAGTTGTAAGCCTTAATAGCAAGACAGTTTTTAAGAATTATTGAATGATAAAAGAGTTTAGAGAGAGTTTCTCTAAACTTTCTTGTTTGTGTTCAATTGTTGCACGTCTTTTCCGTAGTTCATAAGGCGCTCTACATCAGTTGATATCAGAGCATTGAGTTCCAATCCTGACTATGGCCAGAGGACATGCTAAAGGTAAAGAATCCAGTGACCAAACCATTTCTAGCGGTTCTGAAAAAATGAGAAACAAAACCTAACCATTACATAAATAAAATCTATCCATAACCAAACCGCTATACCGGTCCGGTTTCGGTTTGGTTCCGGTTCTACCCTATTATCATCCAAACATTTCCATAAATTTTGAAATTGGAAAACATATAGTCACAAAATTGATCATAAAACTAGCCTGCATCTTCATTAGCATTTCAAGTCTTGAACAAAAATTAGTACTACAACTCCGCAAAGTGATTACATAGAGGACCAAAAAAAAAAATCTAAGAGAGAGAGGACCAATCGTGAGAATGTAAATAGATATATATTCAGTTATAGTACTCCCTTTTATCTTATCCTATAAAAAAACTGAAACTGTTTATTACATTTGTCTTCCTTCCATCCCTTTTTTTCGTTTTTTTAAACATAGAAGGCCGTATTGTGAAGGATACACGAGGGACAAACACCAAAGTTTTTTCCGGATTCCGTGAACATATCCTACTAGGCTTTTAGCGGTTAAGAAATTAATTGCAGTAGGGACATAACAAAGCGCAACAAAATATCATATTTCTGTCATTCGTTAATGAGTGCCAGAAAAAAATATAAAACGATGTCGGGTGGGCAAACTCATGCACTTACAGTTTTGGGTTTAGGAAAAAATAAATGAATAAATAAACTATTATGTTTCTGATAATAGGTTTTGAAAAATTTGTGGTTTGGTTTTTCCGAGGCTATTTCATATTTTTTCCACAACGTTAACTTTTTCAATTGAAAATCCCTAGAGCTCTCGAAAGAGAGAAGAAGAAAGAAAGAAAAAAAAAAGTTTGTTTTAGCCCAAACTCTGTCCAAGCTCCACATGCGAATGTAAGAGCCAGAGAGGGACAGAGTGTTGTGGTTAGTTCTTTGTCCTTGATAATTAGGGAGTAACAAAGGTTGAAAAGTGGAGTTTCCTTCACATATAGTTGTGCAGAATTTCCTTCATTCGGAAAACCTATATAGCACATCAAGGTCGAAAAGTTTGCCAATTTGAGTCTTCTGATTTGGGGGGGGAAAGAATCATTATATGATCAATAGAGCTGTAAATGAACTGAGCCGTTCGTGAACTATTCAAGGTTTGATTAGGTAAGAGCTCGTTCAAGTTTGATTTGTCTACTAAACGAATTGAACTTGAACTTCAATATTAGCCTCGTTCCATAAATGAGCCGAACCTGAACCTAACTGGATTCAGCTCGGTTAGGCTCGCGAACCTGAGGTCATAAAGTAATTAATAATACTTTAGGGGTCTACATGTAAATATTTTATAGTTGAGAAACTTTTATGTAATTTGTTATTCTTTTATCCCTAACTAGAGTATTCTACTACGTACAGATGGCTTTTATCCCTAACTAGAGGACTCTATTTAGTTTTCAATATTTTTTCTTGTGTTCTTTTTTTTTTTGATTTCTTTATTATTGTGGTAGATTTGTTTATTTTGTTTAATTTCTTGATTATTGTGGTGCATCTACATATAATATTGTTTTGAAGCATATCTCTTTCCCCTCTTTGTGTTATGTTCTAAATTGCTACCGAGCCCTATGGAGCTTGATTCGAGCCTTAATTTGAGCCTAAATTCGGCTCGATTTGGCTTGTTTGAGTTTAACGAGCCCTACCGAGCTGAGCCCAAGCTTTATAATTTTTTCACGAGTCGAACTCGAGCCCACTTGTCTATGCTTGAATCGAACCCGAGCTGAACTCATGCCTTAACAAACTCGATTCGACTCATTTACAGTCCTAATGATCAAGCAAGCGGTTCTCGCTGATCTCGCGTATGTAGGGTTACAATAGGTGCTTTTTTGGTGGGTTCGCCAGTTTTTTATTCAATCTTCGTCATCAACACCTTGTTGTCCATATTCTAGACGTAGTGTTTACAACGATTTACGCGCATCTAGTGGTTGCCCATTACACAAGCGTGGCTGTTTGTATATATAGTTACAATCTTAGCGACTGTTAATCCATCAGGCCTTTCATTGGACGTGTTTTTTTTATTATTATTTTGAATGATTCACCTTGACTTAAAAAGATATCCAATTTATCGAACAGAAAAAATAACTATATGTCAATGGAATCCATGTGCGAGGGTAGTTTCTGGAAAAAGATAAAAATACTATAAATTATCTTTTCAAAAGATCATCAACTATTTATAATTGTGACTTTCTTAACAACTTCCAAAGCCCAAACAAAAACTAAAATATTATTAAAGTTAGCAATGTGTAGCTTAAAAAGTGCTAGCAATTGTATAATTAAGGTTAGCAACATCTTAATTGATAACCAAATTTTTGCCTTTGCATATCAAAGTTAGCAACTTTTTATGATAACCAAAATTAATGCAAAATCAAAGAGTGGGACTCTTTCAAAAAACGTAGTTTTGTTTACATATAAAATTAACCAGTCCAATGACTAATTGACACGTAATCAAAAGTGCCAAACGTTGGCAATTACTCGTCAATGGAGATACATTGGATTAGTAAGATGAAGTGGATTAAATACAATGTCGTATTACCTCTCAGTTAAAGAGACGGTTATTGGCAGTTACAAGCCATTATTAAAATACAGATTGGCTTCGAAGCCATAATGTTAACTATTGAGCACACAAGCCCCACGTGTAAACTTGCGAAACAAGATTTAAAGCTTCTGGGAGAAGAAAGAATTCAAATTCATACGTGAAGGAGGAATAACTGTCAACTTTCAGAGTGGAAGTTAGAGTTCAAAGCAATCCAGATTCAAGCTCATAAAGCGGGAAGTTTAAACTGCAAGCAACGTCTATAAATAGAAGAAATTGAAGAGTGAAAATTCCCGGACAAATCTTTAACAAACAGCTATCAAAAAATTAGCCGATGGGTGCTTGGCAGTGTGCCATCGGTTAAAAAATGACCCGTCGGGTGCTTGGCAGCGTGCCATCGGTTGAGAAATGACCCGAAAACTGGTGCTTGATTTGTTCATTGGCAAAGTAGTTTTAGAATTTCGAACTCAGTTCGAAGTAGTTTAGGATCTCAAACTCAGTTCGAAGTAGATTAGGAATTAGATTAGGATTTATCTCGATTGTTCTTGTAACAATCACCCCTATCTCGGTTGTTCTTGCAACAATCACCTGTTCGAAGTTCTGTATTTGAAGTTGGAGACAGTTTCGAAGTAAGTTTATCTTTGATTCATCAATCGAAGTGTTTTGTTTCTTTATTGTTCTTTGATTTCCTAAGTTTATTGGTTTGCATTTCTTCACTTATTAAGAAAAATCCTCTTAATTGAGGTAATTGAACTAACAAAACACAATCGGCTGATTAGGTTTGGTTTTTCCAAAGTTAATCTGAGGGAGGAGATTGAAACTCTCTCTAACACGCTCGCACACAATCATTTTCCATTGCAAAGAGGTAAAACGAACCAAACAAGTTTGCAATGGTATACAACGAACCAAAAAAAAAATACTAATCAAAATCATTACTGCATCTTAATTAATACGGATGATTCCGATCTTGTTGAGACACCTAACTCTTAAAATATTCAAAAATGATTGTGACATTGATCAGCGGCCACAATACAACCACAAACCCTCTCACACGTGTGATGGGGCCACCGGGCCACCCGGGGCCCCATCACACGCTGGTAGGGTTTAATAATTAATGGTGAAAGGCCAATGTATGTATCGTGTTGTAAAATATTATAAGACAAACGTCTGGGCAAACAAAACGTACCACATGCAACGCACCTGGCAGGACCACTAGTTCAATCAAAGGAAAAGTCAATTATAGTGCGAATTGGACAAGACTTTCGAGGAAGAATCTCGCACACTGTTCACACATGGTTTCTCACCCTCTTCAGAGGATTTTATTTAGATTTTATCAAAATTCGATAAAATCAAGTCTTGATTTTATCCATTCGTGTAAAAAGTGAATAAAATCTTAAATTTTTGCATTGAAACTCACCCAAAATCAACACATATTTCTACAACTCAATTGACTGCCCACACAAAGGGATAAAGAGAGGACAAGGACAAGTTCCAAATGGTGAAACAATCTCAGCCACATCCGAATTACCTTTAGCCTTTCCTGGACATCCAGGTGGAGTTCAGAATCAATCATGAGGGGATTGATCAAATTGTTTTTCAAGTGAACATATTTACAGTGGACTGATTTTAGCATTTTCATTGATAATAAACCAAATAATCTGACTCACTCAAACGACGGATGGATCTTTGGCATTCCCAAAATTCGACATGGAATTTGAGGAAATAAAAAAAATTGAAGAGCGACTCATGTTCAAAGGGCTCAAATTACCTTAAAATAGCATATTGTGAACGAAATTAACTCAAACATTACCATTCAATTTGCATGTACCTAATCATATTACAAATGTTACCCCCATAAGATAAACTTGATTCAGTGCTGACTATTTAAAAGTTGGATATTAATTGTTTTGATTGTTTTGAAACCACATATTGACAGCTTGAAATCTATGTGTTCATTGTTTTGATAGTTTTAAAGAAAACCAAGTATTCACCATGTATTGGCCGAATGTTCTGTTTGCATACCGAATGTTCTGTTTAAATGCCAAGTTTTCATTATTTTGATGGCTTAAAAAGGATGGTTATTGGCTGGTTAAACTAAACGTAGACGACTTGTTTGGTCGAGCCAATGTTTGTGGTTGTGCCCATTTGTTGCAAAAATTACTTGTTTGCTTCGCTTCATTTGCAAGATATTAAATGAGCAAATGAGTATAACCCAGGGTCTTGCTAAATGACCGAGGGAATTAAGAAGGTGTGATGTTCGATTGAGAAGGGCAACCTTCGAGAGAAAGCGATAAAAGAACATGGTTCTCAATTTGATCACTCCGTCAACTTCGATGCTTATTAAGAGGAGAGATCATTATGATCAGACCTCACTGTTTATAGAGGAGAGATCCTTATGATCAAACCTCGTTGCAACAAAGAGGAGAGATCCTTGTGATTAGACCTCATTGCTTATAAGAGGAAGATCCACGGGATCAGGCTTCATTGCTTATAAAGAGGAAGATCCTCGGGATCAGGCCTCACCACTTACAATGGAAAGCATCCAATCAGTGTGATTGGTATGACCAATAAGGCAGCATTGATGCTGTGTTCGGCAGATTTAATTCATCAAAGCGAAGAAATTTTTAGAAGGATTAACCTTCAGTTTAATTTGAAAAGGGTAATTTACGATTTGGTTTATGATATGTAACCTTGAATTTTTATCTGAGAAAGGAAACCTTTGGTCTTGTTGAGAGAGCGGCACTCTCGGTATATCGAGAAAGTGTGGCTCTCGGTCTTGTTGAAGAAGAGCGGGCTCTCAATCTAATTAAGATGTGCAGCGGAGTATACTCCGAGGTATTTTTAGATGTCCAGGGAAGAAACGATCTTCAGTCTTATTGAAGGAGTACGACTCCCAGTCATGATTAAGAGAGCATAGCTCTCAGTATCTTCATCAATCTTATTGAAGGAGTATGACTCTCGGTCTTGTTAAGCGAGCATAGCTCTCAGTATCTTCAACCTTGTTAAAGGAGTTTGACTCCCGATGTTGATAAGAGAGCGTAGCTCTTGGCATAACTAAGAGGAAGTGATCCTCAGTCTAAGCATGAGTGGTAGGCTCTCGACTTGTTGAAAAGAAGTGACCTTCAGTTGAAGCACGAAGTTTTGATTCTCGACTTTTTAAGAAAGTGGGGCTCTCTGTATAATCAAAAGAGTGTGACTCTTGATTTTATAGAGAGAGCCGAGCTTTTGGTTTAATTGGAAGAAACAACAATGGGAAAGTGTCTTTCGGCTTTAGAGAGAGGGAGTGACCCTCAGACTTCATCAAAAATTGTGAAAATTTTCAAAACAACTACGTCCTAAACCAACCTAGAATGGGGGAAGGGGACGGTTTTTGAAATCATTGATTCTGGCTTGGTCCAGACTGACTCCTATGTGGATGTTTTTCTACAGAAGTATGTATTGTTTATGAAATACTCTAGCTCACACTAGAACGAGTCCCTGCCCAATCCAAAGTTGGGGGGTAGGGGATGGTATGTGGTACTAAGAAGAATTTGAAAATGCTTGGGAAAAGAAGCATAAGCAGAAAAATGGAATGACCAGTTGGTATGTATGAGGTCGGCTATCATGGAGACAATATCACAGACCTTGAACATGTCATATTCCTAAGTGCTAGGAGTCGGTCCATGAAAGGCAAAGAAGTACTTGCAAAGACAAAGTACAAAGTTCATGAAAGAAAGAGATAAATGAATCAAACAGCTGGTTAAAAGCCGAAAGTTTCCTAAAAGCATTGGATGGAGTCGGCTATGGCAAAAGATCCGACGGTATTTTTGCCAAATGATGGCGTGGCACTTTGGCCGAACGTAAACCTTCGAGTGCCAAAAGCTCAGTTGATGGAAGAATTGATCAAGTGATGATGCAGCAAATTGATCGTACATAAACCTTCGAGTGCCGAAGGCTTAGTTGGTGAAAGTGATAATCAACAAAAGGTTCGTTGGGACCTTCGAATGCAACATAGCTATTGAGAAACTGAAGACTTACCTCAGCTTTCCACATTCTGTTGGCTCAGTTTTAGTGCGGCAAGAAGAGGAGGAGCACACGCCCATCTACTACACGGGCAAGACTCTTCTCACTGCAAAGACTAGGAAGACCGATCTCTCGAATTGGATATCCAGATGAGCTGTAGAGCTTGGAAACTTTCACATTAAGTATCAACCTCGTACGGCGATAAAGGCTTAAGTATTGGCAGACTTTGTTGTTGAATTCTCCCCAACAGAGGAGATAGACAAGACTGGAAAAGGTGTCCGACCAGAGAAAAGTGGAATGCCACGGCAGATGCTCCATGGTGATATATGGAAGCTATTTGTAGATGGAGCCTCGAATTACAAAAGGTCAAGGGCTAGCATTATTCTGATCGCCCCTTGTGAAATGACGCATGAGCACGCTTTGAAATTGAACTTTTCAGCATCAAATAATGAAGTTGAATATGAGGCTCTTATAGCCGGTTTGAAGATTGCAAAAGGTTTGGACATCGAAGATTTGGTAGTCTACAGTGACTCCAAACTCGTGGTGAATTAGGTATCGGGTGAATATGAGGCACGGAATGTCCAATGAAGAAAAAAGGCTGAGTTGCAAGTCATTAGTAATGGTCTTCTCCTTAGGTAATTTGTTCACCAAATCCGGATAATTGTTGATTACACAAAAGAGGATCGTTCCGGTTTACACAGAGGACGGTCTGGTTTCATATCAGGGGCTTGCCTCAAATGAAGTTCAACCGTGTGGTTATTGTTTGTTTCGTAAACGTCCGCGACTGTGGCTTCTAGTTTCCTTCTCATCAAAAGGTAAGGAAAGGAAATTCGAAAAGATTTCTCAGTGCGGGAAACGATGCGGCAAAGATAGCGGTTACAGCACGAGACAAATCAGTGATGGACACATAGCTCCTTATAGTACTAAGGGCTACATGGGTTTTTGACATTCGTGTCCCGATATGTTCTCCAATTGACGACCAATGTAATGCCACTTGGTACACATAAACAACAGAGAGGGCCGTTCTAGTTTGGTTAGAGGACGGTCTGGTTTTATGGTGCATGATTAGGCATGTTAATACGATCAATCAATTTGAACTCAATGTTTTAGTCCTTGCAGATTGAGCATATAACTAGGAAAGGGCCGACAGATGGGCAAGAGCCCATGGATAAGGCTGGATCCTTGACTAAGCAAGTGTCTATGATACAGACAGGGGCTAGGGATCTTCTGGAAGATTAAGTAAAAAGAGGACCGTTCCGGTTTGATTTGAGGACGGTTTGGTTCAATGAAAGAATTTGAGGACCTGACGATCCAGTTTGACAAAAGGATTTAAGGACCTAATGATCCAATTTGACAAAAGGGTTTAAGGACCTCACAGTCCAGTTTTTTTAGAAGGATTTAGTCCTACAGTTAGAAGATCAACTCCTCGTGTCCACAAGGGACGAACGAGAAGTTGAGGGGCTATTGTGGTGGGATAAATCCGCACAAGGTTACAGGTCGGATCGATGAGAGGAGACCCAAAATGGGCTGAGCCCTCATGGGCTTAATATTGGGCTAATGGTCCAATATTAGAGTGAAAAATAGACTGGTAGGTCCACATGGTGGCCTTGGGCCGAGAGCTATGTGGGTTGAGTCATTAGGAGGAGAGGTGGTTGAGCCTTATCTCCTATGGCACGGGCCGACGTGATGAGGGGGCACTTCCCCTACTTGTCTGAGTGATCGTATGATTCACTGAGGGCCACAGGCCCAGTTTAATAAGAAGTGATGTCATCACACGTGTGTGAGCATGTGCACATGTGTGAACATACTTAGCTTGGACAGCAAGTACATTGGAGGCTATAAATACAAGGGGTAGACCCAAGAAGTATACACACTCTCATATAGATCTAAATTACTCACTATATTGGCTCTCTCCCTCTAGTGGCTGACTTGATCGTCGGAGTGTCCGCCGGCAAGAGGCCGGTGGGACTCTAACGGGTTTCTATGTGTGCAGGTCATCCAAGGAGAAAGTCAGCTCATCCAAGGAGGATCCATCGCTGAATACACCCCCACATTATTGAAGCAAAATCTTATGATATTTACTCATACAGCTACTTCAAACTCTCCCTTTTAGCATAAAGCCATGATACTGAGAACAAAAAAAATAAACATAAAGACATGATACTTTGAAGATGTGTACAACTTAAATGTTAGATGGTAATGTGTATACTGCTTTTGAACTCCAGTCCACCACAAGGACACAACCCCTCAGACAAGAATTGGACAGGAAGAATCTCGCAGACCGTTTCCACACACGGTTTCTCACCCACTTAGGAGGAAACTTTGACAAAATCGACACATATTTCCACAACTTATTGACTGCACATAAAGGAAAAAACTGAGGACATGGAAACGTTCCAAACGGGAATAGAATCTCAGCCACATCAAATTACCTTTAGCCTTTCCTTGACGTGCCCGTGAAGTTCGGAATCAATCAATAATCTCACTCACTCAAACCACGGTTTGATCTTGGGCATTCCCAAAATTTGACGTGCCATTTGATGGAAAAAAAAAATTGAAGAGCAACCCGTGTTCAAAGCACACGAATTACCTCAAAATAGCATATTGTGAACAAAATTAACTCAAACATTACCATTCAATTTGCACATGTACTTCATCTCCGAACAAAGGTTACCCCAATTTCAAAACCGAAGAAGAAAAGAATCCAAAATATCATCAAACAAATGAAAAGAAAAAAGAAAATCATCATCCAGAATAATAACATCAGAAGTGGACTCATTATAGCTTGAATTTTTTCCTTGTTGCAGTTTTTTTTTGTTTTTTGATCCATCAAAAAGCCTTACTGGCTATCTATTAAATCAGTCTCCAAAATCGAAACAAGAGATAAAGGAAGATTTACAACCCAATTACAAGGTAAATTCTGTTTCATAGCTAACGAGGCAACTTCGTGTGCCAGTCTATTCGCTGAGCGTCGAATCCAGTTGAAGGAGGTTCTTCCTTCACTAGCATAATGCCGTATATCCTGTACCACCGCTCTGACCGTCCAGGGAGGAACTAATTCTGAAACGCTAAGGGAAATGGCTTGTTTGTTGTCTGATTCTATTTCAACCTCCTTCAAACCCAAGCCCTTTACCATCACGCACGCTGCACGGATCGCCTGCAGTTCACCATCCAGACTAGAAACAGCCTGAATTGTCTTTGCCACTCCATCCACAATCCTCCCATTCCTATCTCGTAGTACCACAGCTATCTTGCTGTTGGAACCAAATTTCGGAAGGGCCACGTCACAGTTAATTTTGATTTTACCCCTGTCCGGAGCCCTCCAAAAGGATTGCTCCTCCTGAATTTGTGGGTTGTCCATAGGGACGATAGGGATCTCTAGAGACTGAGATTGTTCCTTCTCGGATTGTAAAATACAGTTCATTGTAATCAAAGGATTAACCTTGACCCTGTTGAAAACGAAGTCGTTTCTTGCTTTCCATATTTGCCAAGCTATATTAGCCACCTTTCCCATGAACCGAGTAGCATCAGATGTAGTTAATTGATCTACCATCTCTGTAACCCACTTAGAAACTGCTGCATTACCGCCCAGATTTGCAAAAGGTTTGATGTTGCACCCGAACCACACTGTTTGTGCCCAAGGGCACCAAAAAAGCATATGTTCAACCGACTCCGTTTCGGTTTCGCAAATGGGGCATAACCTGTCCTGTGCGCATTTCCTTTTGAATAAATTATCCTTGGTGGCCAAAATATTTTTGCACACCCTCCACCAGAAGTTTTTGACTTTGTTTAGGAATTTCATTTTCCATAATACTTTCCAAACTTTCTTCTTTAGCTTAAAAGATGATTCGGGTGTTTCTTTTTGCTTCTCCATGTGCATTTGGTGCGCTATGTGATATCCCGACTTGACTGAATAGCAGCCATTGGAGTTGTGGTGCCACACTAATTGATCTGATCTCTTCACCATGGGAAGCGGGATTGCTTTAATAGCATCAACCACCTCTTGTGGGAGATTATTAGGAAATCTTTGCAAGTTCCATTTGCCAGAGTGATTGTCAATAACATCAGCTACAGTATTGATAACACAGTTAGTGGGTCTCTCCAAAGGAATTTTGAATCTTGGTAGAGATGGAATCCAAGCATCTTCCCAAAAGTCGATGCTTTCCCCGTTTTGTACCTGCCAACGAAGGCCTTTTAAGAGCAAATTCCTCCCATGCAAAAGACTCAGCCATGCCCATGAAGCCCTTCCTCCCCTAACAGCATTGAGAAAGCTTGTATTGGGAAAGTAAATTCCCTTAAAAAACCTAGCCCAATAAGCATCTTTATTCATCAACAGTCTCCACCCTTGACGAGCGAGCATTGCTTCGTTGAAAGCTCTGTGATTTCTAAATCCCATTCCACCTTGATCTTTTGCCATACCAAGCTTGTCCCAAGACGCCCAACATATCCCTTTGTCATCCGGATTACCTTTCCACCAAAAATTACGCGCAAGAGCATCCAGTTTATCGCATAGTTTTTTCGGTAAAAGGAAACATGCCATAGCAAAGGTTGGAATGCCTTGGACAACAGACTTAATCAAAATTTCCTTGCCACCCAAAGAGATTAATTTATTTTTCCAACCTTGCATTTTGTTCATTGTTTTCTCCACCAGAAAAGTATAAGCCTCAGCTTTAGATCTACCCCAAAAGGAAGGCAAACCTAAGTATTTGGAATCCCCCTTCATAAGATTGATGTTCATGAAATCGCACAACAATTGTTTGTCCATCTCATTCAAATTAGCAGAGAAAAAAACACCTGATTTATCATAATTTATCATCTGCCCAGAAACTGACCCATATTTATCCAAAATATCCAGAACCACACTACACTCTTTTAACTCAGCTTTAATGAATAACATGGCATCATCCGCAAAGAAAATATGTGATAAGATAGGGCAATTTTGATTAATACTCATACCTGCCAAGTTGCCACTGTTGACCTCCTTATGAATGAGATTGGAGAGGACATCTTTCACCAAAAGGAAAAGATAAGGTGACAGGGGATCACCCTGTCGGAGGCCTCGCTGTGGGGAAACCTTGGCTCGATCTTCGCCATTAGCACACACTGTGAATTCAACAGACAAAACGCTTTCCATGATCCAATCCACCCATTTATTTGCAAATCCCATCTTCATCATCAGCGCCCTGAGAAAATCCCACTCCACTCTATCGTAAGCCTTGTTAAAGTCCAGTTTAATCGCCATAAAACCTTCCTTTCCTTTTTTCTTGCGTTTCAGGAAATGGAAAGCCTCATGAGCAATCAATATACTGTCCTGAATCATCCTCTCCGGAACAAAAGCCGCTTGGTTTGGAGATATGATTGCCTTCAGGATTTTCTTGAGTCGGTTTGCTAGAACCTTGGTAATGATTTTCAGGCAGAAATTGCACAAACTAATGGGTCTCAATTGAGTAAGCGATTCAGGGAATTGGACTTTGGGGATTAAGACCAAGTTGGTAAAATTGAAGCACTTGAGCAATACACCATCGTTGAAAAAACCTTTGACTGCCACTGACACATCAGGACCAACAATATCCCAGAACTGTTGGTAAAAAAGTCCATTAAAGCCGTCAGGTCCTGGCGCTTTTAAGGCTCCAAGCTGAAACACAGCTTCTCTGATTTCCAAATCTGTTACCCGCCTTATTAACTTCTCATTCATCTCATCAGTAATGCATTTTTCCACCTTCTGGAGAACAGGATCGAAGTCCCTAGAGCCATTTGATCTGAACAGATTAGAGAAGTAGGTCCGCAAGTGCTCATTGATCTCTTTATCCTCAGTGAGCCAATTACCCTCACTGTCTTTGATCTTCGACAATTGATTCCTTTGTCTGCGTTGGGTCACTGTTGCATGGAAAAAAGATGTGTTTTTGTCCCCATACTTAATCCAATTTAGCCTCGATCTTTGATGTTAGTACATTTCTTCTCTAAGAAGGGTAAGCTCCAACTCTTCTTTAATTAGCTGCTCCTTGCTAAAATTTGAAACCGAGAAGGGTTGTTCTTGAATGACGCTCAATTGTGATCTGAGGTCAGCAACTTTCTCCAAGTTGTTCCCAAAAGTTTTTTTGCTCCAGACTTGTAACACCTCCTTGCATTTGTTGTTCCCAAAAGTTTTTTTGCTCCAGACTTGTAACACCTCCAGTCTTGAATGACGCTCAATGCCGCGTGGTTTTGAAAGATGCAAACCAACCTCGCCATCATCCGCTATCGAGCAACTCGGTTCTAGATTTGTTGGTTTCGGGAAACCTGTTCAATTTGTATGAATGGTGATGATCAGCTTGTGCCAGTGGCAATTTCAGAGAGGGAACATGGGGGTATTTCACTAATAAACCAGTTGCGGTAGGGAGGAAACAAATTAAAAAGGAAATAGTAAAAATTAAAAAGGAAGGAAAAAATGTGAGGGGGAACCCTCATAATTGAGTTGGAAACCACCACACTTTCTGAAACGAATTTTGGGTTCCTTTCATAGACCGTAGTATTTTTCTATTCTTTATACGTAGGTCGGTCAGGTTGCTTTAGACCGATAAATTTTTTACTGGCCTAGTTTGCTAAAAGATTTTAGTAACTCATTTGCTGGTTGATTTTAGCAAATGAGTTGAGTTGCTAAAATCATGGAAATTTCAAAGCACAAAATTAAGTGGTTTCGTTTATCATTTTTCGATTTTTTTTTCGCATCAAGTTAAAGTAAACTTCAAAACTAAACTTTTTACCACAATTAACACCTACTTCAGACCATCGGTTGTTTGCTCATCTAGTCACCTGTACCACAACCAAAAATGTTATGACTCCAATGTCAGGCTAATTCATGGTCATTTTTTTTCCCCCCTTAATCGGCAAAAGAAATTTTATAGATGAACATGATCCTTTTTTAAAAAAAATTTATACCCATTTCGTGGTAATCGTTGCACTTCCATATGGTAAATCTTATACTAATGTTATAACCAGGAAATTTATGTTATGGCTAGTTGGTACAATTACAAAGTATTGTTTTAATTAGGCTATGATATGACTCTAAGTGGTTTCAATATATATATATATATATATATATATATATATATATATATATATATATATATATATATATATATATATATATATATATATATATATATATATATATATAACTTGTTGGGATCACTTGTCTAATAATTCGTTTTACTTTAGCAGCACAAATATTTATAGACCTTAGTGTTCTCGAGATGCAATTTATTTGTACACTAAAAAATAGATGTACATTATTCATTCTGTGTGCAAGAATAACATGAACCATACATGTATATTTCATACATAGACTAGTCTACCTTGTGATGGGACTCACAAACGTCGTCTTGATTTGATTTTTTCGTTGGGAAGAAATTAGATTTTCCGTAAATAGAGAAATATTGTAAAATGCAGCAGTCTTTGATTGACTTTGTATCAAATGCTGATAGGGTAGACTGCAGGGGCTTCATGAATATGTTTTGTGTTTTAGTTCACTCATGTCCTCTTTGCTTCCCTTTATTCTTGTAATACTTACTTTTTTTTATTTTGTTTTATGTCTCTAATGGATGATTTCTTGTGAATGTTTATGGTCTAGGGATAATATTGTTGGGGGTTAGGGTGCCAAACCTTGTTGGCACGGTTCAGATGGCTTCTCTTTGGTACGGTTGGGATGGTATCCTTTCAATGTTTTTGCAACACTTAAAAAACATACTCGGACTTTTGGATGAACTTTTTATTGAATTTAGTTATGGGATTTATTTTCCCTGCCCAAGAGGGCTGAGACACTGATGCAAGAGAGGAAATAAGAATTCATGCAGTGTGGATTTGTGATTGAAGAAAAACCCGAAAAAGAAAAAGTTTTAGACTGCACTTGGATTAAAGATTTGTGGAGGGAATTGTTGGTGGAAAAGAAGATAGTTATGGATTTGCCTTCACAAATTCAATGAGCGTTCCACCCAGAGCCCAAAAGGAACCGTTATTAAAACTTTGATAATTTTATTAAAACTTTCACTAACAAATACAAAGACGCATACAAACCTAAATATTGCATCTCCCAACTTCCCCAATCAATGACCCATGTCTTTTTCTTTATTGAATTGGACACCTCACATAAGACCCCACATAATAAATATAGCTTATCACCGATCAAAGTTTACCATTTCACAACAATTTTCTCATGGATATCTATGGCCATAATCCCAAGTCAAGTCTTTGCATCGGACATTTGTGCAACTTACCTATACTATACTATGGTGCCAACAGCCCTGGCACCAGGCAGTTATCAGATAACATGAACCACAAATGTATATTTCATACATAGACTAGTCTACCTTGGGATGGGACCAACCAATTAAACGTCGTCTTGATTTGATTTTTTCATCGAAAAGATATTAGTATTTCTATACACAAAGCAATATTGTAAAATTCAAGAGTCTGCTTTTGGGTTCGCATCAGGAAGCTGATAGGGAAGACTACACGGGCGGACAATAAAGTATATAGAATCTGAATTCTCACTAAGAATTCAAATAGTGAAAAATTTTCCATGTAAGAATTATGATTGTTTTGTGTTTTACCATCCGCCCAGTGGGCGGATAATAGAAAGATTTAAATATAAATGCTCCATACTATTCCATCTATATGCAACCTACGTAGAATCTGTATTCTTTCTTCGTTGAATACATATTATAAGATGGTGTGATACACAAATTAGAAATTAACGGTGTGTTGGGTTGAATCCGCTAGAAGGCAAAAATTTCTCCCACTATCAGTTTCAGCAAAAGTAAATGTAATTTCTTTATTATTTTCTTTTTTTTAACTTTTGTTAATTGTCTTAGAAGAAGAGTCTATCGGAAAATCCATGACCAAAAGCTAAAAAAGTTCAGTAAAGAAGAAAACGAATTTCGAAAAGAATTTCAACTTCTGTTTGTCTTGATGTAAAATATTTTACATGTACAATGATTTTTCCTGAAAATGTAATTTCATTTGTTTTTCCAGTGTTTGATTGGAATTTAGTGAAAAAAACACTAAAATCTTCAATTAAAAACAAGATATTTCCAATAGACATTCGGGCTCATGACAAACATTTTAGCAGAACTGCTCCGTATATTCGACACAACATTTTACACAAAAATAATCGGAGCTTCACACTAATAATTGGATCCGCTCAATTTGTTTAAAACATATTTTTTAGACTATCTATAACTCATTCAGATATCTATAAGGGCTTGATCGGTATTTGTTTTATATCAAATGTTGTGGAAGTAGAACCACCTTGTAGCTTGTAGTTGGAATTGACAAGTGGCAAAGCTAGGAATTCGATACAAAGGGGACACCTTTCTACCATAAACTAAAATAATTTGACAGTAAAATATAATTAACAAAATCTATGCACATATATAAGTTTAACGTGCATTTTCCATTAGACTAGTGTTTTATATTTTGTGAGTTATACATGCGTGATTGTTTCATTATTAATCCCATCAAAAAAACATCTCGCCCTATAGATACCACAAAGTCATTTGTTCAGCCATTGATCATTCATTCGGTTCGATAGTGTCGTAGTAGATTTTTCACAATATTCATTTCTGAAAAAACTCTCCATTGAGGTGGGAAGATCAGCACTGTGTTTTTACAAAGAGAGAGAATCAGGAAAACTTTGAGGTGGGACTGGCATTCCTGTAATTAAAAATGAGGAATTAGGTATGGACTTGAGCAGCACTTTTCCACGTACCTTTTAGAAGACCTACAAGTTTACTTGAAGACTTGACTTGACTTGACTTCACCAGTTCACCTTTTATTTTAACTTATCAACCAAACACGAAAAACAAAAACTAAAATTTCGTTTTTGGCAAAATCATTTTACATAAAAATTATTTTTCAAGGAAAAATGTTTTACTTTGAAACAAATGGAGCCAAATTGAAAATTCCCAGAGAGTGACTTGATCAGTGCCTATGCTCTTAGTGCCAAGTACCACGTGGCGTACCCGTAGCACATCCTAATTAACCGTCCAAAAAGTGTTATCCATGGTCATCGTAATAGTACACTCTTACCTATAAGAGTTTATATATTTAAAATACAAACCATTAAAAACATTTTTGAATGACTATGATAAAACACTAGAGGTGCCACGTAATATGTCACATACGTGGTACCCACTGGGCACTGAAAAATTCTCCCTCCCATGGCGGCCCCGCTCTCTCTCTCTTTCTCTTTGATTTTGTTCTCCCTGTGCATCTCTGTTTTGGGATGGGGAGAGCCCAACAACTGCGATGCTGTAAAATGCCTTTTGTTGAAACCCCCGGGAAAATGACTCCGTGGCCACGTGGTGCCTGCCGGCACACAAAAGTTTCTCCTTTTACTCCCTCCGTTCCTAGTTTTTGGTCTTAATTGTCAGTTTTTATTGTCCAAAAAAAAAAACTTGATATTGGCACTCCTTATTTTGATATTGACCCTCCATTTTTTGTCTTTCTTAGTTGAAGTTCCTAAGCAATGGTGTATTAGTAACTTCACCTCATAGAGACAGGAGAAAAAAAAAAAAAGGGGGAGTGCCAATATCAAAATAGAGAGTGTCAATATCAATCCCCAAAAAAATTGTCTCAATTGAAAAGTAATGACAAAAGAGTAACGAGCTTACTCTTTTACTCTTACTTATGAAAGTAAGTACGTGCCACATTATTAGATGTTCCTCTAATAGATTGGAATCCTCAAAATGGATCAATAAATTGGGATGAAGGGAGTCCGTGAATTTAATTCTAGATTGTTAACCTGGGCCCCACCTCTTAATTCAGATTTTATTTTTTATTTTTTGATGTTGTGAAAAAACTTCATCTTTTCTTCCATTCGCATGCTATCTTAAGTTTCTAAAATACCTCCGTAGCAGTCTAACTTAAATACCAAAATAACATCTGATGGTCTGGGCCCGTTCAAGTATTCTAGGTCCCTATTTAAACGAGCTAGGCACACAACACAAGTCCTTCCCTCTATCCTGCTTTTGCTCACGAAACATTCTCCATTTTCTTTGATTTCCCCTTTCAATGGATAGAACTATCCTCTTCCGTATTTTTGCTGCCTTTTGGTTTCTTTACAACTTTCCAACAACATGTTTATCCAGAACTTCTCCAAATATCACCACTGATCAATCTGCTCTTCTTGCCCTAAAATCCTCCCTCACTTTACCCCCCGACCACATACTAGTTAACAATTGGACTGCCACAACTCCCTCTTCAGTTTGCGATTGGGTAGGTGTCACCTGTGGTAAACTCCACGGTAGAGTTGAAGCCTTGGATCTTTCTAACATGGGCATAATAGGCACAATTCCTCCTCATTTAGGAAACCTCTCATTCCTTGTCCTTTTAAACATTACCAGCAACGGTTTCTATGGTGATCTTCCTGAAGAGATGGCTAATATTCATCGATTGCAATACATGGATGTCCAGTTTAACAAGTTTACTGGGCAGATTCCACAATGGTTTGGTGGCTTTCCTAAACTTGCGTATTTGAATGTTGGGAATAACAGTTTTTCAGGTTCTATCTCACAAGACTTTGGTAACCTTCAAAAGCTAAAGGTTTTGAACATGCAATTTAACCAGTTTACGGGCTTCATTCCACGTATAATCTTTAACATGTCATTGTTGGAACTTCTTAATCTTAAGGGTAATAGCTTATCTGGTAATCTTCCAGCAAACATGTGCAATCATCTTCGTAATCTCAAATTCCTTGCTCTGTCTTTTAATGAATTAGAAGGTCAATTTCCACCCGGATTACAAGAGTGCTCTAACCTTCAGGTGTTGTCGTTGTCGCATAACCAATTTATGGGTCATATACCAAGTGAGATTGGAAACCTTGCCATGCTTGAGACGTTACATCTTGGTTTCAACTCTTTGGAAGGTAAGATTTTTTAAACTTTCTGATATCTGTAATTCATGCTATCGCTGTAAGATCTTGCCTTCTTGCAGGGTACACATTATCACACTATAAAATTAGGAAGATTTCAAAACCAAAAGGTTGATCTATGAAACACTGAGACTCCAAAGAGATTGTTCTATCTAGCCACAGAGATTGTTCTATCCAGCCACATCAAACAATCTTAGGACGGAGAACATACAGGAACATGCCATGTAACGTCCATTAGACATTAATATTTTTGTGGTTGGAAACACATGGGAACACGACAGGGTAATTTCGTTAAATTTAAAAGCTTCTTTGAGGTAAAATACTAATGTCTTTAAAACCTTTAGAGCAAAAGTGTAGTATGCTCGACATGAGTCATAGCTGTTTTTATCGTTAAAATGTAGGTTTGACTTATTCAAAAAAAAAAAAATGTCCAGTCCCTAACAGTGTCTATGTGCCAAAAAAATTTTTACAGTTATCGTATTCTTGATCCGTATTTGCATCCCCCACCATGTTTATGTTCATCAGTACTATGTAGATGTTAATTTGGAGATTTAGTAGTAATTGTCAATAACTTGCAGGTGAAATTCCACACGAGTTTGCAAATTTGGTTAACTTGGAGACCCTAGGACTGCAAAGTGCTGGCCTCACAGGCCGCTTCCCATCTTTTCTCTTTAACATGTCTTCTTTGCAATGGATTGAACTTCAATATAATAACTTCTTTGGAAGTCTTCCAATGAATATATGCCCACGACCATTGCTCCGAGTACTTGTTATGGCAGGAAATAAAGTGTCTGGAAACATTCCTACTGAAATTGGAAACTGCACTGCACTTACAGTAATTGATCTGCACGAAAAACAACTTTACAGGTACTACCATTTTATCCATGTTTCTTTTTGGTATTTTCCAAGGTCATTAACTAAAATATCCATGTTTATTTAGTATTGATTCTAATAATTCTATCGTGACAGACTTATTCAGTAATAGTAAGTTTTTGTTAATTAAAAGAAACAAGAAATTCGTATGGTAGGAGTATATGTTAAAAGGGGTTAGCAAGTTAGTGGTAGGCATGCAAAAGTCTCTTGATCCTAAGGTCTTCACTTGTGAAGAATTGGAAAACTATTTTCCGAGAAAATTGTGTAGTGAATTTGAGTAAAACAAGGAAGATATGCACTCATTTGATATAAGAAACAAAGGAAAAGGTTAAAAATAGTTTAATTATGCAGAAGCTTGTACGAAATAGTGATCCTGCAAAATTTTGTGTTTTTTGGGGAGAAATATTTAGGGGAAGCTAATTCTAGTGAGATAGTTTATTTCCTTGCTCCTCCTACTAACATTAATAACCGAACACACTGAAAATAAAGAAAGAAAAAACATTTTTGTACATTCATTTCCTTTTCCAGCAACGAAAACGGGTCTAAATAAAGTTAGCCAAGCACCTGGCTAATTGTGCCCACTGGCAAATTCCACTCGGGGTCGATCCCCCGTCAGTCCCTCCAGGTTGAAAAAGTACATAAATTCGTCTCTCCACTTTATGTGAAAAGAAGGGACAGGGAGCTAAAGAGTACCTATCGCGGCGGTGTTCCATGAGCCTTTTCCACAACACATTTGTGTGATTTCACCACCATTAATACTCAGGAAATTATTAGTTGTTCTCGGTGGGGCATTTTCCATTACACAGTGGAAGGGGCTTCACTAAAATGCCCCTAAAACACCTCATGATGGTGGAAGTGCTCGTAAAGCAACTAATAATTTTTCTGGACTCAGTAATCCGTTACCAATCGTTTAATGGGTCCAACTTAAACCTCAACACATCTAGTAGTCACAAGCAAGGTTATTAAGAACCTTGGTCACAAGCAACTTAAACCTCAACTAATAATTTTTCTAGACCGGTACTAGTACCGTACCATACCAATAGAAAAACCGATACTCGAGCCGATACGGTATTCAGAACCTTGGTCACAAGCATGCCCATTAGATTTTCTACTGCGTGACATTACTGTTGGACTTTCCCTCATCCTTTGAACGGAACTCTACAAAGGCAAAAGAAAAGCAACCAAACATATCCAAATGTGATAATATACTCCCTCGGTCCCTTAGTCTTTTCATATCAACTTTTACCTCGATTTTTCAAAATTATCCTCCACTTTTAACAATTAACTCTTTTTCTATTAACTTTTCAAAAAGGCAAAACAAAAAGGATTAATCTACCGTCCGCCCAATGGGCAGACAATAGAGTGTATAGAATTTGAATTCTTACATGCTTACATGTAAGAATTCAAACAGTGAAAACTCTTCCATGTAAGAATTATGATTGTTTTGTGTTTTACCGTCCACCCAATGGACGGATAATAGAAAGATCCAAACAATAACTGTACAACTTTTACCCATTAACTTTTGAAAACACAAACTTATATATCAATGGACAGCCCAAAATGAAATATTTTTCTTTTCTTTCCTTTTTCTTAATAAAAAAATCTCTCAATAAATTCAAGATTCATCCTCAACCATAATGTTCCAACACTGCAAGAAAAAGTAACTATGGCGACGAAAGTTGGCAAGAAAATTCAAATTTCCTCGCCAAATGGGTCTTTATGGCGAGAAAATCGATTTCGTCAGCAAAGAGTACACTATGTCGACGAAATTATCTTTCCTCTCCCAAAAACTAAGATTTGGCAAGGAAATGTTCATTTCCTTGCTAAAATGCTACCATTTGACGACGAAATTTGAATTTTCTTGCCAAAAAGCTATGATTGGTGATAAAATTATATTTCCTCTTCAAAAAGCTAAGATTTGGCGAGGTCCTCGCTAAAGGGTACCCATTTGGCGACAAAATTATATTTCCTCGCCAAAAACCTAAGATTGACGACGAAATTATATTTTCTCGTCAAAAAGCTAAGATTTGGCGAGGAAATGCTAGTTTCCTCGCCAATTGTTCAAAATAGGCAAGGAAATTTTGTTTCGTCGCCAAATGTTAATATTAGGTGATGAAATATTTCCTCACCTTTTCTGGGACTATTGAGATTTTGATATAGATGTGTTGTATTATCTCAATGGTGAGATATAATTAGCAACTTTAGTAGCTCACTAATATTATAAGACATTAATATTAGCAAAATAAATTTTCACATTTTCCAGTAATGATAAAAATGAAATTATTTTTCTCTCTAGTTCTCCTCGACGATGTACTTTTTAAGTTCACAAGTTATTTTCAATTTTCTTTTATAGTGAACGAATTTTACAAAATCAAAGAATTCTTGAAGAAATTAATATTTTCATAAAGGTTTATTATCTGAATAAATTAAAATACTTTAAAGAAATCGTAACAACAATATGAAATGAAAAGAAAGGACTGGGCATAGATCCCGAGTTTGCAGTTGAAAGATTTCCATTTTGGAATTGGAGAGTTTATGCATAGAGATCTTAAAAGTGGAGAGAAACAAAATAATAGCAATTTTTTGACATTGATGCTTGAATCAGAGAGTGGCGTGATGGATAGGTGTTGGGACTTGCAAAGGCAAGGTCGCAGGTTCGAGCTTGGGCTAGAAAGTAAAAACTTCAAATAAATAAAAGATCTAAGAAACAAGTTTAATGAAACACTACAAAGGAACTAAAATTAGACATGAAGATTTTTAAAAAAAATAGAGGTGAAAAGAAGTAAAAAAAAAAAAAAAGTTTATATATTAAAAGTTGAAAAACTTTGCATTTAAAATTTTGCATTGAAAAGAAAGTTGGTGTGGTGGAAGGGTTGCGTAAAAGCAAATAACAATAAAAGATTTAAGAAACACTACAAAGGGACTAAAATTAGACAAAAAGATTTGAAAAAAAAAATTAGAGAGGTGAAAAGAAGTATAAAAAACAAAGGTTTATACATTAAGTTGTACAGCTTTGCATTGAAAGAAAGTTGGTATGGTGGAAGGGTTGTGTAAAAGCAAATAACAATTAAAGATTTAAGAACAAGTTTATAGAAACACTACAAAAGGACTAAAATTAGACAGAAAGATTTTTAAAAAAAAATTAGAGAGGTGAAAACAAGTAGAAAAGGTTTATATATTAAAAGTTGTAGAACTTTGTATTGAAAAGGAAGTTAGTGTGGTGGAAGGGTCGCGAGTTGTTAAAGGGGAGGTCATTGGTTCAATTCCCAGCGAAAGCGGAGGAATTGGGCAATTTATAAACGTTTTTTTAGGCAAGAAAAAAATTCCTCGCCAATTGGGCCGAATAAGCGAGGACAAATTTCCTTGCCAATTATTCCACATAGGCGAGGAAAAACAAATTTCGTCGCCCGTTGTTTCAAATAGGTGAAGAAAAAAAAATTCATCACCAATTGGTCAAAATAGGCAAGAAAAAATTTCCTCGCCAATTGGCAAAATAGGCGAGGAAATATATTTTTCCTCGCTAAGATTCTTTCTGCGGTGACCATTAGTCGAGGAAAACGGGCGACGAATTTTTTCCTCGCCAATTCATTTGGCGAGAAAAATTGATGTTTTAGAGACGAAAATGATTCATCGCGATACATGAATTTTGTGTAGTGCAACCTCTATCATATTTTTTTATAACAGGATTTTCGTGTAGTTTGTGCACCTCAATTAATTCCACGGCCTTGAATTAACGAGTTGCATGGCCCCAAGTTGTAAACACATATGTGACATGCAATTATTGATGAAAGGTAAACTTGATTTTTGAGCTAGATAAGTCTCAAGAAGCAAGTGACTTCCCATTAGTCTATAATAAACACATGGTGAGATGTTCAACATTAGGCTTGAAGACTTTAAGCTTCTCTGATGGCTTTAATTTGTGATTTGTTAATTAAATGAGAGTTTATCTCATCGAAATGATCATAGACTTTAAAAGTAGAAGTTATGCGCACTCGCTAATTGCTCTATTCTTTTTTAAGAAAATTAAAATAGAAGATTTAACAATTTGACGGGATGAACATTTACCGTTTGTATCTTATCAGTTCCTCCTTCTGGTCTTTCTTTCTGCTTGATCATATTGTCACATGACCACCAGTACCATATAAATAAATTGCTACGGCTTTGGACAGGTACTATACCAGAAGAATTTGGTAGTCTTTCAAACTTGGAGCATATCGATCTCGACTTCAATAGCTTTACCGGTCACATTCCAGAAACTCTCTTCAACCTCTCAAACTTGATATTGATTGATCTGACGAACTGCAATCTTGAAGGAAATCTACCACCATCTTTGGGACATCAGCTTCCTAATCTCCTAGCGCTCTTTCTTGGGGCAAATGGACTTACCGGAGCTATCCCGCACTCTATCTCCAACGCTTCTCAACTCATCTACCTCGACCTCAGTTCAAACAAGTTTACGGGTTCGATTCCTCATTCACTTGGAAACTTAAGGTTCCTCGACCTCCTCAACTTGGTCGTGAACCATTTAAGTAGTGAACCAGAATTAGGTTTCATCTCTTCTTTGACAAGTTGTAGGCTTTTAACAAGATTTTTTATAGATGAAAACCAATTCAATACAACCCTCCCGAGTTCCATTGGGAATCTATCCACTTCACTTGAAAGATTTACAGCAGATAATTGTGGATTCATCGGAAATATTCCTCCCGAAATCGGCAATCTAAGCAGTTTGGTGAGATTAAGTCTTGCTAGCAATGACTTCACTGGATCCCTCCCGACAGCGGTCCGAGGATTAAAAAATCTTCAAGGCATTTCTCTTTCGAATAATAGACTCAATGGATCTATTCCGGATGATCTCTGTCTCCTACAGAATTTGGGCGTCTTGTCCTTGAGCAGCAACGAAATATCCGGTGCAGTTCCGTCGTGTTTGGGAAATATTTCTTCTTTAAGAAATATTTACCTAAGTTCCAACGTGTTAACATCCAATATACCTCCAAGCATCTGGAGTCTGAAAGATCTCTTAGAATTTGATTTGTCCTCAAATTCATTGAGTGGCTTTATTCCTCCAGAAATTGGGAATTTACTTGCGGTTATTCGAATCGATTTGTCCATGAACCAATTGTACAGTGACATTCCTAGCGCAATTGGAGGTATACAAACCTTGATCTATCTATCTTTGGCACATAATAGATTTGGAGGTTCTATTCCTGACTCATTTCAAAAGTTGATAAGCGTGAAATTCTTAGACTTATCATATAACAATCTCTCTGGAGTGATTCCCATGTCGTTAGAGGCGCTCTCACAACTCGAGTATTTCAACGTGTCTTTCAACCGATTGAGCGGAGAAATTCCCACTAGGGGGCCTTTCCAGAATTTTACAAACACGTCTTTCATGTCAAACGAAGCATTATGTGGTCCTTCTCGTTTCCAAGTCCTACCCTGCCGTGATGGTTCTCCTCAACGATCACTTACGAAAAAAGTATTCATGTATGTGTTTGTTTCTGTGGCAACTGCATTTGTCATTCTTTTCTTAATCTCTGCATATGTGTTGCTTAAACGACGAAAGAAGAATCAGATTCTCAGTCCAAGTAACGAGTTAACACCAATAGCACATAGAAGAATTGCATACCACGAACTTTTACGAGCGACTAATGCATTCGATCAAAGCACCTTACTTGGCACTGGGAGCTTCAGTTCAGTTTACAAAGGGGTACTGACTGACGGGACGATTTTGGCTATAAAGGTATTCAATTTGCAACTAGAAGGAGCATTCAAAAGTTTTGACACAGAATGTGACATGTTGCGCAACCTTCACCATCGAAACCTCGCAAAGGTTATCAGTAGTTGCTCCAATCTTGATTTCAAAGCCTTAGTACTTGAGTACATGCCGAATGGAAGCCTTGAGAATTGGTTGTACTCTTTCAACCGCTTCTTAGATTTTCAACAGAGGTTGGACGTTGTGGAGGATGTGGCACATGCATTGAATTATCTCCATTATGGTTACGAAATTCCGGTGGTACACTGTGATTTAAAGCCTAGCAATGTTTTGCTAGATGAAGATATGGTTGCACATGTTAGTGACTTCGGCATCTCCAAATTCTTAAGAGAAGGGGATAATGTTTTGCAAACCAATACACTAGCAACAATCGGATATATTGCTCCAGGTTATTCTCTCAATCCTATCTTTTAGCTTATTCTTGGCATTTAATTTTCCATTTATATGTAGGGACAACCTTTAGTTTTAAGTGTTTTTTTTTTTTTTCTCTTCATCTATAAAGATCGTTCTCTTATTCCAACCTCTCACCTCGCGTCTTTATCATGGTTGCCTGGCGACATTGCGCATGTTTACGGAAAATTCAACAAGATTTTAGCTTTTAAAAAGCAGTTCTTAGTGTTTGTCAGGGATTTCTATTAATGAATTTCTTTGAAGATAAAAAGGGTGAGGATGCATTTCGGACTATATTACTCTACCAGCGTTCACAGAAGATTAATCATAATTTCCCAGTTGTAGTTAAAGAGTTTATCGGCTTCTACTAGAATCCAAAATCTTTAACCCAAAGCAAATTGTAAAGTTATTTTCTAAAAACATATTCTCATAGGTATCCCAATCATTCATATTATATAATTTTGTCGTAATGAGTCTTGTCGTCGTGTGCAGAATATGGACATGAAGGATTAGTGTCTACGAATTGTGATATTTACAGTTTCGGTATTATGGTGATGGAAATTTTCACAAGAAAAAAACCAACTGATGAAATGTTCACTTCGGATTTGAGCCTCAAACGTTGGGTGAGTGAGGCACTAGTCAATGGTGTAACTCAGGCTATAGATTCAAGATTAATAAGGCAAAAGGAAGAAGACTTCTTTGCAGAGGTCAGTTGTGTGTCTTCCATCTTTGAATTGGCGTTGAACTGCACTGAAGATTCACCAGAGAATAGGATCAACATCAAAGATGCTCTCACGTTACTCCAGAAGATAAGACTCGAATTCCTAGCAAAATTGTCAGAAAATTGAATATGTGGCCTAGTTTTGTACAATTACATGCTTAGCATATATAGTGTTATCTAGAAACTGAGAGTATTGGAAGGGCTTAGCTCTACTGGAGCATTGTGGAGCTTGTAGTTACAAAATAATCAAATGGTTTTTTCCTACTTACATCCTCAATCAAATTGAGAGTTATGCACACTCAAGGTAACTCTAACAATTATATCTGGTCTAGTTTTGAGGTTTATTGGTGTGCTTATGGTTCTGGAAAAATAAAAAGGTTTGGATCGATTAGGGGTTATCAATTAATTAAACAACCACGATTTATTCTTAAGCTGCTGATAATTTATTCTTTTGTGTTAGTAATCTCTTTTGTTGGAAAGTCTTTTGATGAATGACCCCGACTTGCATCAGTAACTGGGCAGGGCTGGGTAAGCCCCACAAGGCTACGGGTTTGGGCAACCCCCAAGCAGGGGAAACCAAAAAAAAAAAAAAGAAACATAAGTTATTGATTAATATTTTTAAAAAAGTTTCTACCATTGACGTAGAGAGGCAACCTGGTCTGGTGGTACACATGCTATCGCAATACTCACGTGGTCCATGTTCGAGCCTTGTCAACTATACCTCCTTTTTGTTGAGAGTCATCACCGACTCTCCAGAAATCTCCGGATGCTTCCGCAATGTTCTGGGCTTTACTAGAATATTCCACAATGTTCTGGAATATTCTAGACTCTAGTAGAAGGTTCCAAATCCTATTAGAATGCTCTGGGTTATTCTAGAACCTTCTGGAAACTTATGAAAGGTGATGGAGTCTTCTAAGTTACTCTGGAATCTTCTAGACTATGATAGAAGTATTTAGGTTTGTCTAGAAGCTTGTAGAATTATTCTAAGATAGTCATTTTCTAGAAAGTTCTCTGGCTCCCTATAAATAAGGATGTGAGCTTATTTGTGTAGGTGTGTGTGTGTAAGGAGCACCAAGTGTGGGTGTGTGAAATACACCAAGTGTTGTGAGAAGCACAAAGTGTGTGCATGTGAGTGATACTCAAGTGTGAGTAAGTGTCAAAGTGAAGTGTCTTGTGTACAAGTAAGTGTACTTGTGTAATTTTGTATTGAATAAAAGTGAGAATATTCAATACAAGTGTATAGTTTGAGGTGTCCAAACTCAACACTTTTTTTTATTTGGCCATCTCATGGACCCTTTTCATTCTCTCTCATTTTCTTTTCCTATTTTTGTTAATGCAATTTTCTTCCCCGAAAAATCTAGCACGCAAATTTACAAATACTCTCATAAATGTGTCGCACCACACAAATTGGTGGCGTTAACTGTATAAAACGCCATAGATTTATGTGTGTTTGTTCAAATGCGTGTGCATCTTAAGTGTTGTTCTCGATTTTTTTTGTTCAATCCAGATTATTACGAAAATCACAGTAGTCAAATACTTTATTAAAAAATTGCATTCAACAATTACAAATTTACAATAGTAATGTAAAACTGATACTATGTTTTTGCACTTCGGTAAAAAAAAAAAAAAAAAAAAAAAAAAAACTCAATAGTGGAGAATTGAAAGAAAAATAATGTGTAAACTAACACAATGCATTTGTTTTTTTCCACATCAATCATAGTTGAAGTAACGGATAATTTCTTGTTTTGCTAAAAAAGACACCTCTAACAGTATCTTTTTGTGTTTATCTTTTATAGTTGTATCCTTTGAAATTTGATTTTTTCTCGCACATCATAAGATAAAAACTTATGTTCATACTACTTTGTCACAAGAGAGATTAAATGTATCGACTATAATCTCTATTAAAAATATATTCTTAGATATGTTAAAGTACGATAACACAATTGAAACACGACCAGGAAAGTGGGTTAAGGTCCAAGATGATTAATCTGTCGGTGAAGTTCTAGATCTATTCAAGATAAAAGGTGTGGATTTTCCGGTTTCAAAGGGGTCTCATTCGGTGTTCAATCGAATTTTCGAGTTGATCTGATTAAGGGGTTCTGATTTTCAAATTGAATTTGGGGGTTTTGAGTTTGAGCAGATCTGTAGTTCTTCACTTTGGGATCAAGATGAAAGATTCAAATGCAGGAGGATTGGATACGTGGTACAGTCCAACTGTCTTTATTGACAACTTAACTCATCAAATCCGAAAGATTTGGCTTTTCAACCTATTCTCAAGTTAATGGCAAGATCAAAGATATTTTCATCCCTAATAAAAAAAAAAGTAAAGTTTCTGGCCAAAGCTTTGGGTTTGTGAGGTTTTTTTGGCATGATGAAACTACTTTTGCTGTGAAAAAACTGAATAATACGTGGTGCTGGAATCACAAATTAGATGTACAGTTTGCAAAATTTCTGAAAAAAGAGGGAAATATTGGAGTACATGGTTCCAAGAATTTTCATACTGAGAAAAGGGGGAAGGAAGTGTGGAGAAGGAAAGGTATTGTGGAAATAAGTAAACAAGGCGAAGTAAGAAACAAAAATGCTCCTCTTAATTTGACATCATGCAAACTTTCAGCAAAAATCCATGCTCATCCAACTGGAAACGGATGGCTTCTTAGGAGCGCGGTGGGCAAAATTCGAAGACTACTCTCACAGTCTCACCTGCTGATTTAGAGATCATTTTTTGTAAAAAAGGGATTCAAAATGTTCATGTCAAACCGATGGGAGGTAGATTTGTAGTAGTTACTTTTCCACACAATGAATCCAGATATTCAAGTATCAAGGAAAATTGGATCTCATACTTGCTTGAACAAATTAATCCATGGAATGGGGAGAAAGCTAGTGAGGAAAGATTTGTTTGGTTGTCTTGTTTTGGAATGCGGTTAAACGCATGGTCCGATTTGAATTTCAAGTAGATTGGCCGTTGATAAAATTACTGAAGGTGAGGATAAGAAAGACAATCACTCGTCCAAAACAAAGGAACATGATAGCAAAAATGAAGATACGGAAGATGTTAGTAAGTATGTTGAAGAGGAAGCGGTGAAGGACTCTATTGGCAATGAGATAGTATCTTCTGTGGACAAGGATAAAAATGTCTCCAAACAGAATTTGATTTTGGGTGGGCATCAATTAAATGAAGAAGCAATTGACGCTCTTAGCACTACTTTGGAAATTGGCAAGTCAACATAGGAAAATAAATAATTAATGGACAGCTTTGGGGGAGCCTCTAATCACTCTTTGGAAAACATCAAAGAAGGCAACCTCTCAACTGACTTCATTAGTCACACGATTATTGAGGAAAATTCAAATACTACATTAGTGGAGTTGGATTTTAATGAAGGAAATGAGGGGTCGCATGAAGACCACTTAGTGGATGAAGACCAAGCCAAAATTCAAGCTACAATTAAAAGTGTCAAAGGAGAAAAGAAAAGGATAACTATCAATGAAATTTTGGGCTTCTCAAAGGTAAAACAAGGTAGTAAAAAAGGTTGGAAGATCTATACAGTGTTGCTGCAATTTAGATATTCTTGCTGCTAATGTTGTCACACCCCAAAATGGGAAATAACCGGCCGTGAACCACAAGGCTAACACATGGACACGAAGCCTAAACTAAAATAAGCCACAGACCACAAACCAATCATTTTATTATTATTATTAACAAAATCAAATCAAATATGTCTCAACATAAGCATGGGGAACACCATCCCACGAACCAATAAATAAAAATTATTAACCGGTGATAACAAAAATGCGATGTATCAAAAAGGTTTAATAAGTGTGGAAGCGAATAAATAAAATAATAAATCTTGAATGCGACATCCTATGGAGGTCGACACAATAATCCCCAAGATGCCATCAGAGTCCTCATCTACCGGCTCGATTTTTCTGAAAATGATGGTGGATAAAATCTGTCAACTCACAAGCTCAGTGAATGACAAAACATGTGTAGTAAATACAGTTCTAAAACAGGGATAAAAATATATTACTACGTAAACATAATTTAGCATATGAGGTGTACCGTAAAACAACAATTTAATTCAATAAAAAAATTTACCAACAACAAGTCTATTTGGTGATCATAAAACGATACCCCACAGCAATTGGGAACCACAACCAATACCAATTAGTACCATGTGCCAGTGAACAAATATCTCATAAATTGGATCCAATATCGAAACTTAGAGTCACCACGAGTAGGCAGCCCATGAAACTTTTCCCTAAGAACGATCTGGCAAAAGTTAGCCGTTGAGCATTAGGGTCACTGGCCAAGACACAGTTTCTTCCCTAATGGCCAGAGTCACACGCACACACAAGATTAATTTCCCTGGACTTTCAACAATAAATGTTCCCATTAATATCCACCAAGTTCTCACCAAAAGAATATTTTTTTTATCGCATGCCAATTAAAAGATTAAATACAAACCATTCACGGTTTCTATAATCAAATGATAATTATTCCAAAAGAATAATTTAAGGAACACGGTGAGTTCGAAAATACATAACATGTTTAACCACTCACCTAGGTTCAAAGGCAAACCAAAACGAAAGCGCAAACGAGACTAACCTGTACAAAGATGCAACATACAAAAATAACTAACTAGTTGAAGTAAATATTATGTAAGCTTGAACATATCCCTAATTGTTAACTTAACCAAACCTAGGACCTAATTTCTACTTGGCTAAACCAGTAGCATCCACTAGAACAAGACCACCATTCAAGCTTCCTTATCAAATCCCAAATCTGTATGCCATTTCTCACTTTTGTTAACCCATTAGTAACCAAACTTCTAGCCTCAATTTCAGAAAATAAAGAATATAAAATTCAATGGAAGAAGTTATTAATTCCATACAAAACCCATCGCATATTCTACCAACTATGAGCACCACAGTCGGTCAGTCGGTCGGCACAAACCACACCCCTTAAGGACAATCATTAATCCTCTCCAATACAACAGTCAAAAGCTCAACCCATTACACTCCAACATCCCAAAAATTCTCAGAAATCCACCACTCCTCTTCTCTCCCATCACAACCACCCATTAGTTGTAAACTCAAGTATGATCCAAGAAACAGAACCAGTAAAAGGAGAAAGAAATATGAAAAGAAAGGATTTAAAGAGACTAAGAACATGATCTTACCAACACGATGCAACTCCCAGAGTATTTGGCTGCTGCAAAATACTTCTACGTTACTCTCTCTCTCTCTCTCTCTCTCTCTCTCTCACTCTCTCACACACACACACGCACAGAGTACGTTATCTCACACAAAAAACAAAAGCCCTAGTTAATGTATCTATTTAGAAACAACCTAGCAACAACCCACTAATCACGAGCTCCCTCAAAAATAGCTAATTGGATAATTAGAGTATTTAAAATAACATACATATTTCTACTAAAAAAAAGCCCAATAAACATAATATACTAAAATTAGGCTTATCCCCTTAAAACTATAACAATGTCCATAATACCCGTAAAAATAATTAAATAGGACTCAAACATAGCACTCAAAATATTTTGCAATATAATTGGAAAAAAAATGCTAGAACGTAACAAATGTAGTGTACATGTGCATGTAATGTAGTGATTCCTTATGGGAACATGATGCTCTTAGTTTGATATTTGTAAAAAAGAAACACTGACTACTGCCTAGGAACAAATCCCTATGGTATGACAATTGGCATACTTTGGGGCCTCTCGTCCATACATTTAGCCCTAGGACAGTGTATGGCTCTGGTCTTCTTCAAAATTCTACTGTATCTGATTTCATAATTAAGAGACTTTCAATGGGCCTTTCCCAACATCCCCAGTCCTAATCAGGATGTTGAGGATAGGCTCAGCCCTGTGGCTAGGCTAGGAAGGCCCAGGTCTGGGGCTCACCGAAAAAGGGCTTTTTTTAGGACCCCAAGTATATATGTTAGTTTAGGTATGAGTTTGGTTTGATCCAATATTGTTAGAGCCTTAGAGGCCCACGAAAATCACTTATACACTTAAGCCCATTTGATTTTTTGACGCCCAACCAACTTCCATATTCCCTCTTTAATTATTTTTTGAGGCCCACAAGGACTACAAGTATTTCAAATTCCCTCTGTGTTCATTTTGGTTGATTGTCTCCTCCAAAACTAGGGATTCTAAGCAAAGAGAGAAAGAGAAGATGGGTCACTCCATCATCTAGAACGCGCATCCCAAGAACTACAGCCCTAGATCGCGTACCTGGTGATTTCCCGTTCTTGTTTTTTGATATTCACTCTTGCCTCTGTATAGATCCATACTATTTACCAGTTTTGTTGAGAAAGGGAAGGGGCCAATCAAAATACTTTCATTTTGGTACTTTTTTCTCCATTTCTCCCAAATTATTGAAACCAAATGAGTGATTGGAGAGAAACTATAATCCTTTCTCTTATTGTCTCACCAATTCAATCTATCCAAAAGGGCTGGGGTATTTGATGAATTTGAATTCATTTGATTTACGATGTGTGAGGTTGTGTGAGTTGTATGTATTACATACTTACACATGGATGATGAAAACTATCTATATTAGCCAAGTGTACACACGTACACACGGACACAAGTACACAACCCCCATTGCTTGCTTTAGTATGTGTTTCCCAGTTCCGAACTTTGTTTGAAATTTACAAGAGATGTTGCATAGAAAAAAAAATTATATGAAGGACCTCAAATTGAGGATAGTATTGGGGCCTCGAGAAACACAAGGCCGGGCCTGGTTGAGGACCACCATACATGGTCTCATACCCCCCATGGCAAATTCACAATTTCATCCATGTGGGAAAATCTAAGAGCTCAATTCCCCAAGGTTCCATGGCATCATTATGTTTCATTTTCAGGTCATATTCTTAAATGTAGTCTCATCTCATGGATAGCTATCCAAAACTGATGATACATTGAGGATAGATTAGTGTTGTTTAGAGCAAAAGCATCTTCCAACGGCAATTTTTGTCAAAGTAGTGAGAGTCATGATCACCTATTTTTCAATTGTCCCTACACCACTCAAGTTTGGACCCAGATCATAGCTAGGATCAATGTGGATTGGCCCTCTAGGTCATGGACAAATTGGATCGCTTTGCTTTCATCCATCAAATGAAAAACACTTAAATCTTTATTGCTTAAGTTGGCTTTTACAACCTCAATCTATTGTATTTGGATTGAGAGAAATGTTTGAAAATTCCTAAACATAGCTTGTTCAATCCCTGTGGTGGTGCACAAAATCCATTCGATTATGAGATATAGATTGCTGTCCTTGAGGAATCTTCCTAGAGGGCCACATGTGGGGGTGTCTTTGCTGGAGTGAGCTTTCTGAACCTTCTGGGAGTTGAATGGGTTGCGATGGAAAAGGTGATGCATGCCTAAGGGGGACCTGCACAAGTAAACAACCTCGTTAGTGCCTAGCCTAGACAGTGGTGGTCCGAGAAGGCACTCCGATGACCAAGTCAGTCACCGGAGGGAGGGAATGTGCTATAAATCTCAAGAAAGGACTGAAGTTATGAGGGTAGTAAATGAGGAGAGAGAGATATCCCTTTAATGGTAGTTATGAGTGGGTATTTATAGGCAAAGAGAGTGTGCGTCCCACGCGCTCGGCTCCCCCCACGCGCTTGGAATGAAAGGTGAGGTGACCTCTGTCCCTGCCACAGACGCCATATCCCGGCCGACGTCACGGCACGTGGGCTCGAGTAGTCAAATCACCTCGAGACATTCCCCACAACCCACGTGTTGCTGCAGGCGGCGGTGACAAAGTAGGTGACTGCCGCATTTAATGCTCCATTGGGAAACGTGTGCGTACACAGGCACGCTTTCCTCAACCAAAGCGTCGTTCCAGCCCCCATAATTTCGTTTGCTGGTCGCATCGCTCGACATCGGTATTGAAGTGACTCCAGCTTCGCAACGCCAAGACGCCGGACGTGGAGGTCCCGAAAGGGGCGCTTGAGAGCCAAGAGGGGGATGCCACACCTTGGGCACCTCTTGCTCGGCAAAGATCATTCAAATCCTTATTCGTCCAAATCCACGCACACGTGCTCCTCGCTGAGGGTGCCATCCGTTCGGCACCGTCAAAGCGGATCAAACTGCATTCAGTTTTGCTGATTTTGAGAGAGTTGAACTTTTTTAGCTTTCTTGTAGTTTCGGGAAAGTAACTCTGCTGGTCCTCACGGATCCGGCCGCTACAATAGCCCCATCAACTTTCGCATGTTGACAGACGGAAGGTGCGTGATTGGACCGTGTGCCGTCGTTTGATTCTCGCGCCCAAACGATTTGAATCGGTGGGGGCATGCGTCGCGATCTAAAGGGGGGTGACCCTTCACCTCCCGAGCCTGGGCCCCTATAAATACAAGGGCAGAGGGAGAGAGTGTCACTGTTACTCTCTCTCACTAGCATCGAACCCCTACTCCACCGTCATTCGTTGTCGTTCTTCACGAGCAACCTTGCCAAAAACTTGTTTTCCGGCGAAGATCTTCGACAAACACTCAGGTATTTCAACTTCTCATCGGTTTTCCTTGCATTTTCTTGTAGTTTTCGTGCATTTTTGTCTCGTTTCGAGTGATTTTTTGATGTTTTTCACTTTTTTGTCTTTTTTGTTTCGTTCTGTTGAGTTTCCCGACGGCTTGTGCAGCAGAGCATGGCCGCCGGATTCTGGGCTCGAAGAACACTCATCGTGTTCTTCCGAGCGCTCAATCACCGAGCGTAACGCCTTCCATCGAGAGTATATTTCCACAAATTGCACTGAGAGCGTACGCATGGGCGAGGCTTTCGGAGAGTTAGCACCGAGTGGGGGCTCGGCAGGGTGCCGATGCCCACCACTTCTGTATCTTTCTTAAACTTAAACCTATGCATATCGCTGATGGTTGTTTCACCCGTGCACTGTAGGTTCTCCTGGATGAGCTCAGACTCTTCGGACTCAACATCTGACGACATCCTCGCTTATTCCCGGTTCGGCGAATTCATCCACAGCATTCTTGTCCGCGAGCAGCTAAAAAGTCTTGGGAGGGGTTATAGGTGTCGATCCGAATCCGACGCCCACCATCCGGAACCGTTCCCCTAAACGTAGCCCCCTTCCAAGCCATAACCCTCGAGCGCTGGATGGAGATCGAAGAAGAATCCAGACGCACTGAGAGTGGTGCCTAAACCTCTACATCTGAGCAGAACTTACTTCTGAACCCAGCCCCCAACGCCGAGGTACAAGGCGGTATCCCTTCGTCCCCTAGCGTCCGAATTCGACAAAGATCCCAAAATTCCCGAATCAGTCCCCGGACCGGAAGGTGATAGAAATAGATAGGGAGACCGCCGAAGTTCCGGAAGCCTCAAATGGCCGTTGTTCTCGGTGGATGACCTCCTCGCCCACTGACGCAAACGAGGGGCACACCTCCAATCCCCAGGGCGGTAGGGGTCACACCGTGGGGCCAGCGGGGGCAGCGAGGGCTCTCCGCTCTGGGCGACGATAACGGCCGAAGCGTGATCGTGCCCCAGGGGGCCGGTGGGGCGGCGTCGGCGTGGCGTCGAATACTGGGCGTGGATCAAAAATCCCCTCCGCCAACCCTGGCACGTAAATGCAAATACGTCGAGATGTAATGCCTTTGATGGCTGGGAGGGATGAGGTCGCCGCCTCGGTGGAAAGGAATACAACATCGGGGCGGAGATCCGCAGCAGGCCCCGGACCTCACGTGGATCCATGTGGAGAGGCGGTGACCGCCTCATGGCTATCCACCGCAGAAGCGGTCTCTCATTTCCCATGCCCGCCTCCCTGCCCAATTCCCGGACGCTGCGAGCTCGCCCCCCACCGGTAAACCAACATATGTACATCATACGCTTTCGGTGGGTCGCTATTATTGAAGCAGCCACGACATCCCGCTTCGACTTTATCCGACACGATTAGCGGTCTATACCGTATGGCCTTGAAAGAGCTCACGGAAGATACTACTTTTCCCGGGCGCCCAGTATCCCCATCTCATCGGCCAACTCTGGACTCGAGAGAGGCATGCATGTGAAGCCGGTCATAGTTAAGGGGAACTACGAAGAGTCCCAGGAGAATCCACGGCCCGTCCCCATGAAGTAGAGTAAAACCCTTCCTAAGCGAAGATTACACGCCTTGTTCTATTAAGCTTTGCATTTCTATTATACTCATCCTGTGTACTTTTCTCATTACGTTTGCCTTGTTTCCCGAATTAATGCGAAGGCGTGACGTAAGAGGCTCACAAGCAGACCAGCACGCACGCACGCCACCCACTGTGATCCTCGGCATTCAGAACCGCACCACCCCACCATCATCATTAAGCACGCCGCATGTGTGGGGTTTTTTTGAAGAGAGGGAAGAGCCCCGCGGTCGGGCAGTAGAGAGCGCGAAAAGCCTATTTGACCCCCGACATCCAACCTCCGACCTTATCGTCGAGATCGCTTTTACCGAGAGCTTCCTCGCAGCTCTTCCCGATGCGTATATGGTCGATCTTTCTGGCCTCGAGGGAGGCTCAAAAGAAAGGACAGAGCCTAGAGGAAGAGGAAAGAGGGCGCTATGAGGCTAGGGTCCCAAAATGAAACTCACCAGGGCGAGATCCTCGGCTAGGCGCCCGCGACGACATCGCCGATCAGCGAAGAGGTTCCTTCTTATCGAAGTCTCTATGGTTTCCCGCGATCGCTCGTCCGAAGCATTGAATGGTGGTCCGCCGAGGGCTGGTCTACCAAGAACTTCCCAGAGCTCCGGCGCCTGAGCCTCAGCATGCAGCAAGGGCCGAGACATGGAGTGCGGTCATCAAAACCTCGGTGAGCCCGATAAAGCGCCCGTGATTGAAGAAGCTCCAGCGGCGTGGCCTAGCGAAGGCCCTGCGCCTGCAGAGGATATGGCGGGTTCCCCGAACTACAGTGACAACTATCGCAGAAACTCGCACTAACACACCTAAGTAGCTTGATAAGACCTAGATTCCGAATTCCATAATTTTGCCAAGTCTTCGTTTTCGTTACACGCATTTTATTTGCATTTTTTCATTGTTTTCGGGCAAGGCGGCCTTGGCTCATAAACAAAGGTATACAACCTACGGCGTTGAGAAAAATGAGGAGCCGCGAAGAGGAAAAATTTCGGTAGGAGCAAAGGCCCGGCCCGGATTAAAGAGGCCCGAAACCACCATTGTAGGCGGCCATGAGCTTGAGAAGCGAACTGCGGCGGCTCGATCTGAAGCGAGGTGGGCCACGTGATGGCGAAGCGGGGAAGCGGCGGCGGGAGAAGGCCACCCAAGCCGAGAGGGATCTCCAGAATGCCCGGGCTGATCATGACAAGATGATGGCTGCTGCGGATTCTAACGGCTACCAGAGGGGGGCCAAGGAGACGCTTGAAAAATTCGCCCAAGAGGCGAACAACAACGAGGAGGCGGCCTTCAAAAAGGGCTTCCTCCTTGGTCGTACTTGTTGCTGGCCCGAAGCCTTCATCTCGGCCTACAACCTCGTCGTCGTCCCCGCTGATTCTGCTCTCCGGTCTTCCATCCCTCCAGTTCCCGAGATCGAGATCCCGGAGATGCCTTTTGACGATGAAGACGCGGCACCCGAGGGGACCGTCTTCGAGGACGGTGGGGTCGCCGATCCTCCTGCGGACAATTAGGGCCAGGCCCAAGCTTCTTAATTTTCTTTTTTTTTTCTTTTTTTTTTCTTTTTTTTGCAATGTTGTACTCGAGGCCGGCATCGAGCTCTGTACTCTTGTTGGTCCCCCCCTCCTTTAGTTCAATGAATGAATTTTCCGTTTTCTTCTGTAAATGCCTTCATGATTTTCTTGATTCTGTATTTCAATACCTTGCCTTAATAATTGTTCAAGTAGTGGCCCTCGCACATAACCAAAAAAATTTAACCATCAAGCTTAACCATAGCCGAGACCTCCGGACTCGAGTCATAACCATCGGATTGTTAATAATGATAGCCCCTGTTTCTCCAGTGGGCCGAAGGCTAATTTTCCTATGCCGGCGTGCTGCCGAAGCACAAGTGATGAAAAAAACTTTACAATTTCACGTCAAACGATAATCAAGAAAATATTCCAGTTTCGCGCCGAGCGATAATCAAAGAACTTTCCAATTTCGTGCCGAGCGATAATCAAGAAAAGATTCCAGTTTCACGCCGAGCGATAATCAAAGAACTTTCCAATTTCGCGCCGCGCTGAAAAAACTTTACAATTTCGCGTCGAGCGATGATCGAATTCAATAGCACGCAGCTAGTTCGATAAGTAGTTCGCAAAATACGCTCTCGTAAATGGCAAAAGTTGTAAGCAACCGAACTACATCCACCAAAATTGATAATCAGTGATAATGATAGCCCCTGCTTCGGCGGGGAGCCATTAGCCGAATGACACCCAGCCGAAGTATAGGAAGCACAACTACTGATTCCCAAACCGAGCCCGAGGTTTGTCCGCGCCGAGCGAATTATCAATGAAATAGTTCCCGGTCAGTTTTAATAGGTAGGTCCGCGGACCAAGGACATTTCCCGAACGTCTATTTGGCAGCGTTGCTCTTATTGAGCGTAATCGTGCGTTCCATCGAACACCACGAACTATTTCGTCAATAAGAGATGTGTTCTACCGAACGTTAAATGACTATTCATTCAAATAAGGTCGAGTCGATCCGCCGAACAACATTTAAACAAAGACCCTTTGTCCGAGGGCAACGACTTGTGCAAAAATTAAAAACTTGGAAGAGTAACGAGAATTAAGGGAAGGATCTTATCATTAACATTTTTAATCCCGAGGCAGTACAAAAAGGGGTTGCTGAGGGCCCAAAAGGCGAAAATGGTAAACATAAGATCCTAACCATAGAATTTCCTTAACTTCGTCGCATTCCATGGGTTGCTAACCGCTGTGCCATCCATCTCGGCGAGCTTGTAAGCCCCATAACCAGCTTTGGCCGCAATACGGTTGGGGCCTTCCCAATTGGGCATGAACTTCTTTTTATTCTTCTTTTGGACAACCTCCCGGAGGACCAGATCGTCCACATTGAAGGGGCGGGCGCGAACGTGCTTGTTGTAGCCCCGAGCGACCTCCTACTAATATGCAGCATATTTGATGTTGGCTTCGTCTCGGAAATCCTCAATTTGGTCGAGCTCGGAGGCAAGATGCTCATCGTTCGTAGCCGAGTGGAAGGCTTCGGTCCGAGCGGAGGGAGCGATAGCAGCCAGGGGGAGGACAGCTTCCATCCCATAGGCCATGGAGAATGGCATTCGGCCAGTTCCGCACCGAGGGGTTGTCCGGTAACCCCAAAGGACCTTAGGGAGTTCCTCCACCCATTTTCCTCGCTTGTTGGTCAATCGACACTTGAGGCCGGACGAGATCGACTTGTTTGACGCTTCGGCTTGGCCGTTCCCTTGAGGGTAGGCCACGGTTGAATTATAAACGTGAATAATCTTCTTTTGCACGTTTTACGTTTTAATTGCCTGCGAATTTAACCGGGTGCCGCTTGTCGAGATGATAGCATAGGGCACACCGAACCGAGAAATGATGTTTTTCCAGATGAATTGCTCAACCTCGGTGGCCGTAATGTGTATCAAGGGTTCGGCTTCTACCCACTTCGTGAAGTAGTCCGTGGCCGTGATAAGGTGCCGAAACCCGCCGGGCGCCGTAGGAAGGACCCCCACAATGTCGAGCCCCCATTAGCTTGCGAACGGCCCGCGTGCTTCACGGACCTGGGGCATAGGGGCATAGGGTGCGGGGAGGGGAGAATGCTTCCCGCACGCCGCAGCGCACCGGCGCGTACTCCTCGGCGTTTTTCCTCATTTTTTGGCCACCAATACCCTTGGAGTTCACCGGCCAGAAGCTCAAAAAAAGTATGTCCTCCAGAGTGGTTCCTTGACTCCCCTCATGGAGCTTTCGTGAAGAGCGTGGGGTACCTGAAACCGTGTACCACAGGCGTGGTAGGTGAGGCGATGTAAAATCTGGCGAAAAGAGGCGGCGGTTGGAGGCAGTAGGATATGGGCGGCATGGATCCGGTGGGCCTCCACTCCAATCAAGGGGAGTGTCACGGTCTTAGGGAAGAAGGCGGCCAGTCCATCGGCTTGGGCGTGGATCTCTTGGAAGTAGTCATAGCGTCCTCGGCCTTGCTCCGAAACTTGGCATGTTATCTACCGATGTGATTGTTACGTGTTCTCAGGCGAGTTCGTTTGCCGCGCCAAGCCAAGGGCAGCAAGGGCGTCGGCATGGGCGTTCTTCGCTCGCCCAATGTGGGAGAAGTGGATGGCCTTGAAGCCTTTTTGCAGCTCCAAGACGTGGCTCAGGTATTTTAACATCCGAGCTTCCCCAGAGCCATAATCGTTGTTCAGCTGGTTCACCACCAACAGGGAATCGCTATAAACTTGTAGCTCATCCACTCCGAGGGCGAGGGCAAGGCGGATTCCGGCAATCAAGGCTTCATACTAGGCTTCGTTGTTTGTGGCCGGGAACCCGATGCTCATCGCGCACTCGTGGAGAGTTCCTTCGGGAGAGATTAGGACAATTCCAGCCCCTGCCCCTCGGCTGTTTGACGCACCATCAACGTGCATACGCCAACATTCACTCATATAAATGGTAGCCGTCGTGGCGGGGAGCGCGAAACGAATCCAATTTGCTTTCGGGAGGCGGGCGTCTTAAGCGGACTTCGCCATTGTGCGTCTTGGCGAGAGCTCTCCTCCCTCGAGCTCCGTTTCCGCCCGGTGTGAGTTGGCGGCGAATCGACCAATGCGACCGCGGTCGCCGTCCGGGGTTAAATGCAGGATGTCGTACTTGGCCAACTCCAAGGACCACTTACAGATCCGGTCTGAGAAGTCGACCTTTCGCATAATGGTTTTTAAGGGATACGCCGTGATCACCACGATCGTGTGACTCTGAAAATAGGGTAAGAGCTTCCTCTTGGCCGTAACCAGCGAAAGCGCCAACTTCTCAATCGACAAGTACCTGGTCTCGGCAGGGAGCATTGTCTTGCTCAAGTAGTAGATTGGGAACGGATCCTGTCCCTCCTGCCGAACCAGTGCCAAACTCACGGCGTGATCAGAAACTGCCAAGTAGAGATACAAATCTTCGTCCTCTCTCGGCATGACCAGCAATGGCGCTCGGGACATGTAATTTTTGAGCTCGGCCAGTGCCGCATCGCACTCGACGGTCCAGCAAAAGGACCTGTTGCTGGTCTTGATGGATTGGAAGAAAGGTCGACAGGCATCGGACGACTTGCTTATAAAGCGGTTGAGGGCAGCGGCCATCCCCGTTAGCCGTTGTACCTCCTTAATCGTTGATGGCGCTCGGAGCTTTTAAATGGCTTCCAACTGGTCGGGATCGGCCTCGATCCCTCGACGGGTGACAAGGTACCCCAGGAATTTCCCTGAACCGACCCCGAACGCGCATTTCTCGGCGTTAAGCTTCAGACCGTGCCTTTTGAGGATGGAAAATACCCTGCCAAGGTGGGACAGATGGTCTTCTGCAAATTTGCTTTTTACTACCATATCGTCGATGTAGGCCTCCATAATGTCGCCGAGTTCCTTGGCGAACATCTTGGAGACCATCCTCTGGTAGGTAGCCCCTGCGTTTTTCACGGATCCGGCCGCTACACCACAATTCCAATGTTTCCTTAACCTAATGGGATTTGGTGTAATTGGTATTAGCTTCTAAGGATATTTTTCAGTGTCCTTGTGCAGGTGAAGGGTTTGACCTTAGCAAGTCCCCATTGCCATAGTCTTACTGTGTGGAAACCTTCTACTATCTCTATTTTAAGAGACAAAGCGATGGTGTCGGCTGGATACATTCTTGATTTCAACCCCTATCACTTCCAGATTTGGTGGTTATCATTAATAGCTCTATGGAGCTGACTGTGACAGTAGGTTATTGCATGTGGTGTTTGCTGTACAACCAACTCATAATTGCTGCTCAGTTGAAGCTCCTTACACTTCTATTACGAATGGTAATTATCTATATCCCAGATTTTATTTGTTTCGAAGTGGTAGGGACCTCCTTCGTTGGTGAATGTGAAGGGTTCTTTGTTGTGTCTGGCATCTCTAATGTGATTACTGACGGTTAGTGATGAGCGATCTACTTATATTGTGAGATATCCCAGTGCAGTGGCATAGCCAGGAATTAGCGATAGTGGGGGCTCCTTTAAACACACTTCAAAAAAAAATTGTCATAAGAACGTTTTGTGCTAAAGATATTTAAAAAGCTAACATATTTACTAAGAAATGTGTAATTAATTTCACATATTGTGCAAACAAATCAATTGTTTGAAGTATCAAATTAACTACACAATAACTAGAATGTTAATATTCAGCATTTTTTATACAATTAGACCCAATTAATACTTTTCTTCTAAATTTTATCTCTAAACCTTCAAATTCGTCTTTCGTTACAATTAATAAATTATAATCCATATAATCCATGATTTAGCCACTTATGAATTTGGATGTTACACATTGGAAAGTTGCATATGGCTAGTGGTGACTATTTTTTTGTCATCTCATTGCGCCAATGTATGAGAATTGTTGTAATATTCGAGATGAAAAGTAAAGAAGGAAATGATATACAAAATCTAATAGAATAATTAAACAAAGAATACTTTAAGAAATCAATTTAAGAGAGAGAGACACACACACACACAAAAAAAGAAGAAGCAAGAAGTCAGTGTGGGCATGTGCCCACACTAGACCTCAAGTGGCTCCACCACTGTCCCAGTGAGAAGTGTGATTATGCCTCAACCTTTTTTTTTAAGGGGATCGAGGTAATAACTAGTGGGAGCAATGTGGTGAGACTACAATAGAGGGTGATCGGTACCGTGCCCCTTTGTAATAAAAAAGAAGAGTGGGTATGTGAGGATTTCGAGAGAGTAGTAGTTTTAGCTCATACACTTACAAAGGTTGTGTCTTGTTGTTTACACATGACTTTTAAATCTAGATTGCCTTAGTTTAGCTCTCATTTTGAGAAGAAAAACATGAATCTAATCCTGTCTTTACTGAAGAGAAGTAATGAACAAATTACAGAGTAATCAAGAAATTGTAGAGAGAAACTCAAGCTATCTTGAACAATGTTCTTCTGTTCTTTTCGATGATGAGATACAAGAGAGAGAAGCCCTTTATACACTTTTTGGCTTAACCGACTTAACCATCTCCCTTTTGATTAACCGACTTAACAAACTAAGCCTAATTACACGCTACATACCAACCATTCAGTCACATGGCAGACACGTGAGTATGATTCTAATGTGTTGTCTTCACAGCCCCCCGCAAACTCATGGGGGTGGGAACAACCATGAGTTTGGTCTTCAAGTGTAGAAAACAATCAACAGGTAAGGACTTGGTAAAAATGTCTGCAAGTTGATCAGAGGAGCCAACCGAATGGACAACAATTTCTTTGTTCTGAACCTTTTCCCGAATAAAATGATAGTCAATCTCCACGTGCTTAGTCCGAGCATGAAAAATAGGATTGTATGCCAAGGCAATGGCTGATTTATTATCACACCAGAGAACATTTGGAAGAGCCAATGGAATGTGAAGATCACGAAGAATATGATGCACCCAAGTCATATCAGCAGCAGCAAGAGCTAGAGCTCTGTATTCAGCCTCTGTTGAGGATCTGGCTACAGTTGGTTGCTTCTTGGCACACCATGAGATGAGATTAGAACCCAAAAACAAACAATACCCAGTAGTTGATCGTCGAGTAACAGAATCACCTGCCCAGTCAGCATCAGAAAAGGTTGACAAAAGCAAAGGACCTGGAACAAACTGTAAGCCCTGGTGCAAAGTGCCTTTAATATAGCGAAGGATTCTCTTCACAGCAGTATAATGACTCTCTGTGGGAGAGTGCATATGCTAACAAGCCAAGTTAACAGCATATGAAATCTCAGGACGTGTGAGAGTGAGATATTGCAATGAACCAACAATAGTTCGAAACCACTGAGGATTAGCAAATGGTGGATCTGAATTAGAAATAACTGACTTAACAGAAGAAGGAGTAGGACTAGATTTACACTCTGTCATCCCAGCTTTCACCAACAAATCTGAGGCATACTTTGTTTGAGTAAGCAATAAACCAGAATCACAGTGCTGAACTTCTATACCCAAAAAATAGCTCAATGAACCAAGATCTTTCATAACAAAGTTGGAACTAAGCTTGGTGATGAGAGTAGCAATAAAATGAGGACTACTACCAGTGATCACTATATCATCAACATACACAAGAACCAAAGTCATGTCAAGATCTGTTTTGAGAACAAACAGAGATGTATCAGACTGGCTATTAACAAACCCTTGTTGAAGAAGAAAAGATGAGAACATGGCAAACCATGCCCTTGGAGCCTGTCGTAAGCCATAAAGAGCCTTGTTGAGCTTGCACACAAAATTTGGATTTTGAACATCCTTATAGCCTAGAGGTTGCTTCATATACACTTCATCATCAATGATCCCATGAAGGAAAGCATTGGTGACATCCAATTGTCTGATGGACCATTTATAGTGCACAGCCATACTAAGAACAATACGGAGAGTGGGTTGTTTTATCACTGGACTGAAAGTTTCAGTGAAATCAAGACCTTCATACTACTGATTGCCATTGGCCACTAACCTGGCCTTATACCTTGCCACTGTGCCATCAGAATTTCTCTTAAGCTTATAAATCCATTGACAGCCAATAACATTGGCATGGGATGGAGGTGGAACTAAGGTCCAAGTTCCCTGTTGAACTTAAGGCTTTGTATTCCTCAGCCATAGCATGCTGCCAAACAGTGTGTTTAATTGCTTCATGGAAATTCCTAGGTTCAACATCTGGCAAAGATTGAGAGGGCAAGATAGCAGAAAGACTGACAGGATGTTTAGGTTTAAAAACACCACTTTTGGATCTTGTGTTCATGGAATGAGTGTTGCTTGGAGCAGAGTGATCTAAAGAAGAAGAAGAAACAACTGTGGTTGTAGTGACAGGAGCAGTAGTTGTGTTAGGAACAGAGGAAACATCTTGAGGAAAATATGACTCAGGAGAATCAGTGGCACAAGGTAAAGTAGATTCACCTGGGACACTAGAATTGTTTATGGGAGACATAGAATGAGTAGAAGAGGAGAGTGTAGAAGAAAGATGTGAGATAGAGATTACAATATCATCAAACAAGGTTAAAGGAATAGTAAACTTTGTGATATCAGTGGTAGAAGTATCAGATTTTGAGAAAGTAGAGTAAGGAAATTCAGACTCCACAAATTTCACATGTCTAGACACATATACCTTGGTAGTGACAGGATCAAAACATTTGTATCCTTTTGTGGTCGCACAATAACCTAGAAAGATACATTTGGTAGATCTAGGTTCCAATTTATTGGTCACATAAGGTCTTAGCCAAGGAAAACAGGTACAACCAAAAGGTTTGAGAGCTAAGTAATTTGGAGTAGAGTTGTACAACAAGGTGTATGGAACTTGAAACTGAAGAGAGGAATGAGGTAGAAGATTAGCAAGATAAACAGAAGTAACTAGGGCTTCCAGCCAAAACTTAGAGGGCAGACCAGACTGAATGAGTAAAGCAATTGTGGTCTCAATCAAATGACGATGTTTTCTTTCCACCACACCATTTTGTTCAGGTGTGTGAGGGTAAGAAGTTTGATGTACTACACCTTGAGTAAGAAACAAATGAAGAAGATAATGGTTAATAAACTCCCCTCCATTGTCACTTCTAACACACTGAATTGAAGTATGAAATTGAGTAAGCACATATGCCTTGAAATTAGCAATTTGATACTTAACTTCAGACTTATAGTGTAAGGGAAACAACCAAGAAAATCTGGAAAAATCATCCACAATTAAAAGGTAATAACGAAAACCTTTATTAGAAGGCACAGGGCTAGGCCCCCAAACATCCATATGAACCAATTGAAATGGAGCAGAAGTATGAGTGGATGACAAAGAAAATGGTTGCTTGTGGCTCTTAGCCAAACTACAGCAATCACAGTTTATCATTGGAGATGAACACAATGGTACCTTATGTTGTTTTATTAGTGCAGAAAATAAAGGATAACTAGGGTGGCCAAGTCTCTGATGCCACAACATAGTAGAAGAAGTGTTGCTTGTGCTGATAAGAGCTGAAGAAGAAGGACTGGAAATAGAAGATGTCTCACAGGAGTTCAGTAGTGGATAAAGACCCTTGTGACAAGGCCCCTGGTATAACACTCTGTGTGTTGTCTTGTCTTGAATAACAAATCCAGAGGAGTCAAAAACAAGAATACAACTGTTATCTTTAGCAAATTGTGAAACAAACAAGAGATTGTGAGTAATTTGAGGAGTATGTAGGACATTAGACAGGTGAAATGAAACCAGAGGAGTAGGTAACAAACCTTTGCCAGTGTGTGTCACCTGAAGATGAGAACCATTACCAACCAACACTCCTTCATTTGACACAGCAGACTGAGGGAAATGAATGTTTTGAAGCTAATTTGTGATGTGATTGGTGGCTCCACTATCAAAGTACCATGGCTGTGGTGAAGGTTGTGGTTGTTGATAAGTAGAGGTAAAAGCTGTGGGAGTAGATAAACCATTTAGAGTAGCAACATTGGCTTGTGGCACAGAACCAGAGGAAGATCCAGCCATCATATTTGAAGAATTATAAGCTTCAGTGAAGTGAGCTTGCATAGGACCTGTATTTCGAAAAGCATTGTTACTCAGGGGTACTGAAGAAGACATCTGAATAGAAGAAGGCAACTGAATTGGTGGTCCTGTAGGCATCTGAACTTGTGGTCCTGTGTTATACCCAAACTGTTGTGTAGACATCCATGGATTGAAAGGTTGACCACCAGTAAAACCAAACTGCTGGCCAAACTGTGGAAACACAAACTAAGGAACAAAGCCAGGATATGAAGAAAACTGTTGCCCAAACAGAGGTGATATCTGAGAAGAACCACCAATTTGTTGACCAATGTGCTGACTTTGCTGACTTTGCCCTTGATTGTGCCCCTGATTTTGCCCCTTATAATAACAAAACTGAGTCAAGTGATTATTCCTGCCACAAATGGAACAAGCTTCCCTATATAATCTGGAGTTTCTTCCTCCTCTACCTCGATCATAACCTCTGTTAAACTGTTGCACTGATTGGTTTTGAGGCATAAAGTTGTTATAAGACTCTGGAACTATCTGTGATGTAGGAGTGACCTGTTGTGATGAGGTATATGACTGAGGACCAAACTGAGATGTGTGAATAACAGGCCTTGTTGAATTCTGAAACTGTTCTTGAGTAGGATTCTGTGTGGCAACCAATACTGAAGTATTATTTCCTTCAGAGTCTTGAAGGTACTGAATATCCTCTCCTTTTAACATAGTGATCAAATCAGCAAAAGTTATTGTATTACCCCTGGTTCTTACTGCAGTTTTAAAGCCATTAAACGCCCCTAGCAGACCTCTAAGAGAGTGAAAAATTAGGTCATCATCTTCTATGGGTGAACCTGCAGCAGCCAATTTTTGTGCACACTCCTTGATTGTATCAAGGTAATTTTCCATGGTTGAAGTCTTGGTCAGAGTATACAATCTACTTTTTAGTTCCTGAACATGACTCTTGGACAGAGAATTATATCTATGAGATAGAGATTCCCAGACTTGATGTGCGTGTGTTAGCCCTAACACATAAGGAAGTGTATTCTGAGATAAAGATGTAGTAAGGCATGATAGCAACTGAGTATCAATCAACTTCCACAACATGTATGCAGGATTAATCGATGTAACACCGTCAATAGTGATTTCTGCAGATGGACATTTGATTGATCCATCGAGATATCCATAGAATCCATTCGCATTTGTAACATTTTCAACCTGAACCCTCCATAACAGATAATTTGCTCCATCGAGCTTGATATTAACAAAGGAGTGAAAATTCGCTACCAGAAATGCAAGCGAAGACGGTAGAGTTACCTCGGTTGTTGTCATCTTCTTAAATCTAGGGTTTTAACTTCGTAAATTCAAAAATTCCTCCAGGATCCGTCAACGACTTTCGTCTTCAATGCTCTGATACCATGAAGAAAAACATGAATCTAATCCTGTCTTTACTGAAGAGAAGTAATGAACAAATTACAGAGTAATCAAGAAATTGTAGAGAGAAAAACTCAAGCTATCTTGAACAATGTTCTTCTGTTCTTTTCGATGATGAGATACAAGAGAGAGAAGCCCTTTATACACTTTTTGGCTTAACCGACTTAACCATCTCCCTTTTGATTAACCGACTTAACAAACTAAGCCTAATTACACGCTACATACCAACCATTCAGTCACATGGCAGACACGTGAGTATGATTCTAATGTGTTGTCTTCACACCTACAGTGTTTGCTCTGTCATTATTCGGTTTGTGATAGGTGTTGTGGAGAGCTATTTGTTTAGATGTAGTTCGTTATCCCGGGTGATAATGTTAATCTTTTTTAGTCCGGTCTTGGTAAGAAGTGGCTTTATTAATCCAATTTTACCTACCAGATGGGGATGCTCTTGGGGATCTCTTCATGTGATTTCCTTAAGCCCAATGCCCAGTTGTCTTCTACAATTTGGCTATCTTGATATTACTTCCCCTAGGCGTACCTGCTTCACAGTTCACTCATTTGAGGAGGTTCCAGGCCTGGGTCGCAAATGCAAGCCCGGCGGTTTATTTTGCAGACATGGATTTCATTTGCCTTGACAATATTCAACATCCATGCCGTGGTTTGGTTTCACGTGGGATTCAAATTCCTCAATTCATTTCACTTGGATAGTATGGGCGCGGGTTCAATTCAAGTAACTTGGCCACTAAATGGGTTGTTTAAAGCTTCTAAGTTTGTCGCCCAAGTTTTTTGGTACTGTTCGTTTTATAACCCTTTTACCATGTGCTTCTATTCCCTCTTCTCCAGATGGATAAGAAACATTTGTTGCATTCCCTTTTAGCCCTATGTAGCCGTTTGGCGTTCTTCTCTAATTTTATGTTTTCTTTTTTCTTCTTTTCTTTTTTACTCCTGGGGTATGTCTCTTGTAAGTTGTACATCCGTTTAGCATTTTTTATATTTCAAGCTGATTTATGCAAAAAAAAAAAAAAAAAAAGTTCCAGTTTAGACAACACTGACTGCTGCATTACTTCTCGTGTTCTCTGCCATGCATATGCATAGTTTATTTTCTTACAATTGATAATGTTCTTCATTACCAAATTGCAGATCGAGAGATGTGGTGAATGGAAGGGTGGTGTTGCTGGAAAGTAACATGGAATCGGGCTGTTGTAACACTTGTTTGAGACTTGGTTTTTAGACTTCTAGTTGTTTGTTTTTAGACTCGTGTTTAAACTTAAGACTTAGTTTTCATTAGACTTTTTAGACTTCTTATTAGCGCAAAAACAACAGCTACGTAATTCCAGGAAAATGGTCCTGCTATTGCCTAGTTGACTAGTTTTATAAGTTACAATTTTTATTATTATTTTCTTGGCTGCTACTGTTATTTTTTATTGGGCTTGAATTGTTTTTCCATGGGCTAAAATGACTTTCAATGAGCTGGAATATTTTTAATGGGCTAACATTTGCGTTGGGCTTGGCCTGAAATCAAGCCCATCAACAAGAACCGACCAAACCAGTGGAACCAGACCGAACCGAGAACCGAACCACCCTTCAAAGCTCGGTTTCGGTTCTAGATAGCCCCTAAACTAGTTTTCCTGGCTCACTAAAAAATGCTCCCAGAACCAGACCGAACATGTTACACCCCTAGCAAATGATGGTATTTAGAAAAGTAGAAATATTTTTGCACTCCACATTTTTAATAAATGCACTAAAAAAAGTTATGCTCTACGGTTTCAAATTAGGGTCACTTACCAAAAATTCAAAACATTTGACATTTTTAAAGGGAATGACTAGAAATTTTTTTAATCGAACATAAAAACAAAAAATATTTGACATTTTTAAAGGAATGATAAGGAACTTTTGCAATCGAATATAAAGACAAAAAAATAGCGAATTATCACTAATTTTTTAAAATTTTAATTTCGTACATAAAATTCAAAAAAATCACTACTCCACCTTCGACCGACCTCCACCCCAACTCTGGCCGACCACTTCCGGAGACCAAAAAAATTAAAATCACCACCCCACCTCTGGCCGGCCTCCACCCCACTTCTGGCCGACCTTCCGGCCACCAAAATAATTAGTGAAATGTCACTAATTATTAAACATTCTAATTTTGAACATAAAATTCAAAAAAAAAATCACCACCCTATATACCTCCGGCCAACCACCACCTCACCTCTAGCCGATCACTTCTAGTGACCAAAAAAAAATAGTGGAATGTCACTCATTTTTAAAAATTCTAATTTCGAACATAAAATTCAAAAAAATCACTACCCAACATCAGGCCAACCACCACCCTACCTCTGGCCAACCATTTCCAAAGACCAAAAAAATTAGTGAAATGTTAGTAATTTTTAAAAATTATAATTTCAAAAATAAAATTCAAAAAAATCATCATCCCGCCTTGGGTTAACCACTTCCGGCGATCAAAAAAACTAGTGAAATGTCTCTAATTTCTTTCAACTCGGCTGTTTAATCAATCACGTCTCTCCTTCAACCCTCTTTGAGCTCTCCTCCGCTACCTTTGCTCTAAAAAAATTTAAAAAAAAAAAAAAAAACCAGTAGAATTTCTAGTATCTGGTTTTGAGTTTCCAATCAGGCTCGCAGAAATAGGCAGCCTCTGCAAGCAAAAATAATTCTAGATTATGCTTCCCTTTGTGGTGTGGATGTCCTTCGCAGGTGCAATTTCAAATTTAGCAAACATGGACGAACGTTGAAAGAAATGTGAGGAGAGAGAAAAGGTTGGGGAGAGAAGACAGAGAAAGAGTGGAAAGAGAATACAATTGGCTACTTGGCTATGTAGGTCCCTCACATGAGGGTAAATTTGTCAAGTTGCTGATGTAGTCGTGGCTTTATTGTGGAATTATCATTTTCTTAAAGAGAGAGTGGGTGTGTTTTGTCTTTTTGTTAAATCAATATTAAAAACAATATGATTTATATTTCATTGCATAAGTTTCTTGTCCTTCCCTTTGAAAAGACAAAATATAATGCATTTATGACTGATTTTTCCTTCAAAGTACACGCAGTATAAACACTAGAAATTGTTATGCACTTATAAAAAGTGGAGTGCAATTTTTATTTTATTTTTTTGACATTGCAAAAATAATTTTCATGACCTCAAATTTCCCCTACACAAGAATACGTCGTCGTTTCCCATCCACTATTCTTTTTTCTCATTACTACGAAGGGAAAATTTCAAAAAAGCCCCATAAGTTTCACCAAATTCTTACAAAACACCTGGACTTTGTCTGTTAGCAAAAAGACATTTGAACATTATATTTTGTCAACTAAAAAGCCCCTACCGTCCCATTCCGTGACGTCTCCAATAGAAGGAACCAACGGAGAGACTTAACCCCTCAAATTCGCGTTAAGTTGGGGTTATGTGGACCCAACCCTACCATTTTAGTGGGAAAATCTTCACTGCCCTAACCATTATGCTAACCCACACACACACACACACACTCTCTCTCTCTCTCTCTCTCTCTCTCTCTCTCTCTCTCTCTCTCTCTCTCTCTCTCTCTCTCTCTCTTTCCCTCTTAAAAACTCTAAGTACCATCATCAACACTTGAGGAGTAACGATTGAAGACAAAAGGATTTACCATTGAGTCAAGGTTTTAAATACCGGTTTTGCAACATGTAACGGTTTTGGTGTAATGGTTTCGGTAGTATCGAATGTTGCGTAACGGGAATTTCTAAAAACCATTTTTTGATAGAAAATAATTTTAAATTGCTTAAATAAGTCGTAACTGCCGAGTATCGGCTGTAGTGATTGTGAACCGGTATGTGTATCAGATACGAACCGATACATAATGGGAACCGGCCAATACGCGTGCGATTTTTTCCTCTCATTAGTATACTAGAGTGTAACAGTATTGGAGAGGCCAAAAAACATTAGGTAACAACCGATACACTACGTAACGACCGGTATTTAAGACCATGCATTGAGTGGATCAACCATGGTGTGGGTCTTGAGAAGCAAGGATAGTGGACCACCAAGATATGGTATCTACACTTTACTACTAACCTTACTTTATTTGCTTTCCTTGTTTGTCGAACAGTTAAAGAAAAAGTTGTTTTTCTTCTTTGTTTATTTCTCACTAAGCTAGTTGTTTGGGATTGTTTATGAATAACGGTAGTTTATTTCGATGTTTGTCGAATATGTTCTTTGTTTATTTATTCTTGTTTATGGATGTCACTGAAACCTAGTGGGTTTTAATTGTATATGCAGAATTTTCATCTAGGCAATTCACTATAAAAATGCATCATGGAGGTCAATTTGGGGGTGTAATAAGCAAGACCTACATTGGGGGGAGTGTTAGTAGCTTTGACTATTGCCACTGTGATGAAATGTCAATGATTGATTTGTCCCACATGGGTAAGGAGTTAGGATATGGGTCTGCTAAGTTTTACCATAAGGTACTAGGAGATTTTGTTTTGGTAGCAACAAACAAAGATATAAATGGATTTGGGATTGGGGTTTGATGCAAAAAAGAGGGTGGTCCAGATTTACATGAAACATTTTGGAGAACCAAACGTCCTAGCAGGCACTTAACCAAGTCAAAGGCCTACCCCTGTTATGGTTAATGAAGTTGGTGATCATGAGGATAGTGATGACTATGATCCTGAATCATCTTTCTCTGAAAATTATTCAAATGCTAAATTTAATGACAGTGATTACAACTTGAGTGATGATGATAATTTGTTTGAAGCAAATGTAGACAAAAATGCAGAATTTATAGAATTGTCCAACAAACCTGAAATTGACAAAAGCTATAAAGAGACCCTTGAAGAGGCCACACCTGTTGTGGAACAAAGTGCACATGGGACCTTAGGACAGGTGAGACACGTTAATTAAATTTGTTTTGCATGTTTTAATCTTCATATTATATGCTAACATTAGTCACATTATATGCTAACTAGCATGTTGAGGAGAGAGTACATGCAACTAAACCAAAGAGAGTGTCAAAGTTAAACGTATGATCATGTGAAGTTCTTAAAATGAAATTCCAGTTTTTCCAAAGTTAATTCCTATGAAATTCTTCACTTATGTTTGTTTAATTGGCAAGTGAGAAGGAATATGAAAAAGGCAAAACAAGGAATGGTTGAGGAAGGACCAACCCAGTCCCAAGTTGACCTTTGTTGATGGCCTCTAAATGTGTGACCTAAATTTGAAGACCTTTGTTATTGGTCTCTTTGGATATGTTTAACTTGTAAATGCCCAGAGGAGGCTTTTTGTATTTAGTCTAAATTTGAATGCACAGTGTAGGCTTTTTGTATTTAGTCTAAATCTGAATGCCCAGTGGAGGCTTTTGTATGCAACAATAAATGACCAGTGAAATTTGGATGCACATATTTGTGCTCTTTTGTATGCAGTTATGCCTCTGTTTTTAATATTATGACCTATGTTATTGGTCTTTTCTTCTTATTGATTGTTTGTAATGACCATTTGTGCACCTCTATTTTCTCTGCAGAATTGTGGAAGTAGTAGTCCTTTAAAACCTTTGTTTTGATCAAATTTGCTACATAACAAAACCTTTGTTTTGATCAAATTTGCTCAAACACATTCATCCATTACATTTAAACAAAACATGGTTAGGCTTATAATCCACATTCTATTCATTACATTCAAAAAGAAAAAAGAAAAACCTTCATTCATTACCCCCCAACTGCAGGTCCACATTCTTACAACAATTACCCCAGCTAAAACTCATCCTAACTTTTGAACAAAATCATCTCAATCCAAATGACACACACAACCAAAGCCACCCACAGCTTTCTCTTTCTTGACTTGCTTACTTCAAGCTTCTCTTCCCACAACTTCCTTTCATTTAGCTTTGAGGTTTTAATTTCACCTTCTACCTTGTTAATCCTCCTCAACAGGCCTGGTATTATTTGTTTTGATCTTGTACACATGGGTGGATTAATCCAGACGGAATCATCACAGACAATGATAGGACACTATATATACCTCCTCCTCTGGGTTGCGATCAATCCAAGAGGTGTTTTGACTACGTTTTCCTCTACAAACAGAGCAGAACATTCCACGGTCCATTACCATAGTGTTCCAACTGTTATCCATGGTTTTCTTCCTCTTTGTTCAAACAAAGCACAATTAGGGCACATTTGTTAGGGGAGGGTTGGTTTTATACTGTGGGTTTTTCCTCCAAATGGTTAAGGTAGTGAAGATTTTCCCACCAAAATGGTAGGGCTGAGTCCACATAACCCCAACTTAACACAAATTTGAGGGGTAAAATCTTTTCGTTGGTTCCTTCTTTTGGAGACGGGAGACCTCACGAAATGGGATGGTAGGGGCTTTTTCGTTGACGGAATACAATATTCAGGTGTCTTTTTGCCAACGGACAAAGTCGAGGTGTTTTTTTAAGAATTTGTCGAAACTTAAATGGCTTTTTTGAAATTTTACCTACTACTAATCTGGGGAACTAGTCGGTGCGGGTATGATTGTATAAAAAGTCGGTGCGGGTTAACTCGGTGGTGTTCTTTCTGCCACTTTCACCCGCAAGCTGCGAGAACTGAGACCACTGCTTAAAAGAGAGAGCTTGTCGATTCTACAGAATCGGAGGGTCAAAAGCTCGAGGGCACCATTACCAATTTATCACAGTTTTCAGAGATTTTCACGGAGAGAGAAATTTCGAGGGAGAGGGAGTGAGAAGAGAAGGGTTAGGGCTCCATTCACAGAAAGTGAGAGAGAATGAGCATATGGAACTACGTAGTGACGGCTCACAAGCCGACCAACGTCACCCACTCGTGCGTCGGCAATTTCACTAGCCCTCAGGAACTCAATCTCATCGTCGCGTACTCTCTCTCTCTCTCTCTCTCTCTCTCTCTCTCAATTTTGCGACTTGAATATACGCAGGCATTATTGATTGAGCATAGATAGATTTTATTGATACAAGTGTTGTCCTATTTTGAGATAGCCCTATGTTATAATTTGTAACAACATATCTAAGCCTCCACTCAAACTTTTACTCACTCAAATTTGAGTGAGAGTTTGATATGAAGCACTGGGACACTCAATATATTTATGAGTTAAAGTTTCAACAATGGGACAGCTTTAAACTTAGAAAACTTGGAAATGGCCTTCCAATTTGGGATTTGAGTGTCACTATTAAGATTGAATTGTACATAGGATTGATTCTATTCAGTGAGTTCTAAGGAGTTTTTTTTATGCAAAATTTTAGTGGGCAGATTTGAGTAGGTTTTGGAGATGCTCTTATGGAATCTTTCTCAATCTTGTCGTGAATTGCTATTACTGTTACTTGATCTTGCTAATTTTCCCAATCTTATGGTTTCAGAATGAAAGCAGACATTTTTAAACTAAACACTGAACATTTGGAGTCTGAAAAGTAGGAATTAGTAGCTGCATATCATTTGCGGAAGTTATATAACGATTCAGAGAAAGCATGACACTGGTTCTGTTCTTGCAAGTTGAATTGGTTTTCTAGGGTTTCGCTTTTATCTCCTTGTTTTTGGGTGCATTCTGTCTGGTGTCAATTTTATTCTCTCATTTCCAAGTCGTAACTTTGTATGAAGTCAATTTTAGCCGTGAACATCATTCTCACAAAATGTGTGTTGCTCTCAGGAAATGCACTCGCATTGAGATTCATCTGCTTAGTCCTCAGGGTTTGCAGGTACTACACAAATTTTCTTCCCTTACTGAATAGATAGATTTCAATTTGTGATCCTCAACCTTGGGTCCTCACACGACTGGGTACTTGTGCAAATGTGTTATAGCTTCAGCCTCTTTTCAGTTTGACTCAAATTCTGTCGATTGGGTTACTGATAGTTTTCGTGATTGAAATTCTTGAATACGTTATACGTTTCACTTTCTTGTTGGGTTAGAAACTTTGGAGATATCTTTTTTTATGTTTTACGGCTTCAGCCTCTTATCATTTCGACTGAGTTTCCGTCAATCAGGTTACCGATTGATGGGTGATTGTTTCCATTCCTATCTTGAAAATTGTTGAGAATGTTTAGCCTTCTCATTGGGATAGAAACTTTGCAGATATCTTTGTTTTGGGTATGTTGTAAGAAACCAGAAATACCCAGGCAAGTCTTGTGTCCGCGAATTAAGCTACGTGCTATCTGGATGTATACAGTATACCTAATACAAGTATCCCCAACCCAACACAAAACCACTAAACAGGGGTATCTAGTATCTACTTGCACAAAGTATTGAGATTCACATAAAATGAGCATTGCTAAGGTGTCATGTAGGATGCTCGAAGGTAGTCTTTCATGCTTGTACAGTTTCTGCAATTGCATATGGCATCTACTGCCAATGCTCAAAGATGTACGATTTTCCTTTTTATGCTCAACGTATTTTTGCATATTCTGGAGATATCAGACCTTGCTTTATGCCAACGGTACAACTCTTATATGGGTCATATGCTACAATCTATCAAAAACATGTTTGGTGTTTTTTGTGGGAGGAGTGGAAGTTTGTATTAACTCTCTCTCAAACTAAGTTTTTTCTTCTGCAGCCTATGTTGGATGTGCCAATATATGGTAGAATTGCGACTCTCGAACTTTTTCGCCCTCATGTGAGTGTATTACTTGAATTTTTTAGTACTACATGTGAAATATTTAGATTACTTAAGGCTCATCCGCTTTCCTCTTTAATTCGCGGCACTTACTATCAGGGTGAAGCACAAGATCTCCTGTTCATTGCGACAGAAAGATATAAATTCTGTGTTCTTCAGTGGGATCCTGATGCTGCTGAGGTTATTACGAGGTTTAACATTGGAATATTGTTTTTTCTTGTGTTGTTTTGCTTATTTATTCAGATATTAAGCTTACTTGATTGCTTCAAACAAATGGTTGGGACTAGAATATAAACTTAAAGATAGCTTGACATTCATTTAAAATTGGGCCATGCAAACTGCCAATTTGATGTAAACAGAATATTATCAGTTAAAACTCATTGCAGTGTTTTCCTTTTATGTTATATTTGCGGCTTTGGGTTGGGAACATACTTGTAAATAAGTTAATGGAGGCTTATTGGAGAGGTGGCAGAACACATTACTCAAGGGTGCGATCTTTGAGACACATGAAGCTGTCTACCAGAATCAAGGTTCTCTTTTCAAAATATGGAGTTCTAGACCTCAGCAAAAGCCAAATTCCTAGTGGTTGTCTTATGATACACCTACAGGTCTTACCCATACCTGCATGCCCAAGAATCCTGCCATAAGACTGTTATGCTTGTTAGGTAATTGGAACTGCAGATTAATAAGAAATAAACGATGTGTTTGGTTGAGAGTTTTGAGAAGAATTTTTTGAAAAATATTTTTGAGATAGTGTTTGGATGAGTTTTTGGAAAAAGTAATAATTAGAGAGATGTGTAATAATAGGAGAGAGATAGAGAGAGAAATGAGAATAATGATTAGAGAGAGGAGTATGAGTAAAGAAAGAAATGTGATTAATGATTGGAGAGATGAGAGATGGGAAAAAAATCTTTTTGGAAAAAATTTTAGAAATATGAAGTGAACAAAGTGAAAGTCTTCTTGAAGTTTCTGAGGAATTTTAGTGCTTAGTTCTTTGTTTGGTTGACTGCACTAGGTTACCTTGATTTAACCAAGCAGTACAGCGAAGCCTTAAGCTCTTGCATACAAATCAGAAAGCCTAGACACTGAAGTTGTTTGCCATGTAGTTTGAGATGCTAAGGCCTCCCTCTCTGCCTAGATTAATAAGTTTCCTGAGATGTTGCAAAGTATGCCTCAGACTTGTGTATGTTTGAGACATGGTTACTTCACTCCCTTGGGGTGTCAAGAATAAAACCTCATTATCGCTAAGTAATGATGAGAGCGCACGATGTGTGTGTGGACTGAATACATGCCTCTGGTAGTCTGCATGATGACTTGTATAGCAATTGTCACTTCTAGGTGTATGTTGCGTGAGTGTGAAAGTGTCTTGGAGGTTTTTGGTTTCTCAAAATCACAAGGGTGATCCTAGCCCACTAGGTTTCTGCTTTCCCCAACATGAATGATGTCTCCAATCTAGTTTTCATATGAAGTTGCTGGTAGCTTGGAGTTGCTAAGAAACTTCTCAATCATGCTGATAAACTACTTGCCATTGTTGTCATTGCAAACAAAAGCTGATAACTATTTTCCATTGTAAAGTCTTTTCCAAAGTGCAATGAGCAATTAGGACCAAATGTTTGCTTGCCACATGATCAGATATATTGCCAATGTTGAATTTTGGACGATTTGCCTTAGGCCTTCCCATTCAAAGCATTTCAATTGGTGTCATTTATCCTTGGGAGTCACTTAGGGAAGAAGATATATCATATATGAATAGACGTCGTTACTTGAAGGAATCTTTCTTATTAACTTCTTGATTGTTTAAGATAAATAAAATGATGAAACTCTCCCAAAATGAATCTAATGGACTGTTGAAGATGATGACAACGACAAAAATCGTCTTAATGAGTTTGCTGGACGTTTTGGCAAGATTGGACGTGACAGCCCTGTCCACTTAAGAAAGCAAAAGAATGGGCAAGAAGAAGTTTTCTTGGCAAAATCGGCAATATTTCCAATGGGGGGTTCAACTCCGTATCATGGAAAGCTTGACCTTTTTACTGTCATAATGGTAGTAGACCATCAAGAATCTGGAGCTGCCATAACTTGGGCTTATCATGCTATACGTTATTCAAATGAATTTCGTTCACATCCTTTGTTGGAGTCCAGTGAGAGACTGTTGAGTCTAGATTAAGTCTGAGGATGCTTTTCAAGGGTGACAAGGTTGGCTCAGTAGCATTTGGAGCTGCCATAACTTGGGCTTATCATGCTATACGTTATTCAAATGAATTTCGTTCACATCCTTTGTTGGAGTCCAGTGAGAGACTGTTGAGTCTAGGTTAAGTCTGAGGATGCTTTTCAAGGGTGACAAGGTGTTACTGGCTCAGTAGCATTTGATATTAAATCCTTGTCTCTTTATATGCAGGAGTGTTTTTTTCTGGACAGCCAGATGTGGACGCTAACCACTTGTTGTGCCCTTCAAATGTAAAAAACCAAAATGATTATTAGTAGCATTTAATGAAGATGGTGATGACAAAAACAAGGAATCTGTGTCGTCATAGTTCACTTTACTTGTTTGTCTACTTACTGTTTGTTTCCACCTTGCATTTCTGGAAATTCTTGCAGTCATTGGACGATTTAATCATCTAGCAATCTACATACTGGAGTCAATAAAGCCTTGTCTTATTTTCAGCAAGGAGAAAAAAGTTACAAAATTATGAGGAAGTACAACAAAATGTAAAGATGAATGACAGTAGTCCACCAATAGAGATAGAAAATAAACATAGCTATCCAGTCCCTGAAGAAAAATTTAGAAGAAATTCCTTAAAGGAGATGACAATGAAATCTAATAAGATGAGAAAGATACTGGCAGGGTTCTAGGAGACTGACTTGAGTAATGTAATGCAAAATCAAATGTTCCATGTTTGTCGCTGCTTGCAACAACTTATGTATGGGTCTTACATACATTGAGCTTATCCAATGCAGAGCAATGGGGGATGTGTCTGATCGCATAGGTCGTCCAACAGATAATGGTCAGGTAAAAATTTTGCTGTCGTGTCACATGTTTGTTTGTGATCTTATGTGTTGGGACTTTATTTCATCCAAGGTGGTTCTTGTTCCCCCCAGATTGGCATAATTGATCCTGATTGCAGATTAATTGGTCTACATCTCTATGATGGTTTGTTTAAGGTATGTGCTCTTTTACAACTGTAATCCTTGTTTAATAGTTTATTCATTTCCTTTTGGTTGCTGAGTTTATATGCTGGGAAAGGGGCCTATGGTGTTTCTGCATTTCATAATTCTCCAATGGTTTTGAATTACCACAAAGAATATGTGTATTGTGTCAGGTTATTCCATTTGATAATAAAGGGCAGCTTAAGGAAGCGTTCAACATCAGGTATCCTCTCTTGGGTCTATCTTTGCAGAAACACTGCATTAATACATCAATTTTCTTGTACTCTTTTGTGTAAGAAAATATATTTCAGTGATATAGTCGCTGCACAGAAAGTGTAGTGGTTTGTGTGTATTTTATGAGAATGTAAAAGGGTATATAATTTTCCAAGTCTTGTCATCTCATCTTGGAACTTAATTTTCCACGTCTCATAGACAAACTTTTCATATTTAATCGGGCAGTAATACATAGTTATGACAATTGAACTATCACAAACATGGCTGGCTTTGTGGTCGGTGAGTTCTCGTTGATATTTCGTTTCCCTATGTCAACATGGTTGAGTGGCGGGAAATGTAGAACTGAGTCTTGGTGTTTTTGTTGACATTAAGATTCCCTACACATGTAATTAGAGTGATTTTTTTTGTATGTCGGATCTTGTGCTGCTTCTTTTTTTTCCCCCTTAAATATTATGTAGGATTCTTTTTAATTGGACGGCACCTCTTTGATGGCCATTTGATATTTCTCTTATCACCAGAAATGAAGTTCTACTTTCAGTTACTTTTGGACATTATCCGTGATATTAAGATGCTCAGTTGGGATATTGAGGCCCCAGTTGTGTCACTGGGATATGATGGGCTGTAAGGATCCAATTATTAGCTGCCACTCAGGAAGGCTATGGATCTTACCAGAACATGGAACCGCATTCTTAAAATTGCCTTTTTAATGTCTGTGGAACCATGTTTCATTGAACTTCTCTACCCTAGCATTAGTCAAAGGTGGAGAGTGTCCCCTGACTAGACTCCTCTGATGCCTTCTTATCTCTGTCTGATATTTTGTCAAATTTTGTATGCTTTTGTCACCCAAGTGTTTCCTACACCTACTTGGTTTCTGGAAATCAATACCTGTAAAATAATATTTTGAATCTTGGGGATGATTTGTCCCCTGTGAATTTGTTGGATATTTTTTCATGCAATACTAATAGATTAGCATTAATTGTTATTTCCCCATGGAATTCTTTCCTATGCTTGCTGGCTAAACTGAGTTGCCTTCCCATGAATAGATTCCAAGCTTTGTTGCTGAGAAATCCGAGGATTTATAACTTTGAAGGAAATGAATTTAATGCTTCCTGGGTTTTTTTGTTGTCTTAATTGTCATCTCATCCTGGGTTACTCTTGTAATTGGCATTGTCCTTGTAACTAGTAGTGGATACGGTTGAACTTTGTTTCTGATCGAAGAATTACGTGAGTACCCTTCTTCTTTTTCTCTGTTTCGGCAACAGATATGGGAAAAAAAAACATATCTTAATTTGGTGACATTTGTTTTTTCGTTTATTTCTTCTAACCCAAAGGCCACTTGTCGTTCATTTCTTTTCTTTTTTTTTGGATTTAGAAAAAACTGTTAATCAAAAAATATGCAATTAGAATTGGGGTAAATGTAGACTGATTTTTCGGGACTAAACTAATATGCAATTAGAATTAAATTTTTTTCGTTGTTTACAATGGAGTGAACGATAGTGGAGTACTTTTAATAAAGAGGGAATTTTTGTAAGGTGTGGCAGGGTTTAGATCAAATATTTGTTAGGAGCCAAAGAAATGCATATCAAATATTACTTAGGCTGAGTTTCACATTTGATAAAATGCAAATTGTTTTCTCAATTGCTAAAATCAACCCATTGATTTTATGGGATTCCCATTTTATCAAATGTGAAACCTGGCCTTAGAGCCGAAGAAAATTTGTATGACAAGTTTTTTTTACCAAAAAAAAAAATTAAATTGAATATTTAATGATTTTAATTTATATAAAAATTAATAGGACTTATTATAGCTTAATTTTTTTTTAAGTATAACAAATTAATTATGTTTGAAATTATATAATTGTTTTAATTAATAATCTAATACATGCGTATGAAAGGGCAAATTTGTCTTTTGAAATGATTTTACATCATACACCCTTCTTATCCTTCCTTTTTTATCCCAAACCACATACTATTTAATCTTCTTTTCTTAATTGTTACATCAATGTGGGTCCACAATTCTTATTTAATCACTCCTACTATTTTATCTCCCCTTACTATTTAATCCCTCTCAAACTAATACGCCATCAAGCAGTCATTGTCTTCCTCTTTGAGTCGGCAATCTCCAATCTGATTTGTCTCTTCTTCGATCACGCCTCTCTTCTTTCTTCGCCAAGGTACTTCCGAATCTCCTCTTCCTCCTAAGTCCTCTTCTTTGCTTCTCCTCCTCCCCTTTCTTCTGTAAAGATCTGTAGAAACTAGAAGTATCCGATTTAAAATAGCCATGGCCGACAAATATCCCACACCTACACCCGTATCGTGTCGTGTCGACATGGGTACTCCGGCAAAAATCACTGATTTGTGTATCATAGTTGGTTGCTTAACATGGTATCAGAGCTCTGGTTGTGAGAAGTCCTGGATTCTAGTCTCTATGTGTAACGACTCGGGCCAGCTGACCTGCTAACTCTTAGCCTAAGCACGTGGCTCGAAAGGTTAACCTCAAGTTATACATTAGCTCAAGGCTTGCCCTTACAGTTTCTTTGCCCACCGATGTGGGACTTGGGGTCTCACAATCTCCATTCGCATTCTAACGTCCCCATTGCATTGGCCCAGCAACCTTCCCCTGTTGGCCATGGGGTAGCACCTAATTTTGCATAGAACTTTGCTCCTACCCTGAATTCAAGAGGTGGCTCATGCATATTCTAGAGGTGGCTCCCACTATGTAGACCGGGATCGTGCTCTAATACCACTCGTAACGACCTGGGCCAGCTGACCTACTAACTCTTAGCCTAAGCACGTGGCTCAAAAGGTTAACCTCAATTTATACAGCTCGACGCTTGCCCTTACATATTACTCTACAATTTCTTTGCCCACCGATGTGGGGCTTGGAGTCTCACACTATGTTTGCATTTGTTCTTTGTTTGCGTTTTGTTTCTTCCATTTGCATTCAGCTCTGCTCTCTCTCTCTCTCTCTCTCTCTTAAAATTTGCATCGCCACTTGCAAGACAGAGTTGCGCATGAGGGAGGGTGTTAGATAGCTTGATATATATTGTTAAGCCCATTTCCTAACAGCTTAAGCTTTTGGGGGAGTCAGTTTTCTTAACAGTCCTTTATTCTTGACTGTTAGTTTTCTGTCAAGAATTCAGTAGGAAATTGATACTGAATAATATTGGGGCTGGTCTACCCAATGTTACTGTTCCATAAAATGGAGGGGTTGTGATAAATTGCAGTATAATATGGTTTTATTAGTCTTCCTGCGTGCATTTTTTTTTTTTTTGGTTGTTGCCCTTATTTCACTGTTGATGATCTGCTCCAATGATTGCATTTTTAATGGTGTCCTATTTCAGACTTGAGGAGCTACAGGTTTTGGATATCAAATTTCTCTATGGTTGCCCACGACCTACTATCGTTGTTCTCTACCAGGTTTCCATCTTACTGTAAATCTTGTTGTTAAAGTATAATTTTGTAGATAACATACTAACTTGAAGTTGATTGCAAACAAGGTTCCTTTCATTCCTCCTGAAGGTACTTTAGATTTCTCCAACAAATTGACTCAGTTATTTGACTTGCCTGTATATATGTGCTTAAGAAGCCATGTAGGATCTGCCAAGAAATGGCTGATCCTTTTTTGCCTAACATGTTTTGGCTGTTTGTTTGTTAATATCATGTGCCTGGAGGCTACATACATGATTATCGTTGCATGTACTCTTTCTATGGTTTTGCATCAGAGGTCCTTGTGAAATCAAGTGTTTTCATGCCTTCATCTTCTTGTTTGCAGGATAACAAGGACGCTCGTCATGTCAAAACATATGAGGTTGCTCTGAAGGATAAAGATTTTCTCGAGGGTCCATGGTCTCAGAATAATCTTGATAATGGGGCAGATTTGCTAATTCCAGTACCCCCGCCTTTGTGTGGGGTTCTAATCATTGGAGAAGAAACAATTGTCTACCGCAGTGCCTCTGCATTTAAAGCAATCCCAATTCGACCTGTAAGTCACTTTCTGATTATGCTCATTTGCATTCTCTTTCACCCAACCCTCTAAAGAGAAGATAAAGGCTGTGTTCGGTTAATAGTTTTAGTTTAGTTTTAGTTTAGTTTAGTTTAGTTTAGTTTAGTTTTGATGATGTAAGCAGGTGTAATAAGTGGAGAGAGATAGAGAGAAAAGTGAGAAAAATGATGATGTCAGCAAAACAGAAATGCCCCAAAACTGGAGCAAAGCTATAAACCGAACATGCCCAAAATGTTTCTAAGGACTTGCTAGGTGCAACTTTTACTGATAAAATTCTGGATGTTTGCTTGTAGTCAATCACAAGAGCATATGGAAGGGTTGATGCTGATGGTTCTAGATACTTGCTTGGTGATCATGCAGGGCTTCTTCACCTTTTAGTAATAACCCATGAGAGAGAAAAGTTAGTGATTATTCTCCTCATCTCCTAATAATTCTCTCACTACTCTCAACCTTCAGTTAACTTTCTTCCTTTTGGGTTATAATATAACCCAACTATGTTTAATTTCGGGATTCTTCTGAGGACTTTAATTTCTGATATCATTTTCAGAGTTACTGGACTAAAAATTGAGTTCTTGGGAGAAACTTCTATTGCTTCGACTATATCATATCTTGATAATGCTGTTGTGTATGTCGGCTCAAGCTATGGAGATTCACAGGTATTTAAAAGATAACCTTCAATGTGACATTTTGATGTAGCGTAAACCCCAGTGGGAGAATAGTTCATAAACTTCGGCATATGCTCAGAATATTAGTGCTATCTGTTTTGATGAGAAAATTAGTCTGTGCTTTTATTGTTCAATATTCAACCTCAAGAATAAATAATGGCACCAAAATTAACTTTTGAGTAATCCACCATATCGTGGTGAGTTGTTACTTTATCTTAGTTTCTTGTGTCATTTCAGAATTTGAAATGTATTTTGGAGACAGTTTTGTCTAATGTATTTCGTAAAATGCATCTCATGGTAAATAATATCTACTTTGTATATGGGCTTTGTGAAACAGTTAACCTGAAAACTAGCTCTCATGGATAGTCATGCAATTATATTCACTTTCATTTCATGTTCCGGTGATTTGCAATTCTGACTTGACTTTCTGGTGCCGTTACAGCTCATAAAACTAAATCTTCATCCAGATGCAAAAGGTTCCTATGTGGAAGTTTTAGAAAGCTATGTCAATTTGGGGCCAATTGTTGACTTTTGTGTGGTTGACCTGGAGAGGCAAGGTCAAGGTCAGGTTGTAACTTGCTCTGGAGCCTACAAAGACGGGTCTCTGCGGATAGTTCGAAATGGAATTGGAATAAATGAACAGGTATGCATTTCTTCAAAACTTCTTTATCTTGCTTTTGTATTTAACTTTTCATTGTCTACATTAACTCATGCATTAATGCCACCCTGTAGGCATCGGTAGAACTGCAAGGCATCAAAGGTATGTGGTCACTGAGAGCAGCTACTGATGATCCATATGACACCTTCTTAGTTGTCAGTTTTATTAGTGAAACGCGGATTTTGGCAATGAATCTTGAGGATGAGTTGGAGGAAACCGAAATAGAGGGTTTTTGTTCCGAAGTCCAGACTTTGTTCTGTCATGATGCTGTGCACAATCAACTTTTACAGGTTTGTTTTCTGCTTATTATGCTGCCTTCTTGTTTTGCTTAATCTGCCATTCTTCAATTTCTGAAATCGATTCCCTGAACTAATTTTACTTGAAGAAATGGTCATATGGGTGTCATGGAATGATGGTGCGGAAATAACTCACCAATTTCTGGTTTATGCATATATCTTGCATCAGAGATGAAAGCAATAGTTTGCTGTCTCAGCCCTGAAGTTGGCTAATCTGAAGACTACATAAGAATTATTCAGCCTTTTGGCAATGATTTTAATGTTAAGGCTTGTTCTTCTTCATGTTACATTTCATGCATAATTTGTCGCTGTTGCATGATTTCTATCATTTTCACTTGCACTTCTTCGCTTCTTTATGTTATATTTTGTCGGTATTTTCTTTGTTTTTGATAACTGCATGTCCGGGCCAGCTTGTGCACACCTTAAGTAAGTCGGGGGCCCTAAACTTAACTACTTAGCAAACCTCAGGTGGCCCCAAGGTTAGGAATGGAACATGTGACTTCATTGAGGAGCACTTCTCATGACCACTTGGCCAAACCCCTTGGGGTTTATGTGTTATCAATATAGTTGCTATAATCTTATTTCCTCCCTGTCATTCAACCTCTTTGGTGGTTCTTCAATTCTCCACCTGTTTGTATGAATTTGTGTAGGCTATATCTAGGCATTCATCTATTTATCTCTCCCACAAATGAGTTCCGCTTGGGGGATGTATACAGTAACAATAACATAACCCATTAAGTCCCCAATAATTGGGGGTATGGGCGGGGGATGGATAGGAGACAGACCTAACCTTTGGCAATAAATGCACAAAGTGGCTGCTCCCAGAATACCACTGAAACAGATGGATTGGAGACAAACCTAACCTTTGGCAATGAATGCACAAAGTGGCTGCTCACAGAATCCACTGAAACAGTGGTCCCCCTATACTGTCGCGTTTGGTGCGGAATCATGCCATCAAATCAAAGCCAAAAGGCATCAGAGAGGGCAGACCTAAGAATCATTTTGATTTATGTGCACATTACCATGCTTGGGGGATGTATGAAACCCAAATATTTCAAAGCTAATTCTTAGTCACTTGTTGGTCTATAAAGCTTTTGATTTATGTGATCATTGATTCTCTTCATGATGTGGATAGCATCAGAAATTGCCTTTGTACAAAGATCTATGGTTGTACCTGTCAAACTGAATATATTCGTCAACCAACTTCAACTAGAGGAAGTCTAACATTACTCCCAAAATAGTTATACACTGAACATGGCTTCTGACTTAGGCAACAGGACTGGTTTTTGTGCTCAATGTGAATTTCTATTGATCATGCCATCGATGGTATTGGATGACCTACTATCCTCATGCACATCTGCGATGGTCCATGTACATGGATGTTTATGTGACTGTGTATAGATTGATATAAGTTTATATACATATATTTCCATATCTCTGTGTGTGTACATTTGTGTGTGGATGTGGGTGTGGGTGTGTGTGTTTGGGGGGGGGAGATGTGTTGTTATTTTTCTTACCACTGGGCATGGCTGACAGGCAGAGCTCCACTGCATGATTTTATTAAGTTGCCAATTGTTTCAAAATATCAAGCTTTTAGAATGTGTCTCATGCTGAGATGATGTAAGTTACTAATTATCCCAGAAACTTAAGCTGTTTGAAAATGGGCCCAACAATGATTATCAACCTATCAATAGAGTTATATGGAGATTCCAGACTGAGTAATCTTTTGGCTTATAGGATGACTGTTGCAATCCTTAAGCAGTTTCTGATGAATCACAATGACAGGTTACTTCAAGCTCTGTTAGACTGGTCAGTTCCATCTCTAGAGAGCTGCGACATGAATGGAAGGCTCCATCGGGCTTTTCGATCAATGTTGCTACTGCTAATGCCACCCAGGTTCGCCTATGTCTCCTTTCTTCATATATGACTTTGTGGATATACTTCATTGGATGGTGTTGGTCTCTTGTGCTTCATTTTTTATATGGTCTCACCTCTCTGAGCACGATTGTGGGCTGTACATATCTAAGTGTCGGATTCATCTAATTTTCATTTTTAGGGTGATAGACACCATAAAATAATCATATTCTTCTGCTTCCTAAGTTAGATGGTCTTGACTGTTCTGCCAGCAAGAGAAATTTTATTGAAGATAGAAAGAAAAAAAAAAAAGATGAGATGCTATAGAATTGAAGCATGAGTGCCCCAAATGGCTCTCCAGGGAAATTAAGTATTTTGTTGTTGAGCCAAACCTTCTTAAAAAAATTTCACCCATTTAGATGCATTTGTAGTTGGGCTCCCACCTCAATTGATCCTCCTCCACGCTCAACTCCCTCATCTCGTATACTTACCCCAAAAGGGCCAGCAGTTCCTGACCCCCACAATCTTGTACCTCCCTCCGAAGCGTTATCTCCCTCCACACGTCTCGCCATTAATCCTGTGACACTCTGCTTCATTTTCCATTTTTATCACAGGCCCAACTTTGTCTTGGAAGTTACATCTTACATTCCAAAAAAATGAGGTAGCTGCAGTTTCTTTTTCCACCCCTCTCATATGGTCTCTCCATTCGAAATGTGTTCCATCTTCAAGTATTCACTTCATAGCCAGCCTTCTTTGTTAACTTGATTGGAAATGGGGCTCCTTTTGTTTGTATCTAACAGGAGAGGTGCTTCTTCTTGTGAAAGCCTGTTCTAAGGCCTTAGGAATGTACCATTCATAAAATAAACAATGAATGTATGATAACTGGCCATACTACATTCACTACTTTAGATCTACATTAGGTATAAGCATGGGGTTGGAAAGCAAGGGATATCTGATTTGCAGGGCTTGCGAACATGTTAAATGTTTTCAAGAGCATGAGTCTGTGATAGTTGTCTCAATAATGAGTCATTTTCTGTGTATTGTTATTTTTTCATGCTATCTTCAATGTTTTATCTCAATTCTGTATGCTGAGGTTATTACAAGATAACTGATCAACCCTTAATTTTACTACTGACAGGTTTTGTTGGCTACTGGTGGTGGCCATTTAGTTTACCTAGAAATTGGTGATGGGATAGTGACTGAAGTGAAACACGCACAACTGGAGTATGAGGTCTCATGCCTTGATATTAATCCCATTGGTGAAAATCCCAACTATAGTCAGCTAGCTGCTGTTGGAATGTGGACTGATATAAGTGTTATAATATTTTCTATTCCTGACCTGAACCGCATTACAAAGGAAAATTTGGGGGGAGAGATAATTCCGCGCTCTGTTCTTTTATGTTCGTTTGAAGGGGTATGTATGTGATTTAAGTTTTCAGAATTCCCAGTCTCGTGTTTTCTATTCATCTTACTCTGCATGTAGTTTGTTTGCAGTATGGAATCCAAGACATTTTACAATAGATTCAATATTTTCTACCAGCTGCAATTTACGATAAGGCACGTGTTCTAGAATTGGAATTGTCATAGGATCACTGCTATTGGGTCTTTGATCTTCATGTCTATAGTTTGAACCATGAGAATGGTATACCAACCTTGTCCTTAAGCATGACAGAATAGGCCAAGATTGGGACTGCATCTGTGCCATTTTCATCAGATTGTGTTTGCCTTAAAAAAGTAGATTTGATACTTCATCGTTGGTTCATGCCTCCCTCGTATCATTTTTTTGGTGTTTGTTCCTTTCAGATATCTTATTTGCTATGTGCACTTGGGGATGGTCATCTCTTGAACTTTCTATTGAACATGAGCACTGGGGAGTTAGCAGATAGGAAAAAGGTGTCCCTTGGGACCCAGCCTATAACACTCCGCACTTTCTCATCAAAGAATACTACACACGTCTTCGCTGCATCAGATAGGCCCACCGTCATTTACAGCAGTAACAAGAAGTTGCTTTACAGCAACGTGAATCTGAAAGAAGTCAGTCACATGTGCCCTTTCAATTCTGCTGCTTTCCCAGACAGGTAACCATTGCATTTACTCTTATCGGGATTGAAGCCTATAAATATATTGAGAAATTCAGCTTTTGATCTTTTCTTTTGCTTTGATCTTCTACCAGTGGAGGAAAGAAAATGCTGTTATGCCATGTTTGGAAGGCAAAGGAAAAGGAAAGATGGGATAAAAATATCGAAATAATTCTTTAGCCCTGTTGTTTGACTAGGTATTGCTATCATTTGATTGCAAAATGAAGAAACCTTCCTTTCTCTTAGAGCATTTCCAATGCACTCCCTAAAAATGGCTTCTCAAAAGAGTCCTAAGATGGAATGTGAGTGGGACTCAGTTTTAGGTGCTAAAGATTACTAATTTAGGAGTGAATGGTGTGCTCCAATGGAATAGCTAAAATGTTGTATGAAGATAAATAAAAATGCATAAAAAGTAAATTTATAATCCACTCTCTCTTCCTCTGTCCCCCATCTCTCCTTAACTCTTGGCTCCTAATTAGATTGCTAGATTTAGGAGTGAAGCCTTTTGGAGTAGAAAACAGACTTTCTAAATTAGTTTAGCAACCTCACTAGGAATGTTTTGGACCACATTGGAGATGCTATCTATACTGCATTAATCTTCCCTCTTTCCCCAACTGCTGCGCATATTGTCTCAATCTTTACCTGGCCTATTTTGCTTATATACAGTTGTGGTAGAGAACCTTTTTTTTTTTAGTTTTTTCTTTTCCTTAGTAACATCTTCTAATGAGCGTCCATTTTCCTGTCCACAGTCTTGCAATTGCTAAAGAAGAAGAGCTCACAATTGGCACCATTGATGACATCCAAAAACTTCATATCCGCACCATCCCCCTTGGGGAGCATGCACGCCGTATATGTCATCAGGAGCAGACCAGGACCTTTGCAATTTGTAGTTTGAAGTATAACCAATCAAGTGCAGAAGAGGCTGAAACACACTTTATTCGTTTGCTAGATGACCAAACCTTTGATTTCATCTCAACTCACGGGCTTGACCAATATGAGTATGCTTGCTCCATACTTAGTTGCTCCTTTTCTGATGATGGTAATGTGTATTATTGTGTGGGGACAGCTTATGTAATGCCTGAGGAAAATGAGCCATCCAAGGTAATATTTCATGCACTTTATGGTAATTCGCTTCCCAAATTTAGTTTCAATCTGATCAATTTTTGAAGTTTTTGTTCTGTTTTGTTTTGCTTATATTTCGCTTTCGATAAGTCATTGATCCACAAACAAACCTTTATTTGCCACTGGAAAGATAAATTATTTAGGGAAGATTCAGTTTTTTTATAATCACATCTCGTAAACAAATTCTAGGAGTTGTCAGAAATAACATCCTCCACAAAATAGGATTGTTGTACTATTTTTTTTTTCTTAAAAATCTGAGTGGCACAAGTCAAATGGTGTCTGCTATTGGATCCAAAATTGTTTCCATTCTACAAAACAATTATAATTGTTGAAGTGGAATAGAAATACTACTTTCAGAAATTAGGAGATGGGGTTAAGTGTGCCCTGCTCAATTAATAAGTCGAAAGAAGCACATTGAGGAATATTTTTGCACTGTAGTCTGTACACAATTTGGCAGACTGAACCTTGTCCATGGATGCTTCTCTCAGTCAGTTGTTTTGAGTGAGATGGGGCTGTGCTTCTAAAAGTTTTCTTAACCTTATTCAGCTTTACTTGTGCTCTACGGGACTTTACCTGTTTGTTTGTTTTTTCCTTTTTCTACAATAGGGCCGGATTCTTGTATTCGCAGTTGAAGATCAAAAGCTAATGCTTATTACGGAGAAGGAAACTAAAGGGGCTGTTTATTCGCTTAATGCCTTCAATGGAAAGTTGCTTGCTGCTATCAATCAAAAGATTCAGTTGTACAAGTGGATGCTCCGGGACGATGGTACCCGAGAATTACAATCGGAATGTGGACATCATGGACACATACTTGCCCTTTATGTTCAAACTCGTGGAGATTTCATTGTCGTTGGTGATCTAATGAAATCCATCTCCTTGTTGATCTACAAGGTATGATGTTCAAACTGGTTTACTGTACGAATCTCTTTTAGTAATTTGTCTGGTTTGGATGCCAAGAACCTCAAGGGCAATTGGGAAGTTGATTCGGGGTACCAGATTTCTCTGAATAGAATCTCACGTTCCTGGAGAATTGTGTGAACTGTTTAAAAGTAAAGAAAAGTATGCGATTCCAGAGTATTTAACAAAAAATAATCTCTCCATAGGAAAATCCGAACCAAACCAAAACAATTTAGTGGCATGGACTCTGGAATTTTGTGATACTAAGATTTTCTGGTAATGAATTCCATTGCTTCTTTGGATCTGGCCATCCAAATATAGTTCCAATTGGCTCTCCAAAATAAGGCTGGGCGTCACGTCATGTCGTGTCGAATCGGGTTCGTGTCTAACCATGTTTGTGTCAAAATGACCTGCTTAACTAATCGTTTCAAAAAAAAAAAAAAAAAAACCTAACCCAATCTGCTGTTAATTGAGTCAATCGAACACGACACGGATGGACACAATTAACTTGGAAACGACCTATTTTAGCCAAATTTGACCTGAACACGACAAGAATTGGCACGATTAATTCATGTCATTCTCGGGTTATGCAGGTTAATTTTGGTTAATTATTGGGTAATGCGGGTTAATTCGCATCCTTCTCGAGTTACCATGTCAACAGAATAGACAAACAGGTTAATTCGTGTCATTCTTGGGTTATGCGGGTTGAAACCAAACCCGACCTGTTTACTAATCGTGTTCTTGGGTCGTGTCATATAAATGTTTCGTGTCACTAACCCGCTAACTCCGTGTCATGTTCGGGACATGTTATCGTGTTGTGTCATAAATTCCCACCCCTCCTCCAAAGTGTGTATTTCTCGTCCGCTAGGTGATTTAGATGTGCCACAAGAGAAGGACAATTCTTTGTGTTGTTACTTGCCTTTCGTTTGGAAACTGTGAAGAGAAATGGAAAGGAACAGAAAATAATTATTTTCCCTCCCTCCCTTATTCGGAACCTGCAGAAAGGAGAACAGAAAGAAACACAAAATATACGCCCAGCATGTTCCAACTCTATGATTTCTCTTTTCTAGTTTTTCTCTTTTATTTTTCTTTGCACGGGTTCTGAACATAGCATTAAGGTTCCTTCTAATACTCTTTGACATGGTGGTGTGTTCAGCATGAGGAAGGTGCTATTGAGGAAAGAGCACGAGATTACAACGCAAATTGGATGTCGGCAGTCGAAATTCTTGACGACGACATTTACCTCGGTGGCGAGAATAACTTCAACCTCTTCACCGTCAGAAAGAACAGTGAGGGAACCACCGATGAGGAGCGTGGCCGCCTCGAGGTGGTCGGCGAGTACCACCTTGGAGAATTCGTCAACCGCTTCAGACACGGCTCTCTTGTCATGCGCCTTCCGGATTCTGATGTGGGCCAGATCCCTACTGTAATATTTGGTACTGTAAACGGGGTTATTGGGGTAATTGCCTCTCTCCCTCATGATCAGTACGTATTCTTTGAGAAGTTACAGTCCAACTTGAGGAAAGTGATAAAGGGCGTCGGAGGGTTGAGTCACGAACAGTGGAGGTCATTTTACAATGAAAAGAAAACATCGGACGCTAAGAACTTCTTGGACGGAGATCTCATCGAGTCATTCCTTGACCTTGGGCGGGCCCGCAGCGAAGAGATTTCCAAGGCGATGGGTGTTCCCGTGGAGGAGCTTATGAAGAGAGTAGAAGAGTTGACAAGGTTGCATTAGTAAAGATGACATTGGTTCAGATACTCCTTTCTTATTTCCTTTATTTAAAGCTGTTTCGCTTCACTTTTCTCTCCTTTTTTGGATTCTACTTATCAGATTGGGGGGCAGGCACTGGTTTGCAGGTTTAGTGTTGTATAACATAAAATATCATGTTTATGTGGTTTACTGTACACATACTTGTATAACTAGGTTGGAGTTTCATCTGAAGAATTCAGTAGAAGTGGTTTCATTTCAAGAAGTCTTTGCATGATTGTTGTGAATTACTCCATACATCTGCAATGGTTTATTGATATACCAGCCGAGAACTTCCATTGCCATCGTCGCTTGCAAGGTGGGCACACATTTTGCTGGCAATCAAGATCAAGTCATGCTTCTCGGCTGGTATATACCCTTTCCTCACCAAAAATTTCTTATGATTCCAGTTCAATAACAAACTGCAGTCTAATCTAGCCTCTAGTTCTCTTAAAAAGAGAGGGCGCCAGGTTTTTGAGCATTTACAACAAATTTCTTCATTAAGCTTCTGATTCTCAATACTTCCTGTGACAATAAGACGCACACCATATGGATTTTCCTTGATCCAGCTGACTACAATTCGATTCTTCAGACGATAGTGATTCCATGTCATGCAATGTTCTATATCAACTATGAGCTTCGCAGAAGGTCATAAATAGTAGTAATGCATCAGGCAAAGCTAGAGAAATGTATCCGACTATAAATTGCAAGTTAATAGCGAAGACATGCAAGAATTCGACAAAGAAATGATAGCAGGGACAATCATAATTCGCATAAGCATCCTTGCATTCACATCTGCTGCTTAGTTTCCCCAATAGGCCAATACCCTTTTTCCCATCGCAGTTCACGTGCCTGTGCGACATGTAAATCATTGAAATTGAGCGTTCGTTAATCCTAAACATCAAATATTTCACCAAGAGACAAGAAAAAAACAATAACAGCAATGCGATTAAGACAACCACAATAAGCTCTCCTGAACCTTTGTGGGATGCAACTTCATAAAGGGCAAGGGCTGCAGGGAAATTTGGATCAAGAAAGCAAAGACAGGATTGTCATAAATATACAAGTCGACGATTATAAGCCCAATAAAAGATTACAGTAATAGAAGGGTCTCGGACAATAAATAAAGTGGACTGAAGCCTAAAACAAAATTCACCAACTAGTTGGAAAGATGTATAAAATCACAAGAATGACACAACAAAGCTCTTAATCACCCATCAGACGACTGAGTCTGCTGCTGCAACTCTTCATCAGCATTCCTCAGGAACTGATCCCAACCACTCCCGCTGCTGGTATCCAAATAATCATAAGGAACTGCAGTTTTTAATCCTGGCCGTACACCACATTGACTCTCTACTATCCTAAACTCTAACATATTTCCATCTTCAATATCAGTCCTCAATTCCTCCCAAGTAAACAACAACGGAAGTGTAAATGCACCCCACGGGTTAAAATCCAAAAGCTTAACCCGACCGTCCTTTCTGACATAAACATCAAAGGTGTAATTTTCCAAACCAAATTTCAGCCTCACTTCATCCATAAAAAACTCCTGAATTACCATTTCTAGCTCCTTCTTCCGCTCAATAATATAAGGATAAAATCCAGTGACCTCACGTTGGGAAATGCCAATGAGGTTTCGACAGCGCACAAAGCAACGAAATTCCATCTCTGGGCGGAGGGAAGGGGCCCACTTTCGAAGGGCGAGGAAGAAATTTGAGGGTCTGGATGAAGTTTTATCAAAGCATGAATTATATGCACGACAAAGATCATGGATGAGTGAATCTGACGCTCGTAGCAGAAGGGCAATTTCACTGAAAGAGGTGCACTTGAGGGTCCCAGTGGAGCTGATCCAAGCTGAGTCTTTAGGTGAACTCCAGTTCAGCTTAGGGAAAACAGCACCCCCAAGGGTCTCAATTGATTCCTTGATCTGAAGTTCAAGTTCCGGGAATGAAGGTGGTGGAGAAGTTTGTTCTGATTCATCACCAGATCCTTCTGATACTTCATAATCTTCTTCTTCTTCAGGTTTATGGACTCTATTGGGTAGGGCATCTTCATTTGAGATAGAAAGAGGAAGAAGGAAGGGCCCAGAATCATCAAGAAGGTATTGAACGAAGGATTCTGGAAGTTCATGAATCAAGGTTTTTATAGAGACAGATTTGAATTTCGGGTACCATTCCTGAATCTGACATCTATTCACTTCTTCTTCCAGCATTGTTGTAGAATAAGTTCAGTACCTCTCTTTCTTCCTCTGTTAGCAAAGAGATCCAAGGCTTAGTCAAAAGAGAATTAGAAACAACAAATAAGAAAAACTAGCAACACTATTTCCATAAACTTCACATACAAGTGGAAACAATTGCCTAACCAAGGCATCCGCTTTATTTGGTAAAAAGTGAATGCCCCAAAGGTATTGAATGACTGTTCATATACTTATCATTTGCGCTTAGTTTTCATGCATTCACTCAAGCTGTTGCTATCTCAACTACAAAGAAGTCCTCTCACAGCAGCACCAACTGTACAATTTCCTCTCAAATCCCTAAATTACATTACCAAAGGGTAAGATATTTAAACATTGTTATAATATAAGTTTTCAATTAAACCTATCTAAGAGTTGGACGAAAAGGATGTCGAAAACATCTGGCTACACCTCATTTCCGGGCACAACCAACATAGGTTGCCTGTTGGTCAAAATCTTTCAATCTGAAAATCTAAGAACCATCAAAATTTTGAGGGACAAATTGACCCAATTGGAACCACTCATGATTACTATGTGACATGAGTTCTTGGGTTTAGGGGTTCTTATGAAATCCTACACAGTCGCCTAAGCAGAAGAAGGTCCACGTGTCGAAATATGCTCTATTTGAAAATAATAGGCACAGCTCTCACAGTAAAAATTCAATAAGGATCAGGACTCATGATGCTTATGTTAAAATGTGAAAACAAAGGTCCCTCAACGCTCTACAATCTGTCAAGACTTGATTCAAAAGGGATAGGGAGATACTAGCCAACAACATTGGCAGTCCTGTACAACACCACAAAACAAGTAAACCAAGTCCAAGTTCAAAGATCAAAAATCTCAAACAACTTTTCACGAATGATCTCTGATTTACCAAAAGAGTCTTTTTCCATTCCAAAAGCTGTCCAAAACTATTAAGATGTACATACGTGCGCGTATAAAGCTTCACTATTTCGTCTTCTATATAAAATATGTTAGAATGGACAACAAGGCATCCTCAAGCTCTTGCATCCGTCTGAAGTCCCCAATTTTCATCTGTGGCCTGCCCCTAAAAATGATATGTGAGCGGCACTTACGCCGTATTCATGTAATGAATGGAAATTGCAAGGAAAAGTATGCAAATGGGCATTCTACAAAAGGAACGGAACAAGAAACAACAAGGGAATTAAACAATACCCAGATCAGGTAAAGAGACAAGTATACCTCAATGAACAACCAACAGATGGGAGACTGGGAAAGCTGGGTTTTTGTTCCTCTTCTTCAACAGCCCGACTCTACCAGCGGTCCAGCACAGAGAGAGAGAGAGAGAGAGAGGGACCGGAATTATGGAGAAAGTTGAAGCAGAACGCGTATTACATTGGGGCCGAGTATAGTTGGGCTGAGCCCAAATAACAAAGTTTTGGAGCCGATCTATTTCATTACGTTCACACTACTTCCTATTGCTCCGTGCGGCCTTCAAGCTCCGTCGAATATAAGGACCTGTTTGTTAGAATGATATGTTTTGAAGGGGAAAGAGACATAAGAGAGGATATAGGGAGATATGGTTGGAGGGAGTATCCTATTAAAAGCGAAGATTTAAATGGTAGTAGAGCACTTTGATTTAAAAAGTGGACACGTGACCTTAGGTTTTTTCAAGGTTCTAAAAGACGTTAGTCGGTTTCAAGTCGGTCGGCTACCAACTAATGACCTTAGGCTGATTAATCCCTGACTTTTTCCCGGCCAATCAGGTTTCGATCAAGTCGGGGGACCTCCGACTAACGACTTTGGACAGACTAGTCTGCCAACTTGACCGATTTTTTTAACACAGGATTTTTCTCTCTTTTTTTCAAAAGAATAGACGATTTCATTCATAACCAAGAAAACAATGCCAAAAACTCAACTAATGTATCCATCCTTGCATAAAGGATTGAGTAGCCAAACAGATAAAAAGGGTTCTCAAGTGAAAAAGCCTAATCCTCCGAGCCCTCTACTTACCAAACGATGAGCTACACCATTAGCACTACGTCTAACAAACCCAAGCTCACACCTATTCACATGCCAGTCTTCTAATATCTTCAAATAACTACCTCAAGATCACGTGGCCTTAGGTTATGTGAATAAAAAACGGGTGTCTTTGTCAAAATCACTCTTGGACCATTGAAAATACTATTACAAATTGTATTCTCCAATGAAAAAAACATAGCCTAAAAGGTAACCTAAATTTGTTTGTCTTTAGCTAATTATGTTGACTTTTCCATTCCTATGACAGTAATTATAATATCCATAATATCGCAACCAAAAAAATCTTCAAATGCAATGAAAGACACTTGCAAGGAGAAAGGGTATATTGATGTCCAGTTAATTGTCCATTTTTTTATTTTTTTATTTTTGCTTCGATGGCAGCTTAAGCGTACCTCGACTACTCCCCTCACGGTCTGGTTAAAGGTAAGTCATATACATCCATACTAAGGGATTCACAAGAATCTTTCATGGCTAACCCCAAGAATCGAATCTTAGTCAATTGTGTGAATAGCAAACCGGCTAACCTTGGAGATGTTTAATTATCTTTCCAACCATTATCAAAAGGAAAGAAATCGGTGGCCTCAGAATCATTTTAGAGATGCTACTGAAACTGCTAGATATGTGCCTGAGGTTAAGTTTCTTCCAGTCACAAATCCATGTTAGCACCTACCAGCCATGATCAAACATCAGGCATTGGATCGAGTCACACGCATTTCTCTTCAGGAAAAGGAAGATTACGTACTATTCCCAAATTTTAGTACAAGTAGGACCAAAGTTCATATTTTGTGAAATTGTGCATGCGATCGAACAAAGTAGTACTATTATCTCTCTCCCTCTCTCTCTCTCTCTCTGAGAGTATAGAATGTTAGTACGTTAGAAAGTAGACTATTGTTTCGATCATCAGGTTGAACTCATAATCTCACCCTAAGAACTCAAAGTCTCAAACCCAAGAGACAAGACCATTGAGCCAAAACCGGAGGTCCAAGTAGCATTACTATAGTCACTTTCAATTTCTACATCACATTTTTGTTACATATTTTAGAATGTTTCGTTGAAAAACCTACTCTAATTTTTGTTTCACTTTCAATTTCTACATCACATTTTTGTTATATATTTTAGAATGTTTTGTTGAAAAACCTACTCTAATTTTTGGTTTTCTTGTAAGATAGGAATCGGGTGCCATATTCTAGCATATTATCAGTAGAAAAAGGGTGAGGCAAGATCATGGACCATTAGATTGACAAATAGGTAAATCTCAACTGTTAGATCATAACTACTCAAAAAAAGGTTAGGTGAATTTTCTAAAAACAATTTTTTTTCCCGATTTTTCGCCAAAAAATGCAATTTTACTTACCACACAAACTGATTTTACATTCTATTTACTATGATCACCATACTTACTCAAATATATGGCCACAATACTAGAATGGGTTATTTAGGTAGCAGGTTAATACGATCACGCTTAGTACGATAACAGTGAAGATTGATACAATAGACTAAAGTGGACCTAGTTTTATGGCAGCTGTTCACCGCACTATTTGGTGTGTGTTCTACAAGACTTGAACTAACAAAAAACGTTTATTTTGGCCAACCAAATTGCAACTAGAAAGCTAACCAAGCCTTGATCCTAACCACTATGAGGCATCAAAGCGAGAGAATGTCATTTGACACAATATTGAAACGTACCTTTCGATAAATGAGTTTGACATGGGCTTCGATCCAGCTTTGCATTATTATTCCCCTTAATGGAAGGGGCAATTTTGTCCCAAAAGCGTAAACATAGAAGCAAGAGCATCACTGCATCTCCTGTAAAGTTTCCCATTTCATAAAATGAGAATCTCATAAAATCAACACATTTTTAGCCAATAAAAATGGATTGAATCATTTACTAAAAACACCCCATTAATTTTATGAGATTTTTATTTTATCAAATGGGAACTCAGCCTACATAGGAATAGGAACTTGGCCCAACTGGTGCAATCTGCACCTTTTGCCTATTGTGTCTATTGAAGATGTGATCAATATTCAATTGGAATGTGTTTTGTGATCAGGGAATATGCTGACAATCTTCAAACTATAGCCTCAGAAAATATTCAAAAGGAATAATGAAAAGATAATTGTTTTGCAATAAAGTGTGGTAACTGAGAAAGAAAGGGGAACTTTTGGATCATAATGATAGAGAGGGTACAACTCCAATGTACACACGGACAATCAACATGTTCCTTCAACTTTTGTCTCTTCTCTTAGATCCGAGAGAGATTTTGTAGTGCGGTGTTGCACTAACATGCAGTACAGCATCCGAGCCGTTGATCTTGATAATCAATGGCACAAATTTTATTTCGGCACTTGCACGATCCAAACCATCCATTACCAAAATAAAATCTGACTCATTAATTACCAAGGTCAACAGCTCAAATGCCGTACTACATGTTATATTGCAACACCGCACTACAGAATCGGCGAATCCTCCTCTCTCATGTGGTTTTGGTTTGTAATAATATCCCCTGCTTACTTCTTGTAAAAAAATGGTCCAATGCCAGATTTATTAGTGGTGGCATTTTGACAGTAAAAAATTATAATACTATCTAGTAGGGTATTGCAGATGAAAAAAAGAAAAAAGAAAAAGGGTAGACTATTGCAACGGCGTGACGTTTTCTCAATTTTATTATTCTTATTATATTTTGTTGCTCTCTTCATATCTTTCTCTTTCAATTATGGATTTTGAAAAATAACCCAAAAGGAGTAATAACTAAAAATGAAAGTGCGTGAAATTCCAAATTTTTCTATTACATTTGTTTGAACACAAAGTCCGGTAAAATCATTTACCTTAGGTTAACAAATAATGAAAACAATATTAACTAAGGCTTTTTAAAGTAAAAATTAAATTGATTGAGGTATAAGTAAAATTAAAACTATTTTCGGTCGCAATATACAACCTATGACTGAACGGACCCCTATTTTTCGTCAAAATTGTATGAAGGTCTAAGGCTGCCAATCGCCTGCCTTTAAGTCTGGCAATGTCTTTAAATTACAAAATGCATAAACAGTACTTACATCGTTAATCTTTATTTTTGCTTCCTATTTTTTTGTTATTAAAATGAATATGTAGATACGTCATTCCACAAAGCACATATCCAGATCCAAAAATGATTGTGATACAAAATTTGTGACACAACCAATCACAACCCTGCTTACATGGGGTGTGGAGCCAGGGACGGAGCCAGGATTTTACCTTTGTGGTGGCGAAAATATGTAATTAAAAAATAAAAACACAAACTGCATTGTGAGGATGAAAGATTAAAAAAAATCTAGTGGTGGCAAGTCTATATAATTTGGGGATGAAAATTAATTTTCTACATAATAATTACATATTTTGAAAATCTTGTGGTGGCGACCGCCACCACTTGTCCCCCCTTGGCTCCATCCTTGTGTGGAGCCCCGCATATGCCCCACATGCGGGCCCCACATTTTATGTGAGTGGGGTTGTAATTGGTTGTGACATAAAATTTGTATATGTATCATTATTCATCCAGATCAGGACTAGGGTTAGTAAAAGTTCCACCACGTGGTGCTACAGGTACGAAAGATAATTTTTAATTTCATTAAACAGTTAAAACCTCCTAGTTCTTACCTATCCAGCAAATCACTCCATGGTGAGTCTTATCTTTTATGAACTAAAAAATGAGACTTTTTATCCTAGCCATCCACGGTGTGTATGGTGGTCCATTTTCTAATTTTTTTGAAGTGAGTGGATCGTCACGCACTTATTTAATTCAAGTTTCCATACAGTCAAACACGTAGGAGTGTTGGGGAGCCTCATTTTAAATTTTTCATTTTTAATTATTTGGCTTTTTGACTTTTTGGATTATGATCAAAATGTATTTTAGATTTAGTATGAGTGTTTGGGAAAAATGTGTAGAACACATTTTAAAACAGGGATAGTATTTGGGAGATATGTGTAGAATACATTTTGTGGGTCTTTTTGTTAATCAAAATGAAAAAAATGAAAATGGAAAGTCAAAAAGCTCATCTCAACTTATTTTTCACTTATGCTCTAGATTTTGCATTTTACAGAAGTTCTGAGCATTTCTCCCAAATAGCCAAAATGAAAAAATAAGAACGGAAAAATGGGAAAAATTGCCTCCTTGCCTCCCAAAGAGGCTCTAATTCCATGTTCAAATTGTAGTTAAAAATTAGCTAGAGATATATGCTTGTTGTCCGAGAAAATTCATTTTCAGGCCTCCAAATACTTACCAGCCTGGGGTTAAATTTCTAATTGCATGCAAAAACTAATACACAACCCAATTTTCTCCCTATCTAAAAACACTTAAAAATTTGTTTTTAATTTTCAGAAGGGGACATTTCATCACTATTTAAACTTATCCCTTCACTCTATCTAATTCTTGAGTCATCTTCTCTCTCTCTCTCTCTCTCTCTCTTCCCCACAAAACTTGGTCTGCACACAATATCACACATGGCTGCTGCTCCAGTTGATTCCAAACCAAACATTTGACATTCAGGGGTGTTTAAAAGCCCAGTTTCAACTTTTCATTTTTATATTATAATCAGAATGTATTTTTAATTTGGTAGAAATGTTGGGAGAAACGTGCAGAATACATTTTGTAATAGGAGTAGTGTTTGAGAGATATGTCCAAAATACATTTTGAGGGTATTTTTGTTAACGAAAATGAGAAAAGTAAAACATGAGAAGTGGAAAAGCTCCTCACCACCTCTTTTCACTTCTCCTCTCTAAAGTCTAAAATGGAAAATTCATTTTAGGAGAAGTCATTCTAGCCCAAGTCTCTCAAACATCCAAAACTCAAAAAATGTGAAAATGAAGAGTGAAAAAATGACTCCCAAACACCCTCTTAATTCATTACGAAGGAGACTAATTTTCACCAGTCAAAACTAACATGATAACCAGTATTCAAATTTAAGTTGGTTTTTTAAAATCCTTTAATGTATGGACGATAAAGAAAACATTGCAAACTCAAACAAGCAGTTCTTATCAGCTCCTTCATTTCATCTATCGCCTATTTCTTAATTTCCATTATTATGATTGTACTAGGAAAATCTACTAGAGTCCATAGAGGAAAAATAAGTTTATTCTACTTCTCCGAAACTCGTTGAAAATTCTTAGACGGTATTTCAATCATGAATATATTCATGGAGATTTCACCAAAAAGGTATATGTAATACTATGAAATTTGAAAATTAACCCTTCAATTTATTTTTCGTTTATGTTTGTTTCCCAACAGGGACGAATGTTTCTAAGTCTGCCTTGTTTTGGTGTAAGTTTGAGAATTTCAAGGCTATCCCCTTGATTCTTTTGGTTTGGGGTTCTTCAATAAGTGCGCATCTATTCCAAAAAAAAAGTTTTGTATTTGTAGACGCGCTTGACTTTTAAAACAGAAAAAGTAATTAAAAAAACAATTTAGTTAATGGCCTGTTTATAATTAATTACCACAATTATCGGTCATTCTTGTTGAAATACTACCTTTTTCTAATGTAAAATATGTCATGATAGATATATACATTTGCAAAGATCAATATCTTCCCGAAGCTGAACAATTTAAACCGAATTTTGTCTAGTTTACGTTGAATAGGTTCACTTTCAACTCCTCCACCACGAGGCAATATTGTATTAGAGAAAATCAGGTTCTTTTATTTTATTTCCCTCTTACCAACCTTGATTGAATAATCAAATTTGTTACAGTATTGTTAATCCCCACTTGGATATATTATTCTTGGTCGAAACGGTGGGATTTTGGTTCAAGCACCCATAATCATCCCTTGGAAAAATGTTCTACGAATAATAAACGGTTCGAATTACTCGTGTGAGACTCAAAAGTGAAAAGCCAAGTATGCTCGGTACATTTTCTGGACACTTCGGTCAGTATCCATAGGTTTTCCGATTTTTAATACCCCATATTCAATAAAAGGATCTTATATTTTTTGCAATCTAAATCATTAATTGTCAAAATAAACATTCGAGAGATTGGACTTCAGAAGAAGACGGATCCAAAAGTTACTCACCAAAAAACAACACTCGCCCCAGAAATGTCAAAATAGGCTTTATTCGGCATATACACTTCCCATTTGTTGTTTAAAATTTGTTTGTTTTCCAGCTTTTCATTTGGATTGCATATTCTTGACCGGAAAGGTACGAAATTAGTCGAAGTGCTTATAACTCGGTAAATCTGGAAAAAAATTTGGGTGCTTGTAGGGTATATACATCGTCGTCTTGCGGCAACACTCCGGCCGTCAATTCACGTTTTGGGCGGTCCGGATCTAGGTGTAAAATTGGTTAAAAATTTATAAAAATCTTGGCTGCAGGTCTAAAAGCCCAAAAAAACGTGAATGGGCCAGATGTGGATGTGATCTGACACCATGTGTATATACGCTACAAGCACCCAAAATTCTCTCGTAAATCTGACCATTAAATAAGAAAGGGAAAAAAAATTTCTCGTAAGCGATGACATACCTGTAGGCCCCAATTTTCCATGAACACTATTCCCCCATGTCGCCCATTCTTTTGTACTCGTGGACTTGGACAAAACGAATCAACCCCGTCGTCTCTCTCTCTCTCTCTCTCTCATCTTTTCCCTGAAGATTTTGTTCTTTTTTCCGTCACCACGCGGCCAATTCTCTATACTTCAGTATTCTGTTTCTCGCCTTTGTTTGGTTGATCCTGTAAAGGTACTCTCATTTCTTTGCTGCTTGTTTTTTTCTTCCCTTTTTCGCTGAATTTCATGAATGATTAATGATGTCCACGTTTTCTTAGTTATGGAATTTAGTCCATTATTTGAATTTTTTTCCCCTGAAATAGATTTCGAGTTTCTGTGCTGGGGAAAAGCTGGAAATTTAGAATCTTTTTTTCTTTTTCTTTTTCTTTTTTCAAATTGTGGTTCTGAAGTCAAACATTTGAAATCTTGGGTTTGTTCTGAGGAAGCATAAACCTATGAACGAACTCGGATTAAGCTCATAGTGGAACTATTAGTGACGACAAAATGGTAAATTTGGAAAACCCAAATTAGACTTGAAATATTTAAAAAGTAAAGAGTTTCCATTGACTTGAGTAAAATCAGAGTAAAACTCATTTTGATGTGTAATTTTAGTGTACGAGTGGAGAGGGATTTGGGGATACTTTTATGCGAATATACCAGAAAAATGAAAATTGAAAATAATCTCTCCGTCCCTCTCATGTGTATATTTGTATGGAGTTGAATTTATGTTGCAATAGATTATGAGGACAACAATTTTTTGAGAACTTTATCGCAATTTCTTTATGTTGGGTGTAAATTTGTTTTGCTGTTTTTACTTTGAAAGTTTATCTATATCAAAGCAAAAACAACTTTTCCTTTTACCTTAAAAGTTCAGACTCCGTTTTGGTGGAAACAATTGCTCCCTTAACCCTTTTTAGGGAAAAAGCTGTTGTAACTGTTGTACTGGTGATACTGTTACAAGAAAGATAAATAGAAATCTTGTGTCTACTCTTGTTTTAATAGTAGTAGCATGTTTTTTTACTCTTTGTAAAACCTCAATGTTATTTTTGTCAGCAAAAAATATGCTCCAGATAGCCATGAACACCTAATTGTATGAATCATGTCGTGTCTTGTGCATAATTTAACGTTTCTTATATCCCCCTTAAGAATAGAGTTGCTTTATTACAAGAATAAAATCATTTGGTGCGATAAACAATTATCCCTTGTAATATTTTCTGTTGTGACATACTTAATGTTTGACTTGTGATTAACCTCATTTCAGGAATGGTGTCCATTTGAAAATAAGAGCAGTTGTCTCATTTCAGTTAAAGAAGAGTAAGGTCTGCAATGTGTTAACAGCGAAGCGGATAGGCTGAAGAGAAGTTATTGAAGATGGGTTTTGAGCCATTGGTTTGGTATTGTCGGCCAGTTGCGAATGGGGTATGGGCAAGTATTGTGGAGAATGCTATGGGAGCATACACTCCTTGTGCAACAGACTCTCTGGTGGTTTCCATCTCCAATTTGGTTCTTATGGGTCTTTGCTTATATCGGATATGGCTGTCCAAGAAAGATTTCAAAGTCCAGAGGTTCCGTTTGAGCTCAAATTATTACAACTATGTGTTGGTCTTGTTGGCTGCATTTTGTACTGCAGAGCCTTTGTTCAGGCTGGTCATGGGTATATCAGCCTTGAATCTTGATGGACAGCCAGGCCTTGCTCCATTTGAGGTGGGTTTTCCTCTTCTACCCTATATTCTCTGTTGTTCAAAATTGTTTATTCCTGGAAATTGGAACCATTGGATAAACAAAGTGATTCCATTACTTTATTTCTTTAGGAGTGATGTTTTTAATCTTTTTCGATCACTGTCTATCTTTGGTAATGTTTCGTTGAGTAGAAAGTCTCCTACTTCCTTTGAAGTTTTGTGATCCTATCCTGGTATAAGTTCAATAAATTATTGTGCATGTACTTTGGCAGATGGTTTCACTTACCATTGAGGCTTTGGCTTGGTGCTCTATGTTAGTCATGCTTGGAGTAGAAACAAAGGTCTACATCCGTGAGTTCCGGTGGTATGTCAGATTTGGGGTAATTTATGCTTTGGTGGGTGACACGGTGATGCTCAATCTCATTCTTTCAGTGAAGGAATTTTACAACCGGTTAGCTTTTGTATATAGTTTTTTTTTTTTGCTTTTTGAAAGGATACGATTAGTTTCTCAGGTCTTTAATTCTCAATCGTCTTGGTACTTTCTGTGATATTCACTTGTGAACACATGCATCTAATAAATGATGTGTATTGTTCATTCTTTGCAAATTCATACTTTGAATTTAATCAGATTCCCGTTTACCATGGCATGCACTGACGTGAAAACCAAAATTTTGATGTGGAAAAAGGTATGTTTTGTGGTAATAGTCGTTCATGATGTATTATAGAATTGTTATGAAGCTATGATTTTAATGGGGATGAAATGGAGTAGTTTGAACATGGTATTTGATACTATGCCTTGTTTAGTTGTGAAGGCCTGTGCAAAGAGGTGTCCCTGCAATGCGATGGCAGTGGCATAGATAAGGTGGCTAGGATGTATGGGATTTATTTGCTTCGATTTGAGATCCATATGATTCTTTTTTGGCGATCACTATTCTTTTATGATTATGATTCTCCAATATATTAGAGTGAACTACTATGGTGTTCTGTTGTCTAGCAAGTTTCTGCCTTTTTAAAATTTAAAATTTGATGTCCTGAATAACTTATGTGTAATGTGATCTAGTTTTGATAGAATTTTTGCCAATCAGAGAAGATGTATGCTTGTTTGGAATTCTGAGTTTTTGAGTGCTATTATTGAGTGGCTGTTTCCTCAAGTGGTTGCCATACAATTTAAGGTTCAACTTTTTTCATGCAGATCTACACTGTATTTGTACATCAGTGAGGTCATCGTCCAGGTCTGGTGATCTTCTCTTTCCATTTATTTCGTCTCTTATTGTTACTTCCGTAACTTTGGGTAGAAGGTTCTCACTCAGACACAGTCCTGTTTTGGTCTTCATGTGGGCTGCATTAGTGGGCCTGTGGACCATCCTAATATTCTTCGAGTTATGATCCCATTTGTGAATCCCTGAGCTAGTGTCTGCTGTCTAATTAGGCTGGCCATGACTGGCTAAAGGCACTGAAATGTATGTCCATTTTGGTATTTGCATCCTAATGTGTCCAAGCAGGACCCTCAGTAATCCGTATAGAATGACGTGAATGCATTGTGGATCATATATCTGTAATCCTAGCGTTTTAGAGCCTATAAGAAGAGAGGTAAAGAGAGAGGAGAGAGAGGACAAGAATAGGGGACACAAATTTAAAAACACTAGTAGGAATACTTAAATCAAGCTCCGTATCCAATTATGCAAAGCCTGTTTACTCGCAGACCAAGCAAAGAAAACCCAACATAGAAAATTCCTTTTCTGTCCTCTTTACTTAGACTCTAACTTGGTGTTCAGTCACAGCACAAATTCGTTTTCTATATGTAATGATTGTTTGTGACGTAGGTTTTGTTTGGAGCACTCTTGCTGTTTTATGTTCCCCGTTTGAATCCTTATCCGGGCTACTCTCCAATACGGTCTGATTCTCTTGATGACACTGAATATGTTGAACTTTCTGGAGGAGAGCAAGTTTGTCCCGAGAGGCATGTCAACATATTTTCCAGTATGTATTTTTTTATTTATTTAAATGTCTTCTATACTAATTGTACTTTGAATTCTTAGATGGCTTAACCCTTTTGACGGGGATATCACTTGTTGCTAAGATGAGAATAATTTGAGCTACTCCCTCCCATCCATTTTTTGTGAATGGTTGAAAATGTGCAGATTTTGAATAAACCCTTCATTCCTTTGGAACAATGGGTGATATGAGGAAGTGATGATGAATTTTTACCTGTCAAGCTTTGACAAGTTAATTGGACTGCTTAAAACGGAAGTACATGTAAAATAGGATGGAGGTTTCGTTTCAGCTATAATGTGGAAAGTATGCCTAAATGGGTGCTTTGGCCCCTTGCTACGCTGTGGGAGTTGGGCTTATCCCTGTTTGTAGTTGCTTGACTCATCTTCAATTTTTTTGATTGATGCAGGCCAACACCTGCTAGAGTAGCTGAAACCGCAAGGTCCCAACTAGGAGACTAGGGATAGTCCCGGGATGCCACTCACCGGGGGCAACGGATGTCACTCGACGTTGCTAATCGCGGATGTCACTCACGCGACCAAGCCACACGCTTGATGTTAGGACACTCTCACTCACAAGCAAGAAGAGAACTTGTAAATAATTTATTTAGACTCTCAAAAACTACTTCAGATTTCATTAAAATGGATATATATGGAGATTACAATAGATAGATGACTCTTAGACTACCCACATAACTCTTAGACTATTCCCTAGACACTTATTGCTTCAAACCTTTCCAAAGCAAGCAACATTTCCAAGACAATCAACACAAAATAACAAGACATAGGAAACACACGAAAACTAAATAAATCTAAATAGACTTTCACGCCAATAATGCTCCTGCATCATTCTCCTCCGCTGAAAAAGAAGCCTTCCTCGAATCTGCAACCAGATCTTCCCAAAGTCTTTCATCAAGCTTCTTGAGCTCTTGAGCTGAAACCCATGCATCTTCACAATGTGCTTTTCCCTTCCAATGAACCAAATATTGCATATAGGTTCCTCGACGAGTAGTGGTGGAGCGAACATCCAAGACATCAATGATTTCTTGATGGGAAGTTGCTGGTACAGCAGTTAAGTCTTCAAGCTTCAAGGAATCACCATCATCATCTCCATAATAAGCATACAGGTCACTAATGTTGAAAACTGGACTAATAGATAATCCTGCTGGCAACTCTAGTCGATAAGCATTAGGACCCAGTTTCTTGAGTATTCGGCATTGTCCAAACTTCTTTTGCTTGAGCTTGTTATAAGAACCACTCGGAAATCTTTCCTTGCGCAGATAAACAATGACAAGATCACCTTCTTCAAACTCTTTGTTCCTGCGGTGTGCATCAGCCTTGGCTTTGTAATACTTAGAAGTTTCCTTTAAGCGCTCTCGAATTTGATCATGAATGTCTTTGATGTGGGCAGCAAACTCCTCCGCATCCATGCTAACTCGAACTTGGGTACTTAATGGCAAGAGATCCATCACTTGATGGGGTTTTCTACCATAAATACCTCAAATGGGGCCTTCTTTGTTGATCGATTGAAAGAACTGTTGTAAGCAAACTCAGCTTGAGGAATGATAAACTCCCACCTCTTTGGATTGTCTCCTACCGAACTCCTCAATAAATTTCCAAGCGATCTATTCACCACTTCAGTTTGCCCGTTTGTTTGAGGATGATAAGCACTAGAAAACTGAAGTTGAGTTCCAAAAAGCTTCCAAAGTGTCTTCCAAAAGTGACTCATAAATCGCACATCACGATCGGATACAATAGATTTTGGAACACCATGTAAACGAACTATCTCCTGGAAAAACAATGTAGCAACATGGGAAGCATCAGTGGATTTCTTGCATGGTATAAAGTGAGCCATTTTTTAGAAGCGGTCAACAACCACAAAAATGCAATCATACCCATGCTGCGTTCTCGGCAGGCCTAGGACAAAGTCCATTGAAATATCCTCCCAAGGGACATTAGGGATAGGAAGTGGTTGGTATAAACCTGTATTTTGCACCCCACCTTTGGCCTTTTGACACACCAAGCAACTTTGCACAAAACGAGCAAGATCCTGCTTCAAGGATGGCCAAAAATAGCGTTCTTTAACCTGCAATTCAGTTTTGTCCCTTCCAAAATGCCCACCAAGTCCACCACCATGCAACTCTTGAATGACAAAAAGCCTCAATGACCCCTCTTGAACACACAACTGATTTCCCTTAAAAAGATACCCATTCATGAGCAAATAATCTTGGCTTTTCCCATCACTTAACTCTTGCAAAACCTTTGAAAAGAAAGAGTCTGCTGCATAGTATTCTGGCAAGAGATCAAAGCCAACAATTTCAAGAGAGAGAGCAGTCAATAAGCTGTATTTTCTACTTAAAGCATCAGCAACCTTGTTAGAGGAACCTGCCTTGTGATTTAGAACAAAACTGAACCTTTCCATGTAAGATACCCAGCCAGAATGTCGAGAGTTCAGCTTCTTTTGTGCCTTGAGAAACCGTAAAGCTTCATGATCTGAGTAGAGAACAAACTCCACACCAATGAGATATTCTTCCCAATGTTGCAAAGCTTGCACAATTGCATACAATTCCTTGTCATAAGTCCAGTACTTCTTCTTGGCATCACTTAGTTTCTCGCTGAAATAAGCAATCGGCCTTCCTTCTTGCATTAGGACAGCACCTATACCCACATTTGATGCATCACATTCAACTTGAAAAGTTTTTGAAAAGTTGGGCAGCGCTAGCACAGGAGCTTCCACAAGCCTTGCCTTCAAAAGCTGAAAACTCTTTTCGGCCTCGTTAGTCCACCGAAACTCTTTGCTCTTCAAGACATCCATCATAGGAGCAACAAGAGTGCTGAAATGTTTGATGAACCGTCGATAAAAAGAGGCCAAACCATGAAAGCTTCGCACTTCGGTAAAACTTTTAGGAGTTGGCCAGTCAAGAACCGCCTTCACCTTTTCCTCATCCATTTGCATGCCTTCTGCACCCACAACATAGCCTAGAAACACAACCTGATCAGTCATAAAAGAGCACTTCTTAAGATTAATGTATAGCTGGTTGTCATGCAGGACTTTGAACACATTTGTTAAATGCTCAAGGTGCTGAACTTTATCTTGACTATACACCAAGATGTCGTCAAAATAAACGACAACGTGCTTCCCCATGAACTCCTTCAAAACTTGAGTCATCAGCCTCATAAAAGTGCTTGAGGCATTAGAAAGCCCAAATGGCATAACGAGCCATTCATACAAGCCATTCTTTGTTTTAAAGGCTGTTTTCCGTTCATCTCCCAATCTAACTCAAATTTGATGGTATCCACTTCGAAGGTCAATTTTCGAAAACACCTTTGAACCACAAAGCATATAAAAAATGTCATCAAAACGGGGTATTGGGAACCGGTACTTGACAGTTATCTTGTTCACAGCCCTACTATCGATACCCTCCAAGTTCCATCTTTCTTTGGAGTTAGGAGGGCTGGGACAGAACAAGGACTTAGTGATTCCCTAATCAGTCCTTTTTTCAGCAATTCATCAACTTGTCTTTCTAATTCAGCATGTTCATTAGGTGACATCCTATAGTGAGGCAAGTTAGGAAGGATTGCACCTGGAATGAAATCAATTTGATGTTGAATGTCACGAAGAGGCGGCAAACCAGCAGGTAAAACATCTGGAATGAGGGCTTTGAACCTATGGAGTAACTCTGAAACTTCTTCAGGAATATCTCTGACATCTTCCTTAGCTTCCCCTACAGCCACCAAAGCATAAGCCACTTTCTCTTTGCTGAAAACTTGCTCAAAAGCCCTGTGGGACAGCAAGTTGACTTGGCTTTGTGATGCCACGCTTGTGGGGATATCTTTCAAAGGGTTCAATACAAATGTTACCCCACCTTTCTTAAGCGTGTATGTGTTCTTCTTCCCATCATGTTGAGCACATCGATCATATTGCCACGGTCTTCCAAGAAGTAAATGACAAGCATCCATGGGAAGGACGTCAAAATAGAGTTTATCTTCATACTTTCCAATAGAGAATTTCACCTGGCATCTTTGTGTCACCAAAACCTCTCCTCCTTTCTTGAACCATGACACTTTGTGATGCCACCAAAGCATAAGCCACTTTCTCTTTGCTGAAAACTTGCTCAAAAGCCCTGTGGGACAGCAAGTTGACTTGGCTTTGTGATGCCACGCTTGTGGGGATATCTTTCAAAGGGTTCAATACAAATGTTACCCCACCTTTCTTAAGCGTGTATGTGTTCTTCTTCCCATCATGTTGAGCACATCGATCATATTGCCACGGTCTTCCAAGAAGTAAATGACAAGCATCCATGGGAAGGACGTCAAAATAGAGTTTATCTTCATACTTTCCAATAGAGAATTTCACCTGGCATCTTTGTGTCACCAAAACCTCTCCTCCTTTCTTGAACCATGACACTTTGTAGGGCTTGGGATGCTGCTCACATGGAAGTTTCAGTTTCTCCACCATGGTCTTGGACACCATATTTTCCACACTTCCAGAATCAATCATCAAGATACACTTATTTTCCTTGGTCAAGCAATAAGTTCGGAAGATGTTATGCTTGAGCCACTGACCATCTTCTTGAACAATCATTACCCATTGAATCACAAGACTTTCGGCATCGTAATCAGGTTCACAATATTCCTTTTCAGATCCACCTTCAGGTTCTTCATCATAAATAGGCTCTTCCTCTTCTTCCTCTTGCCCTTCTTCCATGAGATTCACCTCAGCTTTCTTGGTGGGACATTCATAAGAACGATGACCAACTTCACTACACCTGAAACACTTAAAACTTGAAGACGATCCAGCCTTACCGAAGTCCTTTTTTCCTCCCCCAGCATTTGGGTTTGGACGCTTAGAGTTGGATGCTGAATTTTTCTTGTTTTGGATCACCATCTTCTCTTTCAAAGCTTTACTACTGTCACCTCTTCCGAAAGAGGTCCATTTAACCTTATCTTCTGCTTTAAGTGTCATTTGATATGCCTCCTCAAGTGAATGGATGGAATGCATCATTAACTCCCCTTGCAGATTAAGTTTCAAACCATTCTTGTATCGGGCAACAAGCTGATCATCCGTCTCTGTGAGGTTAATGTGACTCAACAACTTGTAAAACTGCTCTGTGAACTCAGCTACAAATTGCTCATTGCGCTGACGAAGCCGATGGAACTTCTGGTACAAGGATTGAGAGTAATCCAGTGGAAGAAATTTCTCATCTAGCTTCAACTTCATCTCTGCCCATGTGCCAACTCTTGAGACTCCTCTTCTATCTCGACTTTGCTGATATTGCTGCCACCAAACCAATGCATGACCCTTCAACTTTGTAGCCACAAATTGCACCTTTCTTTCTTCCGCCAAGTTTTTCCATTCAAAGAATGCGTCCAAAGATGCAATCCAGTCACAGTACTGATCAGGGTCTAATTTTCCTTCAAAGTCCGGCACGTGAACTTGGATATTTCTATCTGTTGCCTCAAGAGCTCTTGTTAATCGTTCCATGGCCCAACGATCACCGAAAGCTACTTTTGAATTTTCCCTTAAACTAGATGAATCAGATCCATCCTCCGTATCACTTTGATTTCTTGAATTTCTAGACTGACTTCCTCGGCTTCGTGCTGGCAAGGTTTGCATCCTATGGAGAATTTCAGTCACCGTTTCTTGAAGTGTTTGATTAGACTGACGTAACTCAGCAATCTGATCATGCAAAGTGGCATTCCCATGATTTCGTTGCCGCCTTGGAGGCATAGTTACTGAAAGGAAAAAAAAAATTGCGATGTAGGTTTTTATGGCTTTGATACCAATTTGATGCAGGCCAACACCTGCTAGAGTAGCTGAAACCGAAAGGTCCCAACTAGGAGACTAGGGATAGTCTCGGGATGCCACTCACCAGGGGCAACGGATGTCACTCGACGTTGCTAATCGCGGATGTCACTCACGCGACCAAGCCACACGCTTGATGTTAGGACTCTCTCACTCACAAGCAAGAAGAGAACTTGTAAATAATTTATTTAGACTCTCAAAAACTACTTCAGATTTCATTAAAATGGATATATATAGAGATTACAATAGATAGATGACTCTTAGACTACCCACATAACTCGTAGACTATTCCCTAGACACTTATTGCTTCAAACCTTTCCAAAGCAAGCAACATTTCCAAGACAATCAACACAAAATAACAAGACATAGGAAACACAAGAAAACTAAATAAATCTAAATAGACTTTCACGCCAATAATGCTCCTGCATCATTGATTATCCCTAACTTTTTGGTTTATTCTCGTATTGCTGCCAGTTGCTGGAACTGAATTTTTTTTTTTTTTGTTTTTTGGTTGCTTTTATGGTCCTTCCAAAAGTCTTTGTGCACATATGCCTTTGTTTCGGGACAGTGTCTGTGGAAGTTTAGAAAACTACTTGTAAATTAGAATCTTCTTGATAACATCAGAATTACAAATTCTCTCTCTTTGAAGTGCTTCACCGAAATTGATATTCTGGTCCCTTGTTTTTTCTGTAGAAATTACTTTTGGATGGATGAACCCACTTATGCATCTGGGTGCTAAAAGGCCTCTGACAGAAAAAGATGTTTGGAAACTGGACACTTGGGATCGGACTGAAACACTGAACAGCAAGTGAGTCCTTTGTGAATGTATTTTTGCTTGTGCAGGAATTTTCGTAGACGCCATGATCATGTCTTATTTGTGTTGACTCTTTAGGTTCCAGCAATGTTGGGCTGAGGAATCTCGTAGGCCTAAACCATGGCTTTTAAGAGCATTACATCGTAGCCTTGGGGGAAGGTGCGTATATTGATTCTTTGCTGTGATTTGTTTCCATGGCATATGCTGCCATTTAATAATCTCCTGTGGCATATGCTATTGTCTATGCAGAATTAGTTACATTGTCAGTCAATTTTCAAAATTCTTATTAATTTCCTTCCTCTGATCTTTAGGTTTTGGTGGGGAGGTTTTTGGAAGGTAATGAGCCCATTTAATAACTGTTTCGTTAAGATCTTGCTTTTGAAGTTAAAAGCATTGCATCTATTTATCGGCAGAATTTTTACGTGCATGTGATTTTTGAGGAATTTCTTGCAGATTCCAACCTCTTAATTGCAATTAATTTCATTTTTCTTTCTTGTTCTGAGCCTTAATGCAGTTGGCAAAGGCAAAATTGCATTCGCTAAGCACAATATTCTTGTTAAAATTTTGCTTTGAGTGATTACTATCTTTTTTCTTTGTTATTTCCTACCTTACCATTGTGAACCGAGAATGAAGTAAAGCTGAGAGTTGGATTAGATAAAGATCGTAATAAGCAATTAACGTTAAGATACATATTGAATAACTGAGACTAAACCATGAAGAGAGAGAATGTGAGTAAGTAAAGAAAATCAGGAGATGGAAAACAGCTTGTGAGGACAAACTGTTGATAGATCTCTTTTGAATAGCTTCTTCTAGAAACAGATCAATTAAGCTAAAGAAATATCTTCGCAGAAAAAGGGAAACAAAAACCTTAGACACGTTGAAACACGGGAAAATTTGAACTCCTTCATCATTTCATTTGTGCTAGCTTTGATCTCACAGCTTTCTTGCAATTGTTGACCTCCAACGACAGTGAAAAATGTTTCTGTTTGATTTCAAGCTCCTTCTCTTACCATGAAAAATGAGAACTCAAAAGTACCGATCGAGAGCTTTCATCTGATGAAATTTCAGCTATTTATGGTTCTTTATAATTGGTGGAAATCATGGCCTTGTAAAAATAAAAAAAAAGAAGGCAATAATGGAATATGTTTAAGATTTGGTCACGTTGAAAGTGAGTTTGAGAGATGACGAAGGAGCCAAATTGCTTTGTGGCAATAATCTTTAGGTGTAAGTTCTCATTTTCACGTACAATCTAGAAGTCTTGTTTTTTTTTTTGGTTGGCCCATGTTGAAAGATTTTCAATGTATTATTCTTCTCACTAGGAGACACAATATATAGACTGTGTACAAGACAATTTAGGAAAGGAAATAATAAGGAAATTATGCTACCTACCTAATTAGACTAATTACAATCTTCCTAATTGTCTAATCGCCTAATTGATTACAACACGTATATTACAATATTTCTTTCCTTTTCAACACTCCCCCTCAAGTTGGAGCGTATACATCGTATACTCCGAGCTTGCGACAAATAGAGTCAATGGAAGCCTTGGGAAGAGCCTTTGTAAAAATATCAGCAAGCTGAGAGCCTGAAGGAACAAAAGGCATGTTGATCTCTTTGGACTCCACTTTTGACCGAATGAAATGACAATCAACTTCAATGTGTTTGGTCCTCTCATAGAATATTGGATTATTAGCACTGTGGATAACAGCCTGATTATCACAATAAAGGGAGTAGGACCATGTATTGGAATCCCAAACTCATGTAAAAGTGTACGCAACCAAGTCAACTCACAAGTGGTATGAGCCATCGCTCTATACTGTGCTTCAGCATTAGAACGTGCTACAACTGATTGTTTCTTACTTTTCCATGTCACAAGATTGCCACCTATAAAGGTGCAATAACCAGTGGTAGAACGAAGATCAGTAGGAGATCCTGCCCAGTCAGCATCTGTATATCCTTCGATACGAAGATGTCCAGACGCTTTGTAGAGAAGTCCACGTCTAGGAGCATTTTTAAGATACTTTAAGATATGAACAATAGCCTCCATATGACAGACTCGAGGACAAGTCATAAATGGACTGACAACACTGACTGCATAGGAGATATCGGGTCGAGTGATAGTGAGATAAATAAGTTTACCCACAAGTCTCCGATACAACTCAGGATTGTCAACCAACTCACCATCGTCAAGCATAAGTTTAGGATTAGTCTCCATAGGAGTAGCTATAGGTTTAGAACCAAGATGACCTATATTTTTCAAGAGATCGAGAGTGTATTTTCGTTGTGATAAACTGATGCCTGCTTTAGAACGAGCAACTTCAATGCCAAGAAAATACCGAAGCTTGCCAAGATCCTTGGTGAGAAAACTGGAACAAAGGTGACGAATCCATACCTGAATCCCATCATTGTCACTCCCTGTAATGACAATATCATCCACAGAGAATACAAGAATCACAATATCGCTGGTGGTCTTTTTAAAGAAGACGGAATGATCAGCTTGACTTTGTGTTGTACCATGAGACACGACGGTACTACTGAATTTACCGAACCAAGCCCGGGGAGATTGTTTGAGGCCATAGATAGATTTGCGAAGACGACACATAGACTCCCCCTTGGACTCAAAACCAGGTGGTTGAGCCATATGGACTGTCTCAAAGAGGTCTTCATGAAGAAAAACATTCTTGACATCAAGCTGATGGAGAGGCCAATCAAGGTTGGCTGCAAGAGATATAACAATGCGAACAAAATTGAGTTTGGCAACCGGAGAAAAAGTCTCATGGTAGTCAAGCCCATAGGTTTGAGTGAAACCTTTGGCCACAAGACGAGCTTTCGGACGATCAAGAGTACCATCAAGATCAATGTTCTAAAACACGAACTACTCGGTCGAGTACTTGGCGAGTAGTCTCTCCTCGGTACCCTACCGAGGCTACTATACCCTAGTCGGTGGAGTTAGTTGGTGGAAGGTCAACTTGGGAATTAGTCGGCGTTAGTTGTCGACTACTCGGTGAGGTGGTGGGTCGCGATTAATTGGTGAGGCGGCGAGTCGGGAAAAATCGGACAAATTCAGGAAAAATCGGGATGAAAATTGAATTTTTACAATTTTGAGGGGGCTAAGTGTATTTGATGGTACCTTTATATACAAAAGTCGAGGAGCGAGTTCAGAACTTGACCTAAATCAAATTTGAGGGGGAACTTCAAGTAGATGAGTATAGACTTTGAGGGGGCTATGTTTGCGATCGTTTCTCGAGTCTTGATCTTTGGACTCTAATTGTCGTCGCCGTTGCCGTCATCGTCATCTGGTATCTCTCCGTCGTCGCCTTCATCTCCGGTCATTGTCGTCGTCTCTCTCTTTCTCAGTTGTCTGGTATCTCTCTCTCTCTCTCTCACGGGTATAGTTTATACCCACAGCACAGGTGTTGTTTACACCACATCCACAGGTGTTGCCATGTTGGGTCATTTGACCCTTTTTTTTTCCCCTCACAAGTGTTTATTTTCTCACAAGTCAAAAGTGTTTGACTTTTTTTTTCCCCCACCGCAGGTGTTATTTTTATTTTTTTATTTTATTTTTTTCCTCACAAGTGCAAAGTGTTTATTAATTAGTTAATAGTTAACACCAGTCAACACACACTGTTTCTCACAAGTGTTTATCGATTGTTGTTGGTTGAGAATTGTTTAGTGTTTGCTTTACAATTTTACATGTCTCTACATTGTTTACAATGTCTATATATTATAAAAAATATAAAAAAAAAACCCGAGTAATTTCTCGAAGGCCAAGTACTAGCCGAGTACTCGGGTTGGAAGCTCGAAGGTCCCCAGCCGCCCTGGGAGCGCCTAGCGGGTTTTAGAACCTTGATCAAGATTGTGTTTGATAGCAAACACCCAACGACAACCAACAATATGTGCTCCAGAAGGTGTGGGAACAAGATCCCAAGTATGATTTAGTGACAAAGCGCGCATCTCTTCTTCCATAGCAGAACGCCATCCAGGATGAGAAAGAGCCTCCCGATAAAACTTAGGAACAGTAACAGAGGACAGAGACACAAAAAAACGTGAAAAGAGAGAGACAAACGATCATAGGACACAAATTGAGAGAGAGGATGGGAAGTGCATGAACGAATACCTTTACGATGAACAATAGGAAGATTGAGACTTGGATCTGGAGACGCTTGAGGAGATGGTGTGGGCACAGAAGCTGTATTTGGAGATTCAACAGGAGGAGTGTCAGCAGAAGAACGCCGAACATAGACCTTTGTAATCGGTGGTCGAGTAGCAGTCTCAGGAAGACCATGGTTAGCAGGTAGCGGAGCAATTTCAGGATGACAAGGTGGTGCCAACAAGGGTGGTGTTAACTGAGCACCCTCAGGAGAATAATATGGGATATTTTAAAAAAAGGTCACGTCAGCACTTACAAAGTGCTTTCGTAATGAGGGACTATAACACTTGTATCCTTTCTGTGTCCGAGTGTAACCCAGAAAAATACATTTGTAAGAACACGGATCAAGTTTATCACGACCTGGAGAGAGATTATGAACAAATGATGCACAACCAAAAAGTTTTGGGGGGAGAATATAAAGATCCTTGTCAAGAAATATGACCTAATAAGGAATTTTGCCATGCAAAGCCCGAGAAGGCGTGCGATTTATTAGATAATTCGCGGTAAGAACATCATATCTCTAGAAATGTTTTGGAACGTTCATGTGAAGCATAAGGGCACGTGTTACAGCTAAAACTTACCCATTTTCCGTTCTGCATAAATGGACGGGAAACATATTCTTGGGCATTGTTAGTTCGTAAAATACGTAATTTAGCATTAAATTGGTTGACAATCTCGTCATGAAAGACTGAAAAAATAGAAAATAATTGAGACCTATCTTTGAGGAGATACACCCAAGTTAAACGAGAAAAATCATCAATAAATGTGACAAAATAGCGTGCACCACACGAACTCGTAGTGCGTGAAGGCCCCCAAATATAAGAATGAACTAAAACAAAAGGTTGTATACAAGGTGGCTCAGTTCGTAAAGGAAAAGAAACTCTATGATGTTTACTAAGTTCACATGTGTCACAATTAAAAGGAGAAAAACTAGGTAAACTAGGAACTAGTTTGCGAAGGTTGGCTGAAGATGGGTGCCCAAGATGACAGTGCCATTGATCAGGTGTAACAGTAGAATGTAAAGCAGAATGGCTGGATGACTGCTGTTGCTGCTCCCAAATGTAATACAAACCATTCTTCTCATACCTCCCACCGATCATCCCCTTCGTCTTGGGATCCTGAAACTCACAATGAGGAGGAGAAAAATGATAGAACACTGGTGAGTATGAGACAGTTTATGAATAGAAAGAAGATTAAACGGAAATTGTGGCAAATATAAGACAGAATGAAAAACAACACCAGATGAACCATATGTACCAATGCCTTGAAGAAGAATTTTAGTGTCATCGACAATAATAACATAAGACTTAACAGAAGGGGTAACAACATCAGTCAAAAGAGACAAATCACCTATCATATGATCAGATGCGCCAGAATCGAGAATCCAAGGAGTGCTACGAGAAGATGAGTGAATACACATATTACCTGAGGTGACATGAGTTGCAGTGGAAGAAGAATAGGATGCATTGACCCTTTGAATCATAGAATCATACTCAATCTTGGACATAGTAATCTGAGTAGGAGCAAGAGCAGATGGCTCCCCTTCAAGTGTAGCCTGATTAGCCCAAGATGGCTTGCCATGCAACTTCTGACAGAATTCAACATCATGGTTGGTCGCACCACAATCAGTACACTTCTTGGTGCCACGACGACCACGCTCATCCTCCACGACGACCACCCCACTCAGAAGAACTACCATGACTGAGGGGAGGGATTGTGATTACCAAAATGTCTAGAAGATGAAACAGGAAAGGTTGTGGGGGCAGTTAGGGCGGATGGAGCTGGATGCTCTAAACCAGAAGAACAAGGAGCAGCCCGTCGAACACGAGCAAGGCCTCACCAACGGTGCGGACTTCCCTACCAGAAAGAATCTGTGAACTAAGAGGAGGAAGGTCTGAATTTAATCCAGACAAAAATTTGCAAGTTCTGAATTCGTCTTTGTACTTTTGTTGAACCTTTAAATCTGTAGAGAGAGGCTAGTAAACATTTAACTCATCCCACATACCCTTTAAGGTGGAAAAATACTCATCAACAGATCTATCTCCTTGTTGAAGGGATAAAATATTCTGATAAATCTGAAAAACTCGAGAGAGATTCTGATATGATGAATATAACTCGCATAGAGTGTCCCAAACAGCTTTGGACGTCTCTTAGCAAGCAACATTGTTAAAAATGTCACGTTCAAGACTATTCCATAGTAAAGTCATTATATGAGCATCATTTTGGGACCAAGCAGAATCGGGATCAGTAGGTGGATCATTGGTGATGTAGGAACTCTCACCGCTTGCGTGTAGAGAGACAGCCACAGCCCGTGACCATGGCAGATAATTAGTTCCATTTAATTTGATTGTGGTTAGAGACCGACGATAATCCCTAACAATATCCTTGGTTCTAAGGCTTCGGGTACATCGGTTTCCTTAGTTTTATCACCCATGACAGATTCAGAAATATAAAACAACTGGAGATGCAGAGAAACCAGACCAGTACAGTTGTTCAAAGCAAAAAAAAAAAAAAAAAAAGGTCAAAGAATACCGGATCTGAAAGTTACCCAATGAATTTCGAAAAACTCCCAGCGCTTGACAAGGTCCAACGAAGATTGATGATGGCTGAATCTGGCTGAATAGTAGATTTGCAGAGAGAAAGAAAGCACCCAGAAAGTACCCACACAACAGTAAGCGGTCGCTGGTGGCTGGAAAGTGGATTTCGAGAACATTTGAGCGACGTCGGTGGCCGGAAAGTGGTTGGCTATGGTCGGCAAGTAAGGAGGAAGAATTTGCGGTGGTCGCAGCAGCACATCTGGAGAGTTTTGAGGGGTTATAGCAGTGGTCAGTCGTCGGCGAGTGTTGTCAGACGTCGGCAAGTGTTAGTGATGCTCCAGCAAGTGTTGAGGTTGCCGACAAGTTTAGTGGGTCTTAGTACAGGTCTGCGGTAAGTAGATCACAGTACTTTGTGACTGATTTTTGTGTAAAAGAGAAAAGAATAGATCGACAAAGAGATGAGAGAGAGAGAGAGTTGATTGACGAAGAGAAAAAAAAGGTAACAGGAGGAAAAAAAAGATCAGGTTCCTGGAACCCACTCTGATACCATGTTGAAAGATTTTCAATGTATTATTCTTCTCACTAGGAGGCACAATATATAGACTGTTGCTTGCGACCTTGGATTGTGTCGTAGATGGTGTTGCCCCAAGCGTAGGGCTAGGTCGGTGGTAGCATAATAACCGGTAAGATCGGGTCGAATCCACAGGGACCGAACGCACCCGGCGTGAGAGTTGACTTGCGAATGAAGTTTTTAGCCTTAAAGCGGCAAACTTGGCTTTTATATTTTGGTTGGTGGAATTCACTTAACTTCGTGAATGACGCAGAATACAAGAAGACTAAATTAACAAAGGTAAAGCCTAGGGGTTCATAACGATCACAACCAGAGCTAACCAAATCCTCACGCTCGGCAACCAACTCGAGCCACTGTTAGGTGCACCCGAGCAAATGGTTTAGAATCTAAACCATCGCCTAGAAAAATGCGTTCCACAAAGAATAGGATTCTTGTGTCATTTAGACAAACATTTGAGTTGCCCTATCCCTAAGCATCGCACGTACCAAGTGGTCAAGCCCCGGGCGACGTGCGATCAAAGGGGTTTACAGACCCTAATTTTGATTCGTAAAAGTGAATCCCGATTCATTGCTCGACAAACGTTGAAAGCCTTTTTTAAATTGCACGAGGAACTGGATTAACCTTGGTCATGGGGAGTCAATCACCCCATGACCCTACCTAATTGACTACTCACTCAATCACCCCATGACCCTACCTAATTGACTACTCACTCATTAGGCAAAGACTAATTAATTTAATTAAAGAAGTTATAAACATGACCAATAACTTTGAAAAGTGATTTTTAACGATGATAACAAACTTGCCAACAACTTTAAACCTTAGAGAAATAACAAACAACCAATAAAAACTAGAGTTTAAGAAGGATTTAGCTAGGAAATGAAGAACAAGATTTAACTGATAAAAACACAAATAAACTAGATTTATATAGAGAGTGATTGTAGCTACAACAATAAACCTTGACAAATTAACTAGAAATGAAAACTTACTTGAGAAATCTAGAGAGAGGAAGCTTGAAAAACCATGGAAATGAAAAAAACTTAAAGTACCTAAAGCTAACTAATGGAGATGAGAAGAGAGAGGCAGAGAGATGATTATATACACAACACTTTTTCTCTCTCAAAATATCCCAAAAAGCTCACATTAAACAAAAGTTTCCATAAATAGGAGCAAAAAGTCCACAAAAATTGCTGCCCGGAGGTGTTTGGATTGATCCATGATGGGTCTGGATCGATCCAAGGTTGTCTGGTGGACGTTTGGCGAGAAGCGGATCGATCCACTATAGGTCTGGATCGATCTAGATGATTTTTTTGAAGTTTGGATCGATCCAACTTCATCATGGATCGATCCAGATGAGTCTGGACACATTTTCACATATGTGGATCGATCCACATTACTTCTGGATCGATCCAGAAGTGTTTGCTCAGGCAGATTTTTTATCCAACTTCGCGGGCACGCCCCGGCTTCGTCCGAACTCGGAATGAGGTGATTCTTGAACCATTGGAAAGCTCTATGAGTCTACTTTCAAACCCAATTGACCTCATCTTCATGGCCTTTATATAATGAGAGAAATGAGCCTTTTTCTATCGGTTGGTCAGATTTTCTCGAGCCTCATAACTCTAGATTTCATGTTCCTTTGTTCTGGGCCTTCCTTGAACCTTCCAAAGCTCCTTGAATCGACTTATAAGCTTCGGTGATTGTCCTCCACGGCATTGCAGGATCTTGGATACTTCTGGATACAACCGGGGATTATTTGGAGCTTTGGACACGCCTTTTTAACTCTGATTTTCTGAAACTTATCAAAAGCACAACTCAAGCAAAAATCAATCATATAAAGGCACAAAATGCACGTGTGTGATCACAACGAGCGAGAAAAGCCCGGATATCTACAACATTTGGGGCTTATCAACTGTGTACGAGAAATTTAGGAAAGGAAATAATAAGGAAATTATGCTACCTACCTAATTAGACTAATTACAATCTTCCTAATTGTCTAATTGATTTAACACATATATTACAATATTTCTTTCCTTTTCAACAACCCATTTGGCGGGAAGTTACTCATGGTTACCAACTTCCCCAAACTCATTGTCTCTCTGCAAAACATGGCTGAATCAGTGAATAATGTTCGCTGTGTCACCATATTTTTTTTTGGTACTGCTTAAGTTTTTATGAGTTTGGATTGGTATGTTTATTATTTGGTCGATTAGTTTGTGAAGTATAATTTTAGGGTTTATTTTAGCGTTTCAGTTATTGTTACTAATCTTTTATGTTCAGGGTAGTTTAGTCTTTTTGTGTTATTAGGGTTTTGCTAAGGTTATCGTTATTTATTTTTTGTATTCAGGGTAGTTTAGTCCTTTTGTATTATTAAGATTTTGCTATGGTTATTACAGTTAGCCTACATAACCCCTTCATTAGTCCTATAATCATTCAAGCTTTTCCATTGCAATAATATTAAATGTTAGTTTTCTCTCTCCTTTGCAAAGTCACATGGTATCTGAGCCATAAAATCTAGGCTTATGGGATATTCGCTCTCCGGCGGGCAGCCTCAAGCCTCATTGTCGTCTGCTGGCACTATATGTACTGCTCTTCGCAGCTGTTCACCACATTGTTCATGGAACACTATTCATTGAAGTGCATGACTGCCTCTCTCTCTCAGTATCTTTCTCTCTGTCCCAGTAGCTCTCTCTATCTCAGTATCTCTCTCTTTTTCTCTCTCAGTTTCTTCAAACAACAACGATATCATCAGATTTTGTGTGAACCGAGTCCATAGTTTCAGTTTTGGGGTATTCTGATGCTTGCGCCCTTGGATTGTATTTCCAATATTACTTCCCCAAGCGTGGGGTTTAGGCCAGCGATAGCATGATACCGGTAAGACCGGGTCAATTCCACAGAGACTGAATGCGCTGAGCGTGAAGGTTGATTCGCGAATGATGAATTTAGCCTTAAAGCGGCGAACTTGGCTTTTGGAGTTTGATTGGTGGAATTCTCTCGACTTCGAGAATGACTCGGAGATTTAAAAATGACAAATTTAAACTAAGGCGAAGTCTGGGGGTATTTAACTACCATGACTCAGGTTAATCCATCCCCTCTTGATAACCGACTCGGGGCATCGTTAAATGCCCCCGAACAGAAGATTTAGATTTTAAAACCATTTATAAGAAAATGTGTTTACCAAAGATTAGGGGGTTCTAGTATATTTTGCAAACGAATGGGTTGACATCGCCCAAAGCATCACATGTGCCAAGTAGTCAAGCTCTTTGCTACGGGTGATCAAAAGGATTAACAAACCCACTCTTTGTTACATAAAAGTGAAACCCCAGATTTTTGGTAAACAAGCGATGTATGCCTTATACACGAGATGGGACGGATTAAACCCAAGTCATGGAGTGTTAATCACCCCATGACTAAGCCTATTCAAACTACTCACACTTTATGCTAGAAATTAAGCCTATGAATTGGAAGAAAACTAAAAACATGTTTAATAACTCTAAAAACTGATTTTTATGATTAATCCTAGGTTTGCCTACAACATTAAGACTTGAAAATTAATCAAACAACTAATAAGAACAAAAGTTTTCAAAGGAAATAGCTAGAAAAACAAGAAAACGAATTAACTAATAAAAACGGAAACAAACTAGATTTATATGAATGTCTCAACACGTACTACAACATTAAAGAAGAAGAATTACCTTGAAACTAAATGCAAGAGCTTGAAAATCTAGAGAGAAGGTAGAGCTAAACTAAAAACAAACTAAGGGAGGAAAAGAGAGAAGGTGAAAATCCAAGCAAACCCTAAAAATCTGAGATTGGGGACCCTTTATAGGCCCCAAAAGTTATGCTAAGTTATTACAAATGTGCCACTAGATATTTCTTGATCGGGCTCAAAAGTTGCAGAAAAGTGCAGCTTCAACCGGTAGAACAAAAGTGCTCTACCGGTTGAAGAACTCACTTGTTCTCTTCTACACAGTTGAGCAAAAGCGTTCTACCAGTTGAACATGTAAAAACTGAGAAATTTCTATGTCTTGATCCCTTGACCTTCCGGCTTGTCATCATGACCTATAGGCTTCCCGAGTCTTGTTCAACACTTCATTCCTTAACTTACGGGACTAGGTGGCGGGGTGCCATGTGGCCTCCGGTTCTAGGGTAACCATTGGTTTAACAATGGCGTCAAAACACGCCTTATTTCTTCATTTTTACCTGAAACTAATAAAAAGTAACCTTGCGCGAAATCAATAGTTTAAAGCAACATAATGCCCGTGTGTGTGATCAAAGTGAGTGAGATAAGCCCCATTATTAACACTTTTAGGGGCTTATCATCTGAACACTATGGACTTTCTCTCAGTTTCTTCAAACATCATCAGTAGCATCAGATTTATGTATAAAGATTTGGTATTCTGTATTTCAAAGGCAATCGTTCTTCATCTTCGCTTCTCTCTCTCTCAGGAGTTAGAACCAAATAGTACTGTTCTAAAACTCGCTCAACTCGGCTAACTAGTTGGCGACTACTCGCTGGAAGGTGCCTCACTGAGGCGACTATGGCCTAGTCGGTGGAAGAAGTCGCTGGAAGGTCTACTCGGAAACTAGTCGGCATTAGTTGTTGACTAGTCGGCGAGTCACGATTATATGGCGACTCGGTTAGTCGGGGAGAAGTTGGGCCAGGCGCAAAAAGTTGGACAAAAGTCGGGTAAAAAATAGAAAATTGATCCAATTTGAGGGGGCTTGGTGTAATTTGAGGTCAGATTTATACATACCTAGGTCAGTCTTTTTCCTTCGAGAGAATCGCCTCTTCTCCTCCAGTCATATTCTACTCACACAGACACACAGTCACACCCATTGTCTTCAAACTCGTCACGAACTTGCGCCGTCACCTCCGATCGTCGACCACCAGGCACGAGTCACCGTCGGCGTGATCGTTACCGTCGTCGTCTTCTTTCAAATCGTAACTCGTAAGCTCTCAATCGCTCTCTCGAGTCTTGACTCTCTCTCTGTGTATCTATAATGTATGTCGTTTGTATGTATCTAAAGACAACAGGTCCAGGAGAAGTGAATAACTTTTTAAGTTATCACTTGTGTAATTTTTATTTTATTTTATTACTGATACGTGTATTGTATATTTGTATGTACAGTGGCAGTGGCCATGGGCCCTTAGCCAAATATATGACATGTGGATGTTAAAATGTTAATGTTTATATATTATATATATATATATTTTTTTATTACAAAGTATATACTAATTGTATACATAAACTAATTAATTATAGTTTATTTATATTATATAGTGAACTAATTACAATCACTTTATATATTTTAAAAAAAAATTACAATCAGTTTATATGTTTTTTTTTTACAAACTATAGTCAATGTTTATATGTTTTTTTATTTTTATTTTTACAAAGTATAGTTTATATGTCTACATAAACTAACTAACTAAATATATATATATATATATATATATTTCTAATTATTTTACTCCTAAATTGACATGTTTACATAGTCTACAATGTCTATATATTATAAAAAATAAAAAAAAATAAAAAAACGAGTAATTTCTCGAAGGCCAAGTACTCGGGCTGGAAGCTTGAAGGTCCCCGGCCGCCCCGGGAGCGCCTAGCGAGTTTTAAAACCTTGCCAAATAGCATCTCTCTCCCTCTCTATTCGAAACTCTAAGTAGTACAGATCGCATATCCCTCCTCTCTCCTATACGTCATTCTCTAAAATCTGTATTAGAAATTTGGCATCTGTTCTTCCTCCCATCTGCATCTGTTTGGGATCTATTCTCCTTTTTGCATATGTTTCTGGGTTCGGTTTGCTATCCGTTCTTCTCTTCCTCAGTCGCACCTAATTTCTCTTTATCGTTCTCTACTTCTCTCTATCTCAGATGAACTCTTTCTTCTCTCTTCTTCAAACCTTTGATTAGCACTTATTTGCAGTTTCGGCATTCATTTTGGAACTCTGATTGGTATTGTTTTGCAGCACTGCTTTGCAATGTTCAGCATAGACCGCAGTAGTTGATTTGCACTAGTTGATTTGTCTGGTTTGTTGCAGCACTGTTTGACAACGCTTCAGCACCTATTGTACCAAGACACATACCATTGCTCGGTTTCTTCTTAGCAAACTCATGATGCTCTCGGGCTTCGCATCATGAGTTTGAGGGGAGGTGTGAAGTATAATTTTAGGGTTTATATATTAGTTTTCTCTATCTCCTTTACGTCACACACTCATCCATATTTTTCTTATTCGAAGTTTAGCTGCCTCTCTGAATATGCTACTCAATGAATTTAAGTTAGAACTAGAGAAATGCATGTTTTCATTTTCATGACCGAGTGGAGAAATTTACAGTCAATTGGCTGGAAAATCCTTGTGCTTTCCAAATTTTACTGAACCTCCGTAAAACTTTGTGAATCAATAAGCAACCTTTTCTATTGTACACATTGTTTTATGAGTCAGGAAAAGAATTCCGGTCTTTCCGGGATATGCTTAATATTTTGTTAAACTTTTTTTCTGGATTTTTACATGTTCAACTTCCGAGCTGAATCTGCTGCTCTGAATTTAAGAAGCCCTACTAGAGTTCATATTTGTGTGTCTAATGGGATTTGTTTTTGAATGCTTAAATTGTCACATTGCAGTTTGATATATCAATTACTTGTCTGAATATCTTTCTTTTTTGGTCCACTTTTAGATTGGCAATGATGCTTCCCAGTTCGTGGGCCCACTTATATTGAACCAGCTTTTACAGGTCAGTTACTGTTTTGGGTATGCATCACTTGGTTTGGTTATTTGTGTTGTCATTTTTATTTGCTATTTACTCATCGAGTTAATATGTCTGCCTCCCCCTTCCTCCGGTTGGAGGATTAGACATTTTATGTAGTGATTAGGATCGTTTGATGAGTCCACTGTGTAGTAGTTATATCAGACCTTTTTTGGGTTATGAATTGTAATTGTAGGCGCCCTTCCTCCTTCTCCCCATGCAGCTGATTGAACAGCTTTAACTACATGATAGGGAGATCATATAAGTGCTTAAGTGTATGTATCTTGATTGGAGATGGTATGGTAAATAACATATGTATAAAGATGTACTTCTAAAACCAGATACTTTTGCCACATGAGGAAAGATCAACTATTTTTGCAAATTCTGCAATTCTTCCCCGTTACACTGCATAAGAAAGGTGTTTCTGACTTTGCGTAGGTGTGAATTCATAAGTGGATATTTCTACTATCTTTTTCCTTTCCCTTTCTAACAGACTTTCTTTCTGTAATTTTGTAGTTACATTTTCTTAATCAAGTTGTAAAATAAAAGATAACAGTTAGATAACTTTTTCCTTGTGATAGCGAGGCGATGGTATTCTGCTTATCATTTTTTTATAGGTTCAACGTAATAGAGGACTAGTTGATAAGTGTATAAGTGGACACTGCCAGAATTATTGGGTATCCCATTTCATACTCTCACTTATCTTATCTTATGTTCATCTTGCAGTCTATGCAACGCAGGGATCCAGCTTATATTGGTTATATTTACGCCTTCTCAATTTTTGTTGGAGTGGTATGTGTTGAAACTTCTTTTTTCTTTTTTTTTTCTTTTTTAGATTGTCTTGTTTTTATTGAAAATGTTTGTTCATCCCGTCATTATATTTTGGGTCTTTTCTTACATCTTGGTTTAACTTATTGGGAGTACAGACCTCGCTGTTACTAGTATACCATGTGACTTGATACAGGAGCTGAACCTGTAAATTTATTTTCACTTCTTGCTGAAGCACAGGAAATTTTAATGAGTGGTGTGGGCCCGAATCTATGTTTTGATGCATTTTAGGACCATTTTCTATCGGTATTGACTATTAACTGCATTCACTTTTGAATGGTTTCTTTAGTTTCTTTGTGAAGGGTAACTCTAGCTTTTGAGTTAGTTGACCAAACAGAACAGGCTTTTCAGTGAATGTTCTATCTTGTGGATTCTTTCTCTTTATTTTTCGAATATTATTCCACTGAACTTTTATTTTCATGGGGTCCCTTTTTCCTTTTGTTTGACTTGCTGCTGAAGAAACTCTCTCTCTCTCTCTCTCTCTCTCTCTCTCTCTCTCTCTCTCTCTCTCTCTCTCTCCTATGAATTGCATCGCTGAAAACCATAACAAAGTTGCTTTGCTTGTTCATGGCAACTAGCCTGGTTGAACTTTTGTATGATGACTTCCTTGGGCTTTCCTGTCTTTTGAATTATCATTTTGGGCCTTGTTGTTAAATGGATTTTATCTCATAAAATCTAGTTTCGATAAAATCTAACATTCTCAACAGATTTTAGCAAAACTAGATTTTATCAACACTAGATTTTATCTCACAAAATCATTTACAAAACACCTTTATCAACCCTAGATTTAATCCATTGGGAAAACAATGTCATTTTATCACACCTTTAAACAAAACTACATTTTATCAAAATTAGATTTTCTCATAAAATCCATTCAAGAACAAGGCCGTGACTTCAGTCATGTAATGAATAGAAAAAGTACATCTGATTATCATACCCCAATGGAAACTGATAAATGAATAGTAACTGAACTATCCTTTTTAAATTATGCGACAATGTGAGTTGTGGTTTAATTTCCAAGAATTCCAAAATGTTATGGCTATCTTCCTCCGATTTTTGGAGCTTGTGCCTATTTAAAAGTTTTTCTATCATTCGTCATTTTTTAGGGTATGATTGAAGGTATGGATTCCAAAACTTCCAGTTCTGTTGTCAAAATGGTTTTCTGTTTTGCACATTGTTGGTTCTTAATTATGTGATGATTTTCCTTTTGAACATCTGTTTTAAACTTAATTGAACCAAGCCATTAATTCATTGATCACAGAGCACTTAGTATTTTGTGATTCTTATCACTTGGTTCAGGTATTTGGAGTGTTGGCTGAAGCTCAGTACTTTCAGAATGTCATACGTGTTGGTTATCGGTTACGATCAACTCTGGTAATATCTTGTATTTTTTTGGCTGATTGTTGAATTGTTATGATGTTATTTCCTCTTTCCAAATTGAAGTGGCTATATGATTTGAGGTCAAATGTTATTGAGTTCTTGGACTGCAAAAATTCATTTTGATTTTTCTGTGTCATAATTTTTGGCACCATCAATGTCTGAATCGACTGTTAGTTTTTGACATCATTTGTAAAGTGTCATTTATAAGTCTTTTTGTAGTGTCGTATAGGTCTTATGTTTGCCATGCTGAGGTGATGCGACTCATTATTGACCCATAAACCTACTTTCTCTAATCTCTCTTGCCTCATTCTCCTCTTGTGCCATTGTTTATAGGGCTCCACCCGATTAGTAGGACTAGGACCATTGGTATAAAAAAAAATACTTGAGCATGTTCGGAGTGTTAATGGATCTAAGCTTCGTAGTTTTGAGTGTTACTCCTCTCTCTGCTTGGGAAATCATTTTCTGGCCCAAAATTTAGCCAAAGATGAAAAGGGCGTCTATCATTGCCCAATTCTTTTCCACATCAGTCAGTTTAGGACCAACTTCCCATCGAGATAGATTCTCTTTATATGACTTTGAGGGCATCTTTGTAACGTGGTATCATACATTGTGAACCCGTAGGCAAAGGAAGTCATTAGGGGTGAAAGTGCAAACCGCCAAAACTGGACCAGACCGGACCGGCCGGTTTGGCCCCTCTTTTAATTTAATTGGTCTGGTTCCAATCTCATGCTTTCGAAAAACCGGTCCGGTTTCCGATTGTAGGGGTCAAAAAACCAGACCGGATCATATATAAATAAAATAATATAGTAGTTTATTATATTACCTAACCCTAAATATAAAACTAAAACACACACCCACCGCCTCCATTCACTTCTTCTGAGTTCTGACCCTCTCACTCTCTCTCTACCCATCGTCTCTCACTCTCTCCACCAGTCCACCTCCACGGCTCCACTCACCACCGCCGACCGCTGGTACGTCTCTCTCTCTCTCTCTCTCTCTCTCTCTCTCTCTCTCTCTCTCTCGATTCTCTGTCTCTCTCTTTCTCCGTCCGATTGTCTCTATTTTTCCAAATACGAAGAACAGATCTGAGATGGAGCCATGACCACCCATACGCGATGACCCAGAGTTCGGGTAGTCAATCCAAAGTGCGCACAGGTGAGGAAACGAGTCACCAGCGGGCACCGGAACCGTGTTTGATCGTGAAAGTCCAGATCTGCACCGTGTTGGCTTGTTGCTGTTGTGATGTTGCTTGTTCAGTAGCTCAATCCGCCAAACCAACCGTAACCGGACGGAAACCGAGAAAACCGAATGAAACCGAACTGGGATTGTTTGGTCCGGTTCCGGTTTCATGTTTGGCCAAACTGAATTACCGACCCAGTCCCAAAAAAGTGCCAAAACTGGACCAAACTGGACCGTTTTCACCCCTAGAAGTCATTAGTATGGCCTAGTTCTGTTGATTCTCTCTCTGCCTCTACTCATTATCTTCTTCTTTGCTTCACTTCTTATTCACATGCTTCTATTTCTCATACTCCGGGATCTAATTAGAGGCAAGTTTTTCATTTTTGTTCTTCTCGAGGAGGTGAGGATATTGGTTGGTAAAAGGTTAAGGCCAAAATAGTTGGGGGAGTTCAGGTTTCTATTGTTTTGCCATATTAGAGAAGTAGGTTTTTTAAAGGTTTCAGTTGTAATAAGTTTTCTGGTGTTCTGCTAGGCTAATTATAGTCTGACTTTGTTTAGCTTGTTTCTATTTTTAGTTCTTACTGATTCCATGAATGCATTAAAATTGCTCATAGTGTTGACATGTACGCTTGAAACTCTTGTTCTTTGTAGATTGCTGCTGTATTTCGCAAGTCTTTAAGGTTAACCCATGAGAGTCGCAAAAAGTTTGCAACTGGGAAAATAACAAACTTGATGACAACTGATGCTGAGGCACTGCAGGCAAGTTTTTACCATTATCATTATGAATATGCTTATATAATGTGGAGTCAATAATGTAGTTAGATTACAAAAAGTGCAAGTAAGGTTTGAATGATGTAGATAGAAAGAGATCGAGAGAAGAAGAATTAGGTAATGGTTTGGAGCTTAATCAGCCCCTTCACCCAACATGTGGTTTTTGATATGAATAACAAGGATGCCCGGGTGAACAATCAGACAGAAATAAGGAGGAAATAACAAATGTAACGGTCTAAGAAACGTATAGGCCAATCATTCACCAATCCAACTTCACCTGTTTTATTATAGTGGTCTATCTTGATCTGGTGTATCTCTGCCATACTTTAACCTGCTTATATATATGAAAAAATTTCCTTTGTCAGCTTTATTGATGGACCTTTCTTCTTTCTACAGCAAATATGTCAATCACTTCACACTTTGTGGTCAGCTCCTTTTCGTATTATCATTGCACTGGTTCTGCTTTATCAACAGCTGGGTGTTGCTTCACTTCTTGGGGCACTAATGCTAGTCCTGATGTTCCCTTTGCAGGTATTTGATCTCTCTCGCTCTGTGCCATGCCCCTGTACTTTCTTAGTTTTTGTGACCGCCCTTGGAAAATGCAGTGCAACATTCCTTCATTTTATGATTCTTGTTATAAAGAAAGAAGAGAGAGAAGTGTGTAAGGGTGTTAAATCAACCCTAACACGAGAGAACTTTATTTATATTGTCACGAGACATGTTACATAATATAACTAAGCAATGTGGGACAAAACATATAAACTATTCTAACACTCCCCCTCAAGCTGGAGAGTAAATATCAATAAGACCCAGCTTGTCACAAAGCAACTCCAATCGTGGTTTGAACAATGGCTTAGTGAACATATCAGCTAACTGGGCACCAGTGGACACAAATGGAGTAGCAATCACTCCACCAGTCAACTTTTCTCGTACAAGATGGCAATCTACTTCAATGTGTTTAGTCCTCTCATGAAACATCGGATGCTATATGGATTGTAGCTTGATTATCACAATACAAATTCATAGGCACCTGCATAGGAAATCCTATCTCTTCAAGAAACGAATGTATCCACACAACCTCACATGTCGTATGAGCCATTGCTCTATACTCCGCCTCAGCACTAGACCGCGCAACTACTGTCTGCTTCTTACTTTTCCAATTAATAAGGTTTCCACCAAGAAAGATACAATATCCTGTAGTAGATCTCCTGTCAGATGGGTCTCCTGCCCAATTAGAGTAAGTGAAGGCCTCAACCCGCAAGTGTCCACTAGCTCTATAAAACAAACCACGTCCTGGGTGAGCTTTGAGATACCTCACAATTCTTAGAACAGCCTCCCAGTGTGGGAGGCGAGGAGCCGACATAAATTGGCTAACCAAACTAACTGCAAACGAGATATCTGGACGAGTAACGGTAAGATAGTTCAACTTCCCAACCAAGCGACGATACTGATCAGGAGTAGAGAGCAACTCCCCCTGATCAACACACAGTTTAACATTAGGGTCCATAGGAGTCTCAACAGGCTTTGACCCCAGTAAACCCGTCTCATCTAAAATATCCAACACATATTTCCGCTGTGATAGATTAACACCATGCTTAGACCGCGTTACCTCGATACCCAAGAAATATCTCAATTTGCCTAAGTCTTTGGTATGAAACTGATGTTGTAGGAAAGTTTCAACTCATCAATACCTGTCTGATCATCACCAGTAATAATGATATCATCTACATAAACAATCAATAATATTTTCCCTCGGTCAAATGTGAGAGGAAAAACAGAATGATCAGAATGACAACGCTTCATGCCAAATCGCAAGACAGCATCACTAAACTTCCCAAACCAAGCCCTCGGAGATTGTTTAAGCCCATATAGAGCTTTCTGAAGACGACATACCTGAGAAGACTCCCCCTGAGCAACAAACCCTGGTAGTTGCTCCATATAAACCTCCTCAACAAGATCCCCATGCAATAGTCAATAGTATGATTATTAGCATTGCACCAAGTGCAGTGTTGAGGCACTTTCCCACGGCCTTGACCACCACCTCCTTGTGCACGACCTCCACGGCCAGAATCACGACTAGAACCTCGGCCAGTATCCCGATTAGAACCACCACCACGACCAAAACTACCACGGCCTGTATCACGACTAGAACCACTACGACCAGCTCCCCCCGCTATTGGGCCACTACGAGAATAACCACCCCGAGAAACGATAGTAACTAATGCTAAACGATCAGAAGGTAACTGAGAAGCAATCATAGAACCAATATCAGAAACAGAAGCCTGACGAATACGACTGAAAACCTCACCAAGAGATGGTAATGTCCGTTCTCCTAAAATCTGCGAACGGACTAAATCATAGGTAGGGGAAGGCAAACTAGATAGAAATCAAGCAACAAATAGAGACTGTCGCTGGCGCTCCATAACTTGAATATCTGCAGAAATAGGCTGAGAAATCTTGATCTCCTCACAAAGACCACAAAACTTAGCATAATGGGTTTCTAAAGATTGCTCACCCATAGACACAGAGAAAAAATCTTGATGAAGATCGTACGTCCGACGAAGGTTGTTAACCCCTGAAAACATCTCTTGTGCTTGTCTCCAAACAAGCTTAGCTGTGGGTAAGAACATCAAAGGACCACTAATCTGAGGCTCCATAACATTCCATAAGTCAAAACGAATGCAAGCATCTTCAGATTTCCATGTAGCATATGTTGAACTAGTTGTGGCAGGAGGATCATCAGTAAGCCATTGTGAGGTTGACTCACCCTCAAAATATACTTCAACAGCCTTGGCCCAAATAGCATAATTCTTATCATTTAAAATAATAGAAGTAATAGGTCTCCTGTCACGATAGCCTTAAAGCTCTTCATGACAGGTGATGATGTGAATGAGATTGTTAGCCTTAAAGCTCTTCTTGCTCAAGAGTTTGAGATTAAGGATTTGAGGTTTATGAAGTACTTTCTTGGAATAGAGGTGGCTAGATCTGACAAAGGCATTTTTATCTCTCAAAGGAAGTACGTCCTTGATCTCTTGGAAGAAACATGTATGTTGGGATGTAAGCTTGCCGATTCTCCCATTGAGGCCAACCATCATCTTGGTAGCAATGGTGGGGAGCTTACAGAAAAGGAGAGATATCAGAGACTTGTGGGTCGCCTGATATACTTATCTCATACTAGACTAGATATTTCCTATGCTGTGGGGGTTGTGAGCCAATTCATGCATGAACCTCATACTAGTCATCTTGATGCAGTTTATCGTATCTTGAGGTATCTTAAATCTGCCCCAAGTAAAGGAATTTTGTTCTCTAATCATGGTCACTTGAGATTGTAAGCTTTCACTAATGCAGATTGGGTAGGTTCTATTGATGATAGGCGATCTACTTCTGGCTATTGCACCTTCCTTGGAGGGAATTTGATTACTTGGAGGGGTAAGAAACAGTCTATGGTATCTAGATCCAGTGCAGAGGCTGAGCACAGAGCTATGGCTCATGGAGTTTGCGAGCTTTTGTGGCTCCAAACTTTTTTGCGTGATTTGGGATTCTCTAACTGTGGTCCAATGAAGCTTTACTGTGATAATAAGGCTGCCATAAATATTGCTCATAATCCTGTCTAGCATGATCGAACAAAGCATATAGAGATTGACAGGCATTTTATAAAGGAAAAGCTGAGCAATGATCTGATATGCATGCCTTTTGTGAGATCTGAAGACCAGTTAGCTAATGTATTTACTAAGGGTCTTAGTAGTAAAAGTTTTCACCCCATTGTGTTCCAGTTGGGCTTGATAGATATCTTTGCACCAACTTGAGGGGGAGTGTTAAGTTAGGGGTTTTATTATTATGTGTATTGTTTCCTAGGGGTAGTTTAGTACATGTATATTTGTTGTATCTTTGTTCGTATATTTTACACATGAATGAGAAAGGAGTAGTAAGGCTCTCACATTTTACGTCATGTCTCTCTCTCTCTACAACTTGACATCTTTCTTATAAATTTGAATTCTCAAATTCTTTTGGTGAAGAAAAGAAATGTAATTTTGAATTGATTTCCCTAATATAAAAATGCTTTCCGTAGCTTCAATATATTTTAAACTCATTTTTCATCCCAACTTAGTTATCTACTGTTATTATGATTGTAGATGTCTCTAACTTTTGATATGCGCCCAGACGTTCGTGATAAGCAAAATGCAGAAATTGTCGAAGGAAGGATTGCAACGCACCGACAAGAGAATTGGCCTGATGACTGAAATTTTGGCTGCAATGGACGCTGTGAAGTAAAGTTCATTTTTTGAATGACTGGTCCTAGACTTGTTCGCCATTAGAAACTTCAATAACCTTTGATTTATAATTGTTTCAGATGTTATGCCTGGGAGAATAGTTTCCAATCAAAAGTTCAAACTGTTCGGAATGACGAGCTCGCATGGTTCAGGAAAGCGCAATTACTTGCAGCGGTATGGATACACAGATTGTCTTTCTATATGTTTTTTTTTATAGTGTTAATTGGTATCAAGTATAAATTTAATGATAAAAAATAGTAATATAAATTGTACCTAACTGTAATGTCTTTACTCATAAAAATCTTGCATTTATAAATAATAATGGGGTTAAGTACACAGTTCTTTGTAATCACATGTTATCATTAAGTCCAATTCCTTGTAATCATATGTAACATATCTGCAAGGTACAATTGACACCGAGAGGAATGCAAGCTCCACTGGACCACTAGTGTTTGTATTACTAGGATCCAATGTAATAATGCTTCTGGATCCAGATTACTAGTCCTTTCGTTACAGGGATGACGTCTCTGAGACAAATGTTTCGTGTCAGCCACCATTTTTACATTCTCATTGAATCATCATATTCACGACAACAAGTGCGCGATTTGTGAGGTCTATTGAGAAAATAAATGGAATTAATGATTAGGATCCTGGCAAGAATTTAGGTAGCCTTGAAAGAAAGAAAGCATCTTTTTCTTTTCTTTTTTTCAAACTTGCAATGGAGATATTGGAAGCCTTGTAAGATTGTCAAATGGTGGTAGAAGAGTTGTTCAATAAAATATGAAGTGAGTTGTATTTATTATTGGTTTCTTAATTTCTGTGTCATTTCAAACATGACCTTATTTTGGCATGGACGGAGTAACAATTCTGCATCCTTGTCTCTTATTTGCAGTGCAACAGTTTCATACTAAACAGCATTCCAGTTATCGTGATTGTGATTTCATTTGGGGTGTTCTCTTTGCTTGGTGGAGATCTGACACCTGCAAGGGCATTTACATCACTTTCTTTGTTTGCGGTGCTACGCTTTCCTCTATTCATGCTTCCCAACATAATAACTCAGGTTCTGTCTTCATGCTCTTTTTAGGCAGAAACTTTCATCCCACCAGAAATTTTTTATATGTTAGATTGGATGTGTGATATTTTTCTTTGGACAGCTTTATTTTCTTTTCTTCGTCATTGTTACTGTCATGAGAGCTTCATTTGTGTGGCGTACTCCATTCCTAGATTGCTCAAGCTTTTTTGGGGCAAATGGTTTTTTATCATTGTATCATACCTTGTGTCTGTAAGGGGTATTGGGTTCAAGTTTCTTTCATTTACTATTGTCATTTGTGTTTGTTGTTTTTCACTGCTTTGTATTTGTGTGACAAATTCTAAACATGCAAGTGGAAGTTGCATGGGAAGTTGTATATTGTCCAGTCCATCCTAATAATCTAAACTCTCTGTTAGAGTTTGTCCCACATGGGTTAATTATAACCTCCAAAGCTCGTATATGAACCTAGGCAGCCTCTCCACTCATTGCCAATTGGTTTTGAGCTGGATGCTTTAACATGGTATCAGAGCTAGGTTTTCGGAGGATTTTGGACAAGATTCTTGGTTATTGCCCCATTGTTGGTGCAATAAGTGCACCATATTTCGTTACTATTCCAATGTTGTGGATCCTTTGTTTATCTCTCCACGTGTAGTTCAGGGGTCGCACATGCGAGGAGTGCTTGTGACCTAGCATTGTTGTAGTTAGCGTCGCCCCAAGCATAGGGCTAGGTCGTTGAAAGCATAGTAACCCGGCAAGACCGGGGTCGATTTCCAGAGGGACCAAATGCAACCGGCATGAAGTTTGACTTGTGATGAGAATTTCGGCCTTAAGACGACCAAATTTCGGTGGTTTGTTTGGTAGTTCTCTCTTTACCTATAAAAGACTAGAAAATGAAGGTTTTGCTAATTTAAACTAAAGGCAAAGTCAAGGGGTTCAAAACACACATGACTTGAATTAAATTGTTCCTCTCAAGATTACACGGTTAAGTCACGTAGTTAAACATGCTTAACCAGAAGATTTAACAATTTAGCACATTTGGATTCTAGAAAATGGGTTTGATCAAGAGTAGGATGCATTGAGGCATTTTTACAAACACTTAGAAGGCCATGGCTCTAAGCATCATGTGTGGCAAGTAGTCAAGCTCTTGCCTACACAAGATCAAAAAGATTAACAAGACTAAATTTTGATACATAAAATTGAACCCTAGCTCTTAAACAAACATCTTTTAATGCTCAATTTGAGAGATGAACAAAAATAACCCAAGTCATGGGGTGCTAATCACCCCATGACCTAGCCTTGCTACACTACTAACACATAATCAAAGGAGAAATGAAGAGACTAAGTGAAAGGGACATAAAAACGTGAAACATTGATTCTACTAAAATAAACCACGGATTCATAGAGATTAACGAAGTACTTGCAACTTTAATGAAGGACGAAACCTTGAATCCAAAAGATAAACACTTAAAAACTAGAGAGAAGGTAGAGAAAATGAGTGGGGACGAAGAAGGGAGGTAGAGAGAGAAGGTAAAATGCAAGATACCTTAATAATCTGAGGTTGGGAGGCTTTTATAGCCCCCAAAAGTCGTGCTTGATAATACAAAAATGCATGTACAATTGGTCTTGATCGGGCTCCAAAAACCCAAAATTTTGGTGCTTTAACCTGTACAAAGGAAATGCTTGAACCGGTTCTGGCATGGTTTTTGACATTCTATTCAGGTAGAACCTGTACAAGGGTTTTGCTAGAACAGGTTCTAGTGTTTTGGCTCGCCTTTCTCACTTCACTTTGACTTCTTGATGCCTTGACTTTTCGGCTTCCTGAGTCGTGTTCAATGCTTCATTCCTTGACTCTCGGGACTCGGTGGTAGAGTGTCATGCGGCCTTGGGTGCTTGGGCACCCCTTGATTCAACCATGGCATCAAAACGTGACTTATTCTTTAGTTTGCCTGAATCTAACAAAAACACCACCTCGTGCGAAATCAATCATATAAAGCCACAAAGTGCACGTGTGTGTGATCAAAACGAGCGAGAGAAGCCCCATATTTACACTATTGAGGGCTTATTAGGGAGTGTTAGAGTTTGTCCACGTTGATTATTTATAACCTCCAAAGCTAGTATATAAGCCTGGGCGGCCTCTCCACTCATTGCCAATTGGTTTTGAGTTGGATGCTTTAACACTCTCAAGGAAAGATTTGTTAATAGCAGCTTTAGTTGGCCTTCCTTTTCATTAATGTGGTATACCTTTCTGCTCAATTTTTTGGTTAAATTGACATCTTCTCTTAAAGATGAGAAGTGCACTTGTAAAGTGATTCCATTTTGTTGAGCTTCAGTGCTGTTGTAACTTGACAGGTAGTTAATGCAAATGTATCCTTAAAGCGTGTGGAGGAACTTCTCTTATCTGAAGAGAGGATGCTTCAACCAAATCCACCCCTTGAACAAGGACTCCCTGCTATCTCAATCAAAGATGGATTCTTCTCTTGGGAATCCAAGGTCAACCTTATAACCTTGTTTCTTTCCATTTGCATGTATCTTATATGAACATAGGTACTTATAGAGGGGTGTATACCTTGTGTTTATCAGGTATATATGCTTCAGCATGTTGCTTTAATGATTAGTTAACTTATTATTGTGAGTAAATTTTTTTCTCACTCATGTTTTGTACTTTTTTGCCGTTATATTCTGTATCCCTATTTCTACCAATCGATGTATTTACATATAAATACATATACTCATTACTCGGGTTGCCTGTATATACCGATATATGCGTTTGTTGCGGGTTTTTTGTTGTTGTTGTTGTTGTTGATAACAATAGTTTTGCAAGATGTCTTATGCATTCTGAGAGATGCTCTGTAGTTTGCTATTACATATGTAGAACCATTGTTAAGCTTGTTGAACTTCTTGATTAAGAAGTACCCTATGTTGATATGTATCTCAACCATGAAGAACTTACAAACGAAAATTACTAGAGTGTACATATTACAAATTTGCATGTGGCTGAGTCTCCTTGGAATTACGTGAGCTGGGTTCCTGTGAGCTTCCAAATCCTGCTTCATTATTTTGTTTGAATTAGTAATAATCATTCAATTTTTTGTTTCTTGAAATTCACGAATATAACTTCTGCTTTCAATTCAGGCAGAGAAGCCGACATTGTCTAATATTAATTTGGATATTCCAACGGGTAGCTTGGTTGCAATTGTTGGCAGTACGGGAGAAGGTAAGACGTCACTAGTATCGGCAATGCTTGGAGAGCTTCCTCCCGTAGCAGATTCAAGTGTTGTTATCAGAGGAACAGTTGCTTATGTCCCACAGGTTTCATGGATTTTCAATGCAACCGTAAGTAACAACATGCTTGTTTTGGACTGATTTAAGTGGCTGAGCTCAATATTTACCTTTTTAGTATTCTACTTCTGATTTGTGATGGATCTCATAGTCCTTGATGGTGTGAAGTGGAGACAAGTTATAAGTAGTTTAAATATTTATATCGACACGTTTGAAGTGAAAAATCTGTGTTTTGGAACCAATTATTTCACACCCATGGTGGTTAGAAATGTGTGATTCATCATTCAGGATGACTTCCAACCAATTCGATTTGAATCTTGCTGTTGAATTGTAAATTACAGAATCATTTCATGATTCTTCAATTCATGGGATCCATTGAGATTAGGTTTTGTTCAATGGTTTGTTCAAACAATGCATGAAATGAAAGGGAATCAAGAAATCAATTAGTTCTATTGATTTTTATCCTACTACATGCATATTCTATCGAGTAGCTAGAGTGATGTCATCTTTTACAGTGTATTAGAGTATATGTTCATGGATAAACAGATGTAAATCTTACCATTCCTCAATATTTCATCAAAACAATACATGAGTCGATTTGCGATTTGACACCAATGCGCACAATTTAGAGGGTATGCACACAATTTAGTGTTTAGGTGCTCGTGAAATGTAACTTTGAGACTTTCATTTTCACTTTTCAGGTACGTGAGAACATCTTATTCGGATCTGTATTTCAGCCTGCAAGATATGAGAGGACAATAGATGTGACTGCATTGCAGCATGACCTTGAATTGCTTCCTGTGAGTATGAAGCATTAGAATATTATTATCTTGACATTTCTCATGAAGGTTCAAGAGTCTTTTACTGTTTTTTGAGCTGTTTCTGAAGTAATGTCTTCTGTGCCTGATGTGGATTATTTACTAGGGAGGTGATCTTACTGAAATTGGTGAAAGAGGGGTTAATATTAGTGGAGGTCAAAAGCAGCGGGTATCTATGGCAAGAGCTGTATATTCCAATTCAGATGTCTACATATTTGATGATCCTTTAAGTGCTCTAGACGCTCATGTGGGCCGACAGGTAATTATTTTAGTCATAGAGGTTGTACTAATTGTTGGATTGTTGATATACATTGTGGGGCCATTCCCTGACAAGTAAAGCTTTGGGCAAATTGTGACCTAGCATAGTATCAGAGATTTGGTTTCTAGGAGCTCTTGGGTTCAAGTCTCTATGTTTTTATTCTGCTTCTTCCATTGGCATTTTGTTTCGGACTATGTATTGGATGTATCCACGCTCAAAATGGGGTTGTGCATGAAGGAGGGTGTTTAGCTTCTTGACATACATTGTGGGGTTCATTTGCTAACAGCTTAAGCTTTGAGATAATTGTTGACTCAACAGTAGTGAAATCAGGATCACCTATTGCTGTCACATCTAGTTCTGCTCCTATTTGAATCTGAATGTTCTAAGGTGCTATGGGAAACTAGTGAGATAGCCCCCTTGTAATTACATCCCTTTGCTTCGTTAATTACCTAACGAAAGAGAGCCTCCTTGTCCGTGGGCTATAAGTAACAGCCATACGTCCTTAAATGCAAGATGCCATCACATTATCCAATTCTATGCGACAGATGCATCCAATTCTATGCAACATATATAAACGTTTGCAAAACCCCTGTATAGAGCTTTTGTGTGACTTATGGAACTATTTCTTTGAAAAAGTTAATAAAGAATAGCGGTCTTCCTGCCTGAAAGGAGTTATTATAGAAGTCCTCCTAGCACAGACACTAACACAGGCACGATACGACATGACACGGTTAGGAAATTTTGGACAAGGGCACGTTGTAAATATTGTTCTACATATTTTCTTTCAAAAATTTGTATAAATTATGGTTTAGTATTTCTATCAAATAACAAACAGATGCCATAATATATAAACATTATTAAAAAATGATAGTCACGAAAAATTGCATTTTTGACCTACTAATAGTCCCTTAAGTGTGCCCAGGTGTCCAAGTGTGAAACCGGTAGACGTGTTTTTATGTATCAATCTAGTATACGTAGGCATATGTTTCTTCTTTGTCCTTTGTCATTGAACATTGATTTGGCCTGCAGGTTTTCGAGAAATGCATTAAAGAAGAATTAAGAGGAAAAACCAGAGTTCTAGTCACGAATCAGCTACATTTCCTTTCACAAGTTGATAGAATTATTGTCGTCCATGAAGGTATGGTGAAAGAGGATGGAACCTTTGAGTACCTTTCAAATAATGGTGCCCTCTTTCAGAAACTGATGGAAAATGCGGGGAAGGTGGAGGAATATGTGGAAGAGAAGGAAGATGTTGAAAAGGCTAGTCGGGAAACCTCAAAACCTGTTGCTAATGGAGTGGCTAATGAGTTTCCTAAAGATGCAACCGACACAAAAACAAAAAAAGAGGGAAAATCCATCCTTATTAAGCAGGAAGAGAGGGAAACAGGTGTTGTTAGCTTGCATGTGTTAAAGAGGTAAGACAGTACCATATTTCCCATTGCCCTAGATTCGAGGCTCTTATTTTCTCCTTTATAATTTGGATTTTATAACCATATATACTGCAAAGAATATCATATATCATCGCTCTTGAATTACCAACATGCCCCATTGTAACTGTTGTCAACAGTTGGAATTCCAATGTTCTCATGTACTCTTTAGTTTCTGGCCGTTTTCTTAAGTTCTCTAATGTGGTGATAGGTACAAAATTTATGTTGCTAGCTTTATGATTATGTTAGATGTGATTATGTTAGATGTCAAATGTGTTGATTGGGAAGTAAGGCTCGGTTTGGTCAAATGTATTTATGCAAATTTGTTGTTCTGAATTATCTGATTTGGTGGACAGTATTGTTAAAACCTCGGACTATGATGAAACCCTTTGTTGATATTGTTACCCCGATGTTCTTTTTTGCAGGTATAAGGATGCATTGGGAGGCCTATGGGTGGTTATGATACTCTTCTCGTGCTATGTCCTTACAGAAGTTCTACGAGTTTCAAGTAGCACATGGTTAAGTCAGTGGACAGATCAAAGTAGTTCAAAGCGCTATGGACCTGGGTTTTACAATCTGATTTATGCACTTCTATCATTTGGTCAAGTATGTCTTCCAGAGGATTGTTAATTGGTTTCTGTTTCATTTACCTGTCATTAAATTTGCAATTGACCTATTCTGACATTTAATATATGGCCACTCTTTAGACCTTGCCCACATTGTTTTTTGAATTTTTGTGAAGCAAAAGTCAATATTATCACACAAGCTTATTGTACGTTTGTTGGATTCAGGTTTTGGTGATGCTGGCAAATTCATTTTGGTTGATTGTTTCAAGCCTTTATGCAGCGAGAAAGTTGCATGATGCAATGCTTAGCTCTATATTAAGAGCTCCAATGGTCTTCTTTCAAACAAATCCCCTTGGACGGATTATCAATAGGTTTGCCAAGGATCTTGGTGACATAGATAGGAATGTCGCTGTGTTTGTGAATATGTTTCTGAGCCAAGTCTCCCAGCTCTTTTCAACATTTGTGTTGATAGGAATTGTGAGCACCATGTCCTTGTGGGCCATATTGCCACTTCTAGTATTGTTTTATATGGCCTATCTATATTATCAGGTATGCAAAAGCTTTATCTTATTTGCTCGTGTTTTCCTACTTTTATGATAGCATAACCGTTGTCACCTCATTCACCCATCTCATCTGAGGTTATCTTGAATTTCTTGAATTCTAAGCTGTTAGATTAGTTGGGAAATTGGAATTGACTTGCATTTTCATTAGAAACTTGTGGGAAACGACAAATGTTCGTTTCCCATTTCCCATCGGGAAATCTTTCAAGTCAAATTGAACAGTTTAGTGCCGGTGGCAGCAATTTCTTTTAACGTTTGGTTTATGGGCCATTATATCTGGTTAATCGTGCAAAGGTAAGAGTAGCAACGGACATTTTTTTACCCTTCACAACCTGTTATTTCTGTTATAGAACCTTTTCTTGGGGTAGTTTTTCCTCTTGTTTGGAATTATGATCATTTGGAAAACACTATAAAAAAACTTTCTTGGCCACTTCTTCGAACATTTCCCTGAATGATTGGTGCACCCAACTTCCTGGAAAATCTTTTGCCGATGCATTTCATTATTTTCATGTGAGCACCCTTCTACGTGATTTTGAATAAAGTTGCATAGGTGTGGCCCCAATGCCAAATTTAAGACTAAATAGTCTTTTGAATGATTAGAAGAACAGTCTAGCACAGTTCAATCCACATTGTTAGTGGATGGCTTTCAGTTTGGCGAAAGAATATTTTTGTGTGTCTGTGTCGATGAATATGAGGTTTAATTTTGTGTTATCTCCTTTACAGTTTTGATGAGTACATATATTTTGTTTCTTACCTTTGTCATACTCATACTCATACTCATACCTATGCTTTGAGTAAGATTTAGTATCTGTTTAGCATGGATGTTAGTTAATAATATTAATCCCTAAGAAAATAGCAATTCTTTTCACTAAGGGCATTTTCCCCCCTTGTAGAGCACAGCTCGTGAGGTGAAGCGCTTAGATTCTGTTAGCAGGTCTCCAGTGTATGCGCAATTCGGGGAAGCATTAAATGGTCTATCAACTATTCGTGCATATCAAGCATATGACCGAATGGCAGCCATAAATGGAAAATCCATGGATAACAATATCAGATTTACTCTTGTGAACATGAGTGGAAACAGATGGCTTGCAATCCGACTGGAAACATTAGGAGGCCTCATGATTTGGCTTACAGCAACTTTTGCGGTCATGCAAAATGGAAGAGCAGAACACCAAGAGGCATTTGCTTCTACTATGGGTCTCCTTCTCAGTTACTCTTTAAATATTACTAGTCTATTAACGGGTGTACTGAGACTTGCAAGTCTGGCTGAGAATAGCATGAACGCAGTTGAGCGGATTGGCACCTATATAGATTTGCCTTCTGAGGGTCCTTCTGTCATAGAGAGCAATCGTCCTCCTCCTGGATGGCCTTCCTCTGGATCCATCAAATTTGAGGATGTTGCTTTGCGTTATAGACCTGAACTTCCTCCAGTTCTTCATGGTTTGTCCTTCACAATAGCTCCAAGTGACAAAGTGGGTATAGTTGGGAGAACTGGGGCAGGGAAATCTAGCATGCTCAATGCTTTATTCCGAATTGTGGAACTAGAAAGAGGTAGAATCTTGATCGATGGTTATGACATTGCTAAGTTTGGATTGACAGATCTCCGTAAAGTTCTGGGTATTATACCACAGTCACCTGTTCTTTTCTCAGGTAACACTACCATCTTTTGTGCATTTTACTAGAATGGTTAGGTTTTGTACTTTTTATTCTCTTGTGAGATGGATAAAAATGACTGATGCAAGGGGAGATTCAATTCCTTAATTCTTCTTATTTTTGTTCCTCAACCCGATGAAAATATGGATTCCCTGTCCATCACATATGTGACTTTGTCAATCAACAGATTGAGAACAGAGGTCTTTCTCAGATAAATTTGTCTTTTTAAGTGTGGTCTATAATATTTATATGTCTGGGAACTCAAAACTTTTACCAGCCTGTATGTTGAGTTCTGGATCACATGCACATGAAAACTCAAAACAAGGGAGGGTAAAAACATTATAACACAAAAACCTTTTGACCAACTGGTTAGTGATGTATTATTCTGCTAACCTCAATTTGCATTATCTTTATGTGTTTCCCTTTAGTTTATCTGAGATTTTGCATTCTTGTCCTTGTTAAGGGTGGGTTTGAAGGCTCTTTTGTTGATCTTCTGCACGAGATTAGTAAAGAATCAGGAGTGGTTTCCTTTGGATTTATAGTCATATCAATAATCTTTGATTTTTGAAACAAAATTACATCGATAACCTGTTTAATTAACATATTGATCTCCAGTTGCTCTGAAATGCATCCAAGCTATTCCGAAGCAGCCATGCTAGCTATACCTTAATAATATTTAGTTTCTTTGACTAATTTTCAGGAACTTTTTTTGGAGCCTTAACTGGTACATGATATTTTCTTTCTTTTCCTTTCTTTTGTTTAGGAACTGTGAGATTTAATCTGGATCCTTTCGGTGAGCACAATGATGCTGACCTTTGGGAGGCATTAGAGAGGGCATACCTAAAGGATGCTATCAGGAGGAATTCTTTGGGGCTGGATGCTGAGGTTCATTCTCATATCTGCTTTACTGAAGTTTTGTGATATCCCTCTAAAACAAAATAGAGCTTTCCTATCTGTTTTGTGTGGTAAATTTGTCATCTTAATAGTTGTGCATCCACCAATAATGTTAGTGTTCAGACGGTTTCTGTTTAAATTAAAAAGTTTTCCATGGGAGTCATACTTGAGCTTTTAGTATTGGACAGATAACTCTTGATTAACACCATCAACATATTTCCTCGAATGTTTAAACCGAGATGGTTTGTTTATTTTGCAAAGAGCACTTTGGAAACCTGGTGAAACATGAGTATTAAATAGTGGCCAAGTAACATTTTCTTTGTTGGTTTTATTTTCATTCTATTGTAAATGAAGCTGCTTCCGTTAATGTTCAGAAAAACTACTGTCGATACAGGATTCAGAAAATAAAATAAAAGGTCAATGCTTTGTTGGAAATATTCGAGAGTGGCTAAGTAACATATTTTACTTGCCTCTTTGTCTCTTACAAATATGGGTAGGAAGTAGGAACTGATCCGTTTGTTGATAAATTTTCCTTCAACTGAAATTCATCATGGACTTGGTCCATAAGATCTATATAGTTTCCATTGATTTATTAGACAACTTATGTTGGTCCGATATAAAATTATATGTCATCAACTCATCTTTCTTTGACCTTTCAAAGAAATTTCAACTTTTTGCTATACTAATTCTGTTTTGTGATGTCTCAAGGTCTCTGAGGCGGGGGAGAATTTCAGTGTTGGACAGAGGCAGCTGCTAAGTCTTGCTCGAGCGTTACTTCGTAGATCAAAAATCCTTGTTCTAGACGAAGCAACCGCGGCTGTTGACGTTAGAACTGACGCTCTAATTCAGAAGACCATTCGAGAAGAATTCAAATCATGTACAATGCTCATTATTGCACACAGGCTAAATACCATCATCGATTGTGACCGAGTTCTTCTGCTCGAAGCTGGTCGAGTACGTTTTCTTTTGTTTCATCTGACTTTAATTTGAGTATTGGTCTTTGGTACTGTGAGAGCATTAATCTTGGTCCAAACCCATAAACCCACCAACTCTTAAGTTCACCCAAATCCAACCCACCTACTTATGACATGGATTAAGATTGGTATGATCCATTTATCCCTATAGAATGAGTCTTAAATGGTGGGTTAAATATGGTCAGAGTACATTCGTCAATAACTTGACCCAGCATCCATTGTCCCCAGCAGTCACTATTGCCGCAATACATTGGCTATCGACACTCCATAAACCACTACCGCCCCACCAAAATCCACTAATGCCACACCACCACCAAAATTCTAATGGCACACCATCTGTGCGCATATGTATATATTTTTGTCAGTTTTGGCTTTGTAGATGGATTGGGATTGACTTCAAATAATTGGGTTGGTTTGCTTACGTGTATTTATGATTATAGCTAATTGGGTGTGGATAACAATCATTAAGTACCCAAGTCCCAACACTAATAAAGTGCACCCGTACCCACCCATTGACACCTTTACTGCCGTGTAATTTTTATTTACTTGTTATTATGTGTTTTGTTGGCTTCTATCCAGGTTGTCGAATATGCTTCTCCCGAGGAGCTGCTGCAAAATGACGAGAGTGCTTTCTCTAAGATGGTTCAGAGCACTGGTGCTGCAAATGCTCAGTACTTGCGCAGCTTAGCACTAGGGGAAGGGGATAACAAATTGGAGAGAGAAGAGACCAGACAGTTAGATGGGCGGAGAAGATGGCTTGCTTCTTCTCGTTGGGCTGCTGCTGCACAGTTTGCCCTTGCTGTCAGTCTCACTTCGTCCCACAATGACCTCATACAGTTGGAATTAGAGGCTGATGATAGTATTCTTAGAAAAACAAAGGATGCGGTAATTACTCTGCAGGGTGTTTTGGAAGGGAAGCATGACAAAGTCATTGAAGAGACCCTTGATCACTACCAGGTTCCCAGTGATAGATGGTGGTCATCTCTCTACAAAATGGTTGAAGGTATGTAATATGTATCGTTGGATGTGTAATGTTCTTGCATTTGAACCCACTTTGCTAACCTGTTTGCCTGGTTGCAGTAGCATCTGTTTCGGGGATTTGTTTTTCAGAGAACAAATAAAAATTGACAGCTTATGCAAAATTGTTTTTGTGAAGTTTTTGCAAAGGAAACCTATTTGAGGGAAGAAAAAAAAAACCCATCAAAAAGATATTTTCTGTATATTTGAAAACTAGTTCTGCTAAAATTTGAATAGAGTATGAAAACAACGTTTTTTTTGGGAAGCAGTTTCCAGAAAATGTTGTGCAAAATTGGTTCCAAAAGCTGTAACCAAACGAAGCCAACTGTGCATAATGGGTCAAAGAGTGATTATGCGAAAGAACCAAGAACGTGATCACTTCCTGAGGTCATTCTAATTAATGTATTAAAGAGGCAGAAATTAGTTCTACTTGTTTGCATAAATGTATGCACAGATTTATACCGAATTTGAATGGCATATTCTCTGACCTACAGAGAAGGTGGTTCTACCATTTCAAGTTCTTCATTTGATGCAATCTTATTCTAATATACTTGCTCTTATTATATCTTATTTTTGGTTAGCTGCTTGTCCTATAACTAATGGGAATCAGCCTGTGTTAAGAAAAGCATTTGAAATGGTTTATTGGCCCGTCTGTGTTTAACACCATAACTAGAAGTTGACTGGATAGCTATTCTAACAATTCTTTCAATTGACAATTTTACCCTTTTCAGGTCTCGCAATGATGAGCAGGCTGGCTCGAAACAGGCTTCACCAAGCAGAATTTGGATTTGAAGATAGAACAATTGACTGGGACCGTGTGAACATGTAGAGAGATAAAGAGAGAAGTACATCAGCTATTCCATGTTTCGACATTTTGACCGTGACTTATAAACTGCGTCCACCACTTTCAACGTCCGACTCCCCAGTTCTGCGCTTATGTGAAGTATGGTTTCCAGATCTAGATTATGTTAATGTGCTCATTATTATTTGCAGGCTGCTAAGCTCAGTCCAGCTCTGCTTTGCAACTTCATGTATTCCAAAGTTGTATCTTTTCAACATTGGTGCAACTTTTTTTGTAATGATTTTGCTCATATGTAATCAGATGAACGTGAATTTAAGTAAAACTTGCTACTTGAGTAGACAGCGGTTAACTGGAACTGAAGATTTACTTATTTGAGTGCAACAAAACTAGGCTGGAAATATTTATCTAATTGATATGCAAATGCAGTGCATGATGTTTGGGAATGAGGAGAAAAACTTGGGTGACGGTCCAATATGGCCACGTGAAAACACTTTTGGACAGTCGAGATACGTGGTCGGGCATCACATGGTCATACCCGACCGGCGCCCAATTTATTCTTGGGAATGAGATCCTAATTTCATCCTTGTGGTCGTGTGAGGAGAAATGGGACCACTACAGTCTCATTTTGATGATTTGAGTTCCTAACTAAATTATCTTTGCCGATAACTAGGTTAAACGGATATTGGTAAGTTAATGTTATTTTCCAAGGGAATATGACCCATCATAATATTTAGAATGGCAAAACCGTGTTTTTGCTAGATGATAGGATGTCAGGGGTTGGTAGATAGAGGTTACAATGGGAGTCTAGCATCTCTTTCATAAAGATTCAAACTCAGGACCTCATTCCTAAAAGGGAGAGTGATAAATTAACCACACTAGTTGTGTTGCAACCACTAATTCTTGTCGCACTAGATGGCGAAAATTTTGATCACCCATTTTTCTTAATTTTGATGGTGTTTGTAAGTATGTTTGTTAATTTTGCCTTTTGGATTGTGGATTATAGATATTTGGATTGTAATCAAAATTGGTAATAAAAGTGCTTGGATGATATTAATTGACGTGTAAAATATAGTATTTTGTAAAAGAGTAGAGTTTGAAAGTATAAAAATTTGGAAATGGTAATTTGCTTTTTATTTTGAGTATTTGTTGGCGAAAGATGGATGTACTTCAAGAGATAAGAGTTGTAAGGTGTGTTTGGGAGCCAATTACGTTTTTACATTTTGAATTTTAGACTGCAGATTATAGATTTTTAGATTATAATCAGAGTTTGTAAAAGTACTTTGATGATAATTTGAAGAATAACTTTTGAAAAAGGGTATATAAAACCGTATTGAGAATTCAAAAGGCTGAATATTATTCTAAAATTTGGCAATCTTCGGTTCATATACCATTTAAATTAAATAATGAAGTGTTCAAATACCCTTGAAATTAGATAGTAATGAAGTGTTCAAATACCCTTGAAATTAAATATAAAATGGACTTGTATCAAACCGGCTAACTGGAGACATATTTCCCCACGTGTGAATCTAATCACAGGGACCGAACGCACCCGGCGTAAGAGTTGTCTTGCAAGTGTACGTTTTAATGGTGATTTGGTGGTAGAATTCTAAGAAAGACTAAGAAATACTGAATTAAAATAAGGCTGAGTCAAGGGGTTCACAGCACCCATGACTTAGGTCGATTCACCCTCCTCTAAAATAACCGGCTCGGGGATATCGTTAAAAATTCCCGAACGGAAGGTTTGGAATTTAAACTCATTCAACTAGAAATGGTGTTTATCAAAGATTAGGATTTTTGGTTCATTTGGCAAATGGCCGAATTGACATCGCCCTAAGCATCACACGTGCCAAGTAGATAAACCCTTGGCTACGTGTAATCAAAGAGATTAACAAACCCGAGCTTTGGTACATAAAATAAACCCTATCTCTTTGTTCAACAAACGATGTTTGCATTATGGCGAAGAGAGTGAATAAACCAAACTCATGGGGTGCTAATCACCCCATGACCGAGCCTATAATGACTAATTGATCATTACTAAGTAAAACATGACTATTTTTACAAAGGAAATAAATAACATGACAAATGACTTTAAAAACTGATTTTTATAGAAAATCCTAAGTTAGCCTAGAATTTTAAACCTTGAGAAAATTAGCAACTATGACTACTTACTTGATTTTTCAAAGGAGATGACTAGAAAAGCATGAACAAGATTTAACCGATAAAAACGTAAATAAACTAGATTTATATGAAGATCTGAAGATTACAAGAACTATTAATAAACGAGAAAATGAAATACAAGCTAAGCTCACTTGAGTTCCTAAGAGAATTAAAGCTTCAAACCTAACTCAAACAATGGAGGAGGGAGAAGAACAAGACCTAAAGTAACTAAAACTAAACTAATGAAGGAGAGAGGAGAGAGAGGGAGAGAGATGATTATATACACAACACTTTCTCTCTCTCAAAATATCCCAAAAACATACTATAAGTGGAAAGTTTCCATAAATGGAAGATATTATAGTAACCTAAAATCTGTCAAAAATTGCCAGAAATGAGTTTGGATCGATCCAACCCTTCTTTGGATCGATCCAAAGTGGTTTGTCGAAGAATTGATGAAGTTGGATCGATCCAAACCTTCTTTGGATCGATCCAAAAGGCTTTGGTGAAATTTTGATGAAGTTGGATCGATCCAACTTGACCATGGATCAATCCAAACAGCACTGGAGTAATTTGATGAAACTTGGATCGATCCAATTTTCCTTTGGATCGATCCAAGATGGACTGGTCAGGCAGATTTTTGACCCAACTTCGCGGGCACGCCCCGGCTTCGTCCGAACTCGAAATAAGGCGATTCTTGAACCGTTGAAAAGCTCTATGAGTCTAATTTCCAACCCAATTAACCTCACATTCATAGCATTTGTATCTTGAAAGTAATGAGCCTTTTTCTATTAGTTGGTCAAATTTTCTCGAGACTCATAACTCCAAATTTCTTGATCTTTTGTTCTGGGCCTTCTATGAACCTTTCAAAACTTCTTGAATCGACTTCTAAGCTTCGGCGATTGTCCTCCATGGCATTGCGGGACCTTAGGTACATCCGGATACAACCGGGGATTATTTGGAGCTTTGAACACACCTTTTAGCTCCAATTTTCTGAAACTCATCAAAAACACAACTCGCACAAAATCAATCGTATAAAGGCACAAAATGCACGTGTGTGTGATCACAACGAGCTAGATAAGTCCAGATATATACAACATTTGGGGTTTATCAATACCGTTACAGTCAGAGACGATGTCAAAAGGGTGATTATGGCTAACAACACTCTTTTACAGATTTTGAGATATATAGAGGATTCAGTTGTATATCACAAAGTCTGGGTTATTCTCTGTCAAGTCTGGTTGGAAGGCTGTGGCTAAACCTGTGGTGCCATGGTATAAAGTAGTTTGGTTTGTCCCCAGGTGGGCTATAGTTCAGTGGATTATTTTCTTGAGTAGATTAAGGGACACGACTACAGGCACAGAAGGTAACACACGTAAATCAATCAATTTGTGAGGTCCATTTTTGGGTCTTACACAAATAATTCAAATCGTTCATTATCCACTTGAAATATCATTTAAAAAATTAATTTAATAAATGATTTAAATCATTTGTGTGAAACCCATCAATGAGTCCCCAAAAGTGATCCTACCAAGTTGGTCGTTACGATTTTCTGTATAAGCCTTTTGTGCCCTAAGGTTTATCGGCAGATTAACTACCAAAGAACTTTATTGTTGGGGCGTACTTGTTTACAAAATGGACTGTGTTATATACCATTCCGGGATTGAGCCTACGGACAACCTGTTTTGAATTGTATCTTTTCCAAGGAAGTTTGACAGCAATAGGCTTTTGTGCAGGGAATGGCAAATCCTAGAGAAAGTGTGTGCTGGGGCAGGAGGGGACTGGGACAGATTTAACTTTAATTTTCTAATTTTAGTGGGGTTCCTTAGGCTTATTTCCCTTTGTTATTCTTAGTCCTTTGTTGTTTGTTCTGGGAATGCCACTATGCACCTGTATGTAGGGATGGAAATGAATTAATCCGTTTGTGAGCTTGGCTCAGCTCTGCTCTGCTCAACCCGAAAAGAACTCATTCAAATTCCGTTCGTTAAGTTTTTATTGAGCGCCACCGGTTCGAAGTTAAGTTAAAACCTTAACAAACAAGCCTCGAAAGATAACAAAAGCTCGGCTTCATTTCGATAAAGGCTTCGTTTACATTTTAGATGAATAAAAAAATATTGATTTTTATTCCAATTTGATATCCTAATGCACTATATTTTCAAAAACTTATTAAATTTCACTATTATTTTGAAATTGAGACTATTTTTTTGTAGAGTATATAAATATAAAACATATATATATATATATATATATATATATATATATATATATATATATATATGCACAAGTAAACTTTCTTTGTTGTTTTAAGCCTATGTAAGTACGTAAATATATTTTTTTTTTTGGTTCGTTAAAATTATTGAAACAAGTTAGAAATTTCCGAATCGCCTTATCTGAGTTTCTCGAAAGCCGACTTGTTAAGTTTTCACTAAGCTCGAGTTCGAGTTCATTAAAAACTTAACAAACAAGCTTGAGCATAGTAAAGCTCCGTTCGGCTCAGCTCGTTTGTAGCCCTACCTGTATGCTAGTCATGTGTGCTAGTATTGTTTAGTAAAATAAATACTTAAAATAAAAAAAAATAAAAAAAAAAACACTTTTGTTGATAAGGAGTCCGTGACTTAAAATTAAAGAGCATGACGGATCTAAAATTGATGAGCATGAATCTTATTGCAAATGTCACTTAATAAACTTGAACTCATGAAAGTTAGCATGCTGATGGGTTTGCTACTCACACAATTGAAGGTTTAATTTTTTAGGTCAGGCTTTCTTGTGAATTTCCTAATTTCGGCATGAATATATAACTCGCCTTTAACGGGATCAGACCCGGGAGTGGATTATTCGAGGTGAGCCATTGTTCTTTACTGCTTTAGAAAAGTTTAACATAAGAAAACGGCCGGTTTAGTTCCCGATGTACTTGTTTTCTTGCCAATCAATTTTTTTTTTCTCGTCTTGAGATTTGGTAATCAGTTACTTATTACTAAATAAGCAAGGATTCTATCTTTATAAAGCAAAGAACCGGACAGGTTCTACTTCACCAAAATTATCCAACTTTTTTTAAGTATTCTAGTAACCCTCTTTGCGTGCAAGTGGTGGCCAGCTCATGCGATAAAGCTCTTGAATGTTCCACACTGTATTCCGTGATCGAGTCTCATTCCCTCCTCCCCCATATAATAGATTAGGAATAGGAATGACAAATGACAAAAAAAAAATGAAAAAAAAAAAACTCTTCGCATGGAGAGAAATGACGAGACATGAAAACAGAGTTATTTCTCACCAAAACTCATATTTGTTGTGAGAAAAGGAAGAAGTCAGTCAAGACATTTCATTGTAGAACTTTTCTTTTTAATTCTCACTAAATTATTCATACTAAATAAGTTATTTGAAGAGAAACCCTAGCCCAACTTTTCTTTTCTCATCAAATCACTTCATCCAAAGGGTAGGTTCCCTTAAAATTTCAACCACAAAAAGCCTTTCCCTTTCATGGTCCACCCTAGTCCACACAGCCCAATTAGAATCAAACAAACTTTTACTCCTATGGTCAAGAGTGTCCAAGCTAGCAAGTCCAGTCAAAAACAGTCTATTCACGTTGGAATTAAGAAATGATTCTTTGACAATTGTACCCAAGAATTAAACTCCTATCAATCATGTTATCGTGTAGGGAGCAATCCCATAACCAAGTGGAGTAACCTTCAGGCTGTGAAGCGAACCTTCAGGCTGTGAAGCGAAGTCCCACATCACCTAGGTACGAAAGTAGTATGAAATATATAAGCATGAGTGCACTTTCACTTTATGAACTAACTTTTGGGGTTGAGTTCTATCCAAAACCATGTAAGGCGGGCCAGAGCTTTGAATTGATACGTGTCCTGTCCACTAATCCACCTCATTTCATATCCTGCCCCCACCAGTAGTCACTGAAAGAGATAGAAGACAGAGAGAGACATAATCGGATTCGTAGTAGTTCAATAATGCAGTAATGAGTTCCAAAATCCTCGCCGATATGTTTGAATTTATATAATGCCATTTTAAGGCTTCAAGAGCAACTCTACTTAATTATCAGCCATTTAAAATTATGCAATTTATAAATTTAATTTTTTTGTGGCAATAATTAAGTATTAAAAAATGACAAAGCACGTCTATGCACCAACTTTGACGACGCCAATTCTCTCACCACATCCATGAAAATTGATTGCTTCCAAAAATAAGATGAGTAGAATGAGATACTCTCGATTAGGATTGTGCGACTTGGTATTTGTGGCTTTTTAATTGAACTATGTACCAATGGCAAATGATTTGCATCTCTTTTTGATAACTATAATACTACAGTCTCGATTTAAAATTGTGCCGTCGTAATTTATAACTTTTTAAAACTTTAACAAGTCAAATGGGTTAAATTATAAATAATTTCAATAAAATCATTTTGGCACCATTGACCTAACAAGGAGCTCTCTCTCAAACCATAGATGTGAATTAAGTTGAAGGGAAGTCGGTCAAAAGAAGAGCCCTGTACTGGAATATCCTATTTGCATACCTCACATTCTTGTCTTTTTCCCCTCCAAGCTACTGAGTGGGGGTCGTAAGCCGTGACGCCTGTCTTGCCAAATGCCAATACACAACCCACTGTTTATTTGTTTTTGTTTTTGGTTTTTTATTCCCTCTCATGATCTTTTATCTGGCATCCATACGCACAGAGTCATAGACACTTATTTAAAGCCAATCTCATAGTTGCATGCAACATCACGTGAAAAAACGAACTCCTTGTCCTAAGTTTTCTTGCTTGTTTCACAGGTATCTCTCTCTCTCTCTCTCTCTCTCTCTCTCTCTCTGAGATGATGTTTAGTTCTGTTTGCTTGGTTCTTTATTCTGTTTGTATTCATCATTGCTCTCTGTTCTTGTCAGTGAGAGTTTTCTGATTACCGCATTGGTTGAATAGGAACAAAGAACCTACTAGGACATTAGTCTAGACGGCCTCTCGGCTCATTGACAATTTATTTGCCAGCTCTTATCTGCCGAGATTTTTGTTCAAATACTATGCTTACTCGCTTGGGCTCCGTTTGTAAAAATCTTCCAATATGAAATATACGACAATAACAATAATAACAGAACCCATCCCCAATTATTGGGGTATGGACAGAGATGATTGGAGACCAACCTAAACTTTGGCTATATAAGCAAAATGGCTGCTCTCATAATAGCACAGAAACAGTGGCCTCCAAGAACCAAGGAACTATAGGAACATTTTGCTAACCATACCCTCAATTCAAAGCCGAAAAGGCAGGAGTGAGGGTAGACAAAATGTTCCAATGTGATATGTTTTGCATAAACCATTTCACCAGAAACAAGAATTCCCCTTTAGTTTTCCAGTGTTGGGTTGACAATGGGAAAATATTTTTCAGTACAAAAGCTTGACCAAGTATTTCTTCCCAAGTTTATGAACCCCAACTATTTTTGCAAATGGTAAATTGAACATCACCGTACTTTAGAATCCCGCATCCAAGAAGCAATTAGTTGATGTGTTGGACTATAAATTCACATTCATGAAGAGATCGGTTGCTCCAACAAGAGGATCTCCAGCAGCTCTCCGGATGGTTCTTGAATGTTCCAAATTATTTCCCCATATTCTGAGCTCTAGAATGTTCTGGATTTTGGCAGAATATTCCAGAATATGTTAGAATCTTCTGGGTGTCTCTAGAAACTTCTATAATGGTTCTAGAGTTGTCATTCCCTAGAAACTTCCTTTGCTCTCTCTATATAGGAGATGGGAGCTCATTAATAAGTGTGCAAGTGAGAGACCAAGTCTCTGTGTGAGTGAGGTGTTAAAGTAAGTGTGAAGACACAAACTCTGGTGTGAATTTCCACTTGTGAGGACACAAAATTGACTTAACGAGTTTTCAAGTGGAAGTCATTTTCAATCATTGGGTGTAGATCATTATACTTCCAAAAAATGTTACATACTTTCTATCAAAATAAAACCGGACAATGGGTTAGACATTTTCCAGGAAAACATTTTAAGTAGAAACACGTGGAGCCTTAGTTAGCTCTAGGGTATGATTTGCACCTATCCATGGTCAGTTATGTAATTTTGTGGACAATCTGCAAAACTGAATGAATGTGTTCTTATTGGGTTGGAATCACTGGCCGGTGAGGGGCCTTAATCTACGGATTTGGATCATGACATCTTGTCTGGTCTAATTGCTAAATTACCGTTAAAACTAATGCCTTTACACTCATTGCTCCTCTGTTCGTTGTCAATTAGTTTTGGCTTGGATGTTTGCAGCTTCTGATAACAAGAACACCAAAGTTGGTGGTTTGAATGATTTACTCTCTTTTATTTTTTTGCTTTCTTGAAACCAAACGGAGAACAAATGGATATCCTTTCGCTCTTTCTTGACATTACCCAGTCTTCAGAGTTTTAGACCATAGTCTTCAGAATGACTACCAATGACTGTTATCTTAATCATCGTTGAATTTGATTGCGTCAGTCCTGCTGCAAAATCTGATATTTTATGTAGATGACTTCTTCATGTCTGAATAAATTTCTAGAGTGAGCATTAGATGTGATGAATGTAGGGAGTAATTTCTGGGCTAACAAATGCTGTTGTGCTTTTTGTGAAGGAAGAATCGGATGATCAGAGAACTTGATCAAGTACCTGAAAGCTTTTCATTTTGAAGAGGAAATTATGAGTGCATAATGTGCTTGTAGTGGTGATGATTTAGTGGCTTGCAATTTAGTGGGTGGCAACTAAAAATGGGGTTTCATCCTTTGACTTGGTACTGTCGGCCGGTTGCAAATGGGGTTTGGGCAACCATAACCGATAGCACTTTTGGTGCTTATACACCATGTGGCATTGACTCTCTTGTGGTTGGTATTTCTCATTTGGTGCTTCTAGGCTTGTGTTTCTACCGGATTTGGCTTACTAAAAAGGGTCGTAAAGTCCGGAGGTATTGCCTGAGATCAAATAACTACAATTACTTGTTGGGTGTGTTGGCTGGTTATTGTACTGCCGAGCCTTTGTTCCGATTGGTTATGGGGATTTCAATATTTAATTTGGATGGGCAGGCTGGTCTTGCTCCCTTTGAGGTGCGCATTCTATTGTTTTCTGTATTATGCCGTTTTTACCAAAAATTTAAACCTCGCAATTGTTTTTCAGTTCTAGCACTCACTTCCATTAAGAGCATGCAATCTGAATTTGGTAGTTCATTCCCATCTTCTTTTAAAAAAGGTTCTGGCATACATTTCCATTAAATAAAACTACATGTTACCACCAACCTCAGTGCACATGGATTCCGTTTCTTCATGTTAGGGAATGTTCATCTCATGCATCTGTATATCATACACTTCTTTTGGGAAAAAAAAGAGGTACCAAATGCGTCGTTTTACACGACTTAATATGAAGATCACAAGGAAAATATTCCTTACTCATTGGCTGACCGTCCCAGATTATGCTCAACACTTCGTAACCTATAAAATGGTTATGGCATGTTGTGGTTTAATGCAGCTTTGTTTGTGCAGTAACTAACATCTTTTCTCTTACAGATATTATCACTGATCATTGAGGCTCTTTCCTGGTGCTCCATGTTGGTTATGATTGGTGTAGAAACAAGAATCTATATCAGAGAGTTCCGCTGGTATATTCGGTTTGGAGTAGCATATGTCTTGGTGGGGGATGCTGTGATGCTCAATCTTATCCTTCCTATGACGGATTTCTACACTAGGTCCATTGTCTATCTTTATTTCATTCATTGTCACTGTGAAATTCTTTTTCTATTTTCTCACAATTTCTTCTCAACTTCTTGCTGACATTTGTATGGATTGGGATAAATTGAAGGAAGGCAACAAGTATGAAAGTTAGTAAAGTTAAATGAGGTAAAAACGCTAAGTTAAATACGGAAGAAAGCAACTACAAAATGTAGTGGAACACCAAAGAGTCACTGGGTGGAAGAGTGATTCAGAGTAGAACACAATGAAGATGCAATTTATCAAGGAAGTAGGGGTTGAAATACCTCGCAAGGTTACCTGCCTTGTAATCTTTCTGCTTTTGAAAACAATGGAAACTGGAAAACATGTATGTTACTGTTTCCGTTGGCAAATATAGCAGTAATTTCCAAAATACTGGAAAATAATAAGACAAGAAAACGTTCTTTCAATAGTTCTAAAAACAAATTGTCAAGTACCTCATCCCCTGCCAAGGGGGTGCAAGGCATTCTTCTCATCTATCTGGCCTGACCCCCAGTTGGTGGATTTTAACGCTCACTTTTGCCAGAGCTAGAGCCCACAGAAACTCTAGGGGTCTGCTCCTCATAAATAGAGGTTTACGAAGCATCACATGTTTCCTTCTAGCTGTCTAAGTGTAGAACCCTTTTATCTAAGATTAAGGGATACATGTCCCTTGATGATTGAATATACTCATTTACCTGTAATTTTTGGTGTCTAATGTTTAAAGATACTTTGAAGTTCGAAACTTTACGACCTGTGGATCATTTTCTAAGCATGTTTATCCAAATATGCATAAAGAATATTTAATTTTGAATCTGAAGCCCGCTGCGCCTATAAAAAAGAAGAAAAACAAAAAGAATATGCCTCAATATACTCCTACTGGCTACTACGTACAAGGATATATTCAAATGCAAACTTCTGTACTGGCGTAACATCTTGAAAATGTATGTATACGTGCTTGATTTCTTGGCAGATCCCCCTGGTAATGAGAGAGATGATCAATGAAGAAGAAATATATTTGTGGTGTGGTTTTTTTTTTTGTTAGTTTAAATGGGCTATGCATCCTAATGTTTATATTTACGTGTGCAGATCAATGCTGTATCTGTACCTCAGCACATTTGCTATTCAGGTTTGTTGTTTATGTCCTTGTGATCCTTCTAGGCTCATTGGGTTTATTTCTCTTTGATGGCCTGGTTCATCTTACTGGTTATGAAATAGAGCTGCCAACCAGCTCCACTTTGGTAACGACATAGTCCAATCCTACTGTAAATTTTTGGTAGTTAATCACCATGAAATGTCCAATGGACTGTTAGTTGAATGGTACGCATCCCACCCTCAGAGGGTGAGATGTAGATTCAAGTCCTAAATGCATATAATCAGCGAAGAAAACAATATAATGTAGTGCACTTTAAAAATTTGAGGTCCTTACTCCTAAACAGTTAAATATTTGGTTGTTGGAAGGATAGAGTAATGCTAAAAACACCACGTGGGGCTGTAAATAAGGTAAGGATGACGCCGAGATAGCTGGAACCCCATTGCACATTTTACATGTTTAGAACAGCTTTCTTTAAACATTCATATTCACTTGCACATTCATTGAGGGCATGGACAACCCATTGGGTGGTCATTAGCATTTTCCTTAGATTTATGAGGAAATATAACTGTAGTTTCACGCACTTTATTGGTTTATATCTGCAAGTCCCTATAAATTCCATTTCTCACATACTGCTACATAATATTGGTCAAATGCAGCTACTGTATGGGTTGTCTCTTCTTGTTTACATTCCTCATTTGGATACATATCCTGGGTTCATCCCTATGCGGAATGAGTCTCTTGATGACACGGAGTATGAAGCACTTCCGGGGGGTGAGCATATCTGTCCAGAGAGGCATGCCGGCCTATTTTCCAGTAAGTAGTCAATAACATTGGGTGTGTCGTTGCCAAACATGAAGAATACCCAAATGGTGACATGAGGAGTAAATAAATCATTTTCTGTGCAATTGCATTAGGTAGAATAGACTTCCATTAGCAAATCAGCGCTTGCTTTGTACTTGTCTTGGTTTCTTCACCTATAGACACATGAGTTTTACTGGACAAACAGTGAAGTGATATATAATGCTGTAGGATAAGTAATGTCATCTGATTAATAGCGATGCGATTAAGAAAACCAAATTAGTGAAGTTATTGTCCATCCCATTATTTCTAGCTGCAAAAGTTGAAACAAAACGTGGAATACGTGGTCCTCTTGTATGCGGAGAAAGTTTTGTACTTAGTCCACTCTCATGTTGCTAACTAAGCCAGAGAAACGTACTGGATGAGTTGGCATGGCTACTCTAGCATGCTTTCTTTTTGGGATATGATGATTCCACTCATGGACTTGAACAACACATGTACCTTGAAAACAATTTCTCGTATATTCTTGTGATGATCGACTTAGATTGGATCTATTAAAGATTGGTTGGCTTACGTCTATTTTTGCACATTGGTTTCCTGTAGGGATTTTTTTTGGATGGATGACCCCACTCATGCAGCAAGGCTATAAAAGGCCTATCATTGAGAAGGATGTCTGGAAGCTAGACACATGGGATCAGACTGAGACATTAATTAAAAAGTTCGCAATTTGTTGATTTTCTTGTGCATGCAAAGTCACATGCTGATTGCTCAATGTATCATTGTCCTTTGGAACTTGTATTAATGTTTGGCTTTTGTAGGTTCCAAGTTTGTTGGGCTGAGGAATCTCAAAGGCCTAAACCCTGGATTTTACGTGCCTTAAACGGTAGCCTTGGAAGAAGGTACAAAAAAAAAAAAAAGAAGCTTAGAATAGTCTCCTTATTTTATTTCTCAGTTTCCATGAAACCATAACCTTTCAAACAGTAAAGATTTATCTGGAAACATTTTTCTCTTACTGCTTTCTTTCTGCATTTTCTTTTCTACAGGTTCTGGTTCGGAGGCATTTTCAAAGTTAATATTCTGTTCTCCTAACTATTTTTAATTTTGAAAGCTCATTCGTAGTGAACACTTTCATATTCTCAAAAAACAAAGAACAACATCCAGTGCATCAAGGATCAGTCAAGTTGATTGGCCAAGGCATTCTTAACATGATCTTTGTAGATCGTAGATTGACTTTTGAACCATGCTTGAAAATTTCAGTTAGTTCACATAATCATCATTGTTGACCTTGCCCTTTCCATTTATTCTTCAGCTTAGCCTTTTAGAAAGACCCTTACATACCAATGACGTAATTTTTATTCTCCAAGGAACTCTCAGTCTAATGGCTTTTTTAAAAAAGCAGTAGCGTGAGGTGGAAAGAACTCTCTTGTGTAAGTTTTTAAAAGAGTAAATGTCACTTGGCCTGTGTTTGCATAAAATTGTGAAGAGGAAAAAAAAAAAAAAAAAACCCCAACAAACTTATTTTTTTCATGACCATCATATGATTAGTGAATTAAAGAATTTATTAGAAGAGAATACATATAATCATGCCCCATGGCCACCCATTTTCAATGCATTAGGTAAGCTATGTATAAATTTTCTATTTTTTGTGAAATGGATAACAGTAAAAACAACTCCAAACCTCCTTAGAAAGACCATATATGTTTGAACTTTGAAGGGGATGAATTGATTTTTTGTCACAAGATAAAAACAAAAAAAAATAAAATTTGTACCTTCTTTTTCCCCTTTGCAGTGGTCATTCTAATGTTTCTTCAGTTTAGCTAGATGTATAGTCAACCTCTGAGAGAGTTTTTTGATAAGTAACTCCTGAGAAATTGTTTTTAACTTTTTAAAAATATTCCTTCATCTATCAGTCTTATGGACAACTGATCATCCTTGTTTGATGGTCTTGCAGATTGGCAATGATCTTTCCCAATTCGTGGGGCCAGTTTTGTTGAATCATCTCTTAAAGGTTAGTCTGATAACTTTTCTCATGTAGACACATAACAATGTATTCCACTCTACTACTTTGCTGTCGAAGGGGCCTTGACTTATATCTTCATTGATAATTATTACTTTTTCCTAATTAAGTCGACATAATGAAGACACAAGTAAAAAGTTTCCGGATGTTCCTACGACAGTGAAGTATGCAGTGTAGATTTGTCGGAATTAATTTAGTCTTTATCAGTACTTCTCGAAAATAATCCTTTGATGTACTTGCACGTATGTGAGAAGTGTCTACTTAACTCTAAAGCATTGTTAATAACCCTGTATGAAGCTCACGCGCTTGCCTCATAAGGTGGATCTTTTATTCGATCTTGTCAATACCCCCTTCTTTCAGGTTCTTGCACATCGTGTTTGTTTTTAAGTTATCGTTAATAATTCATCATAAAGATTGTTCACCTAAAATGTAGATTCATTCTCAAATAGCAGTTAAATCCTTTACAACCATCAACAAATAAGTATTGTAAAGAAATAGCTTGACTTTATGAAAGCAAATATTTAAAGAGGACAAGCATTTAAATGGAAAAGTCCTGTGTGAATTTCATAATTTCTATCTCATATATACAATATTATTTTCCCGAACCTTCGTACTTCCTTTAATTTTCAAGTTTTAGTTCCACAAAGGATGGTACTTTTGCTTTATAGTTTCTACTTGGCCTAGAAAGTAATGATTAAACTGCTACTGCTTGCAGTCAATGGAACAAGGTGATCCAGCATGGATTGGGTACATTTATGCATTCTTAATTTTTGCTGGGGTGGTATGATTTCTATCCTTGCCAGTGTCTTAAAGCATTCTTGTTAGATATGATACCTAGTATATTCATCTAATTGTTAATTTTTGGCTCTTCCCTTTGCATTATGTGTTATTATTTCCTCCGTTGCAGGATATGAATTTCGTGTACTTGTAATACTTGTTAGATATTTGATTTGGCATTCTGGTGATAGCACAGAATCAAGGGTTTACTGTTATTTAGCATGATCATGTGTTATATTGATGTGTCCTTGCATTGTCATATCGAGGTGACATTAACTATGCCAATTAAAGTTCTAGTGTGTCCTTTACTTTGTGGTCTTCCGCTGCCAAGTTCTTTCATGATTTAGGATGAATTTTGGTTGGACCTTTGACATATTGTTAGAAATATTTAATTATTGCTAATTATCTTTCGGGCTTATCATCCTGAAAGAATATATACGTACTTCCATAAAAGAAAATATGTGACTCTTATGTATGAAGTTTAAAGATTATCTAAGTGTTGAAATGGGAGATACAGTCTCCAAAGAATAATAAAGGGAAAAGAGACACCAATGCGTATCAAACTAACACTTCTATTACTGGAATAGAATAGGGGAAAAAGAGAAATACGTTAAAATGCTAATGATGTAATTACATTTGAGATGGTTGTTGAATAAGCGAATATCAGATCATTCCAACGGGACTTCAAGTTTCTTTGGAGTTTTTTCCTGTGCTTTAAATTCATGTTGAGCATTATGTTCCACACTTTATTGATTCTGGCTATTCTACCTTATCCTCAAAATAATTACTGTATTTCATTTTGCCATGTTCAAAGGAGATTCAGTCAGTTGCTTCTATAAGCGTTCTTTTTCTAAGTTGTTTCTTCTCAGAGATCAATGATCATGGAAGCTGCTTTTGTAGTTTGTAATCATGGCATTGACCAGATGATTTTCCATTTTCCAGTCAGTTGGCGTCCTGTGTGAATCACAGTATTTTCAGAATGTTATGCGTGTTGGTTTCAGGCTAAGATCAACTTTGGTAAATTCTCTCTCCAATTACAGTCTGATTGATGTGTATATGGGTTGTTTCTGTATATCTCCTTCAGTATTGGTTGCTTTTTCTTTCACCCAACATATTTAGCATTACTTGTTTAATAATAACATTGAGAATACATGCATAACCTACACTACAAGTGGAACACTTCTTTATTCTAAATTTTCCTTTCCCATTCTTTTGGGATTCAAACCTGCTTTATGTTTCGAACTTAGGAAAAGGAAGAGAAAATAAGGGAAAGGAAATGAGGATGAGTTTTAAAGAAAAGTCGATCACTTTTCTTTGTTTTGGTTTTGAGAAAATGACAAAGGAAAGTAGAAGGAAGTAATTCCTTTGTATGAATGAGGAAAGAAAATAGTACCTAACTTAACAAAGAAAAAAAGGAAAGGAAATGAAAGTGCGGAGGAACTAACAGAAAGGAAGGAGAACTTCTATTTCCCCTTCCTTTTCTCTTTTCTTCTCTTGGTTCCAATCACAGCGTAAAGTTGCAAAATGGGCCTATGGGTTTTCTTTAGCATACGGTGTGATTAGGTGGAGAATTCGACTGAATCTGGCCTATGGCAGAATCACATTCTTTGATGAATTTACATCTTTAGTCCTCTTTGAGGCTTTGATAGGATTTGACCTGGTTTTTAAGCATGACTTGTGGCAAATTTTAAACATTGATTTCTTCTGAAACCACTTTGCATGGAGGAAGCTAAATGATATAAAAGAAAAGAAGAGAAATAAAAGTGGAACAAATGAAGAATAAGGAGATAGAAAAAATAAATAAATAAATAAATAATAAAATAAAATAAAAGCTGATATAGTCTTATTGCGGGGAAGGGTTTCTTATTTATTACATGAGAAAGATCCTTCTTTTAAAAAAATAAATCACCTCTTTTACTAAAGAAAGAACTTCACTTAGATTGTTGTCCTCCTATTTTCAGAAGCGATAAATAATCATAGCCACCATACTAGTTGAGGCTTTATCCCCCACTTTCAGATGTCTACAATAGTTTGGTCAACCCTACTGGTTGGAAATAATGGCAAGGACAAATGAATATCTTTCTCTGGACTTCTTGGTTTTGTTGCTAATTTGAAAGCATTGACTTAATTCTATTTTCCTTTGTTTGCAGGTGGCTGCTGTATTTCGCAAATCCTTAAGGCTAACACATGAGAGTCGCAAAAAGTTTCCTTCTGGAAAGATAACAAACTTAATGACAACAGATGCTAATTCACTTCAGGCATGCTATCTTCAATCTTTTGCTCATGCACACCACCTTACAAATAAGTAGACACAATTCTACCCGATGATAAATACATTTTATTTCACATCATCTGAATTTGAGGTCACAGGAAGTACTATATTTGAAGGAGATTTGTCAATGTCAGTGCATGGTTTATGCTCTTCCTGTGCACTCGGTGCTGCATAAAAGTATGCTATATCATGTTTACCATTATGAAACAGAGCAAATTGATAAGTCCAACTTGTCATAACTTTCCATTGGACTCCTCTTGTCAATGATTTGTTAGAAGATATTTAGTTATGTGTTAGTGAGTGGGGATATCTTAGAGTAGCCACATTAGATAGGCAGTGTGCGTAGCAATTTAAAATTTGCCTATCGACTAGAAAACACTTACTTTTTCAATTTTATGGATGCAACTTGGTAATTTTCACTAAATGGTTACGTTTAAGAAGGCAACTCGAATCTTGTTGGTATTTCAAAGAACAGTCAATGGTTCTAACAAAATAGTTTTGACACCATGTAATAGAGTACAACTTATTAGAATTAAAGAAAGAAAGAAAATCCGCAGTTTGTGGATATGATATAATTAGTTGGAAATTTTATGGTATGTGGCTGCCTGATATTGATATTGATGCCCACCGCGTGTTTATATATATATATATATATATATATATATATATATATATATATATATATATATATATACACCGGTGATCCAGTCCGGGATCCCGGATTTCCCGGACTGGAGCCTTTTTCGGTGTTTTGATGCTTTTAAACATTGTTTTTGGGAAATCCGAGCCGTCCAATGTGTTCAAAAGGTGTTTTCCAAGGTCCACGCGAGAAATCTTCAAAAAAAAATACCGGGAAGGGCTTGATCCAAGTAGTTTTTCGCAAAAACTGTAAATATAAAGTTTTTGCGAAAACTGCTTGGATCAAGCCCTTCCTGGTATTTTTTTTTGAAGATTTCTCGCGTGGACCTTGGAAAACACCTTTTGAACACATTGGACGGCTCGGATCGTCAAAAAAATATCGGGAAGGTGGAGTCCCAGATCCGGGACTCCCGGACTAGAACATGACTCTATATATATATATATAGTTCGGATCGTCGATATTCGACCCCAATCAATGAGGTCCGCAGATTGGGAGTTTGAGGTAGTCCTTAGTAGAACGGGATTGATATATATATATGGTCTCCTTCTAGTCTGGGATCCGGGACTCCGGACATCCATGATCCGATCTTTTTTTTTGACGATCCGAGCCGTCCAATGTTTTCAGAAGGTGTTTTCAAGGGTTCATGCGAGAAATCTTCAAAAAAAAATACCGGGAAGGGCTTGATCTAAGCAGTTTTCACAAAAACTGTAAAATTTACTGATTTGTGAAAAAACCGCTGATCAAGCCCTTCCCGCATTTTTTTTTGAAGATTTCTCACATGAACCATGGAAAACACCTTCTGAACACATTGGACAGATCGGATTTCGCCAAAACAATTGGCAACACAAAAAAAACACCACAAATACTTCAATCAGGTATCCCGGATTAGAAGCAAGTGGTATATATATGTGTGGTTAGCTTGTAATTCGGACCTCCCATTTCCAGACCTCCATGATCCAAACATTTTTTTGACAATCCGATCCATCCAATGTGTTCAGAAGGTGTTTTCAAGGGTTCCCGCGAGAAATCTTCAAAAAAAAAAATACCGGGAAGGGCTTGATCCGAGCAGTTTTTGCAAAAACTTTATATTTACAGTTTTTGCAAAAATTACTTGGATCAAGCCCTTCTTGGTATTTATTTCCCACATGGACTCTTGAAAACACCTTTTGAACACATTCGACAAGTCGGATTTTCCAAAAATAATTTGCAACACAAAAAAAATCATTTTCTTCTTATTTTCGGGAGGTTTGGACTAGAAGTTTTACATATATATATATATATATATATATATATATATATATATATATATATATATATATATATATATATAGTCAAGGATCACGGATTGAAGGTTTTTGGTGTTTTGAAGGTTTTAAAAATTGTTTTTGCATAATCCAACCGTCCCAATGTGTTTAAAACGTGTTTTTAATGGTCACCGCAAGAAATCATCACAAAAAAAAAACCAGGGAAAGGCTTGATCCGAGCAGTTTTTCAAAATAATTGTACATAAACAGTTTTATGAAAACTGCTTAGATCAAGCCCTTCCCGGTATTTTTTTTTGGATGATTTCTTGTAGGGACTCTTGAAAACACATTTTAAACACATTGGACGGTTTGGATCATGAAAATTTGGTCCGGAACTATGAGTCCTGGACTTAGGGATCCCGGACTAGATCGGGACTCATATATATATATATATATATATATATATATATATATATATATATATATATATATATATATATATATATATATATGTTATTATCGTAGCCTGACTTGAGTAGTAACATTGTATGTCCTTGCTTTCAGCAAATATGCCAACAACTTCATGGTTTATGGTCAGCTCCTTTTCGTATCGCCATCGCCATGGTTCTTCTTTACCAACAACTTGGTGTGGCATCACTTCTTGGTTCACTAATGCTAGTTCTAATGTTCCCTTTACAGGTAACAATGTTTTCCCTATACCTTCGTATGGTTTCTATTAGATTGTTAACCACCAACTGATCTAAAAACTTAAACTGTTAGAGAAAGGGGCACTTTTATTATTTATATTCTCAAGACGCCCCCAACGTGTAGCCAGTCTCTCCTCCATAAGCGGGCTAAACGCGTGGAAATTTTAATTATTTGGTTTGTGGGGAGACTCGAACATAGGATCTATTGACCGCTCTGATACCAGATTAGATTGTTAACCTCCAACTTACTTCCTTACCAAAAAAAAAAATACTCATCTAAAAGCTTAAGCAATTAGAGAGGGGGGCAATTTTTTATATTTCTCAATAGTTTCTATCTTGGTGATGTATTTAGCATGTGTGGATATTTTTCTTAAAGATTCTTATCACTTAATGTCTCCGACTTCATTTTTTGTGTTTCTTCGGAAAAGTTCCTAATTGGAATTGAACCTCTCAAGTAAATGATCCCATGAAAGAATTTCCTCCTCATCCCCATTGTTAAACATACTTTTGATAATTTGAAATGGAAAGTTTTGGAAAACTAACATTTCGGTCATCCTAAATTGATAAGATGGACAAACATATGCAAAGGCAAACTAACTCCCCAGTTCCCATAAACATATCGAATTTGTAGGACATGTCAATCAATTAGGTAAGATTCAGCGTATTTCCTACCAGTATAATTTTTGTCAATATAGATCTTATGGACCCCTTAACTGGTAGTTTAAGCTTTTCTGTGTGTGATTTTTTACTTTAGAAGATATTGTTGGCAAGAAAGGGACTCGTCCAGACATCAGACTTTAGAGTGCCTTCGGTCATGCTTTTGAGCGTGATGAGTTATAGAAAATTGAAAACTTTGGTGGTGAATGTTGGAGAATTAGATATGTATCACAAGTTACTAACTGGTTCACTGGAGGTGTCTGGGCAGATTGTTCTTTACTTTGTTCAGTGCTCATGATTTTTGTTACTTCTAACTCTTAGATATTTCATTTTTACTGTTTTGCTTAGAACTCTTAATTTTTCTTGTGGGAACAGACATTTATCATTAGCAAAATGAGAAAACTATCAAAGGAAGGGCTCCAACGTACTGATAAGAGAGTTGGGCTAATGAATGAAATTTTGGCTGCCATGGACACCGTGAAGTATTTTGCCATCTTCGCTTGGATTTTCTAGATCTTATATACAAGTAGGATGTCCTTAGTGATTATCTGATTTTATGCTAAACAAATTCAGATGTTATGCGTGGGAGCAAAGTTTCGAATCCAAAGTTCACGGAATGAGGAAGGATGAACTCTCATGGTTTCAGAAAGCACAACTATTGTCAGCGGTATGACATTATCGTAATCTTGGAAACCATCTCTTGTCATTATCACTTTCAGAGACACCACCATAATATATGCTATATTTTCTTTATTGTTGTATCCATGTCCCTTTTGTTGAAGCGCTGTTCTGCATTTACCAGTTATTGACTTACTTTACTTAACACATAGTAGAACTGCCCAGCCGTAAAGCTATTTCACTACTTGCAATGGAACTATGGAGGTATGGGTATTAGAATTAAAAAATTGGGTCCATCTGTTTCATCCATATATTGAAGAAATGGTTGGTTGTACTAATGGATGGAAAGCCAAAGTGCAATGGCTGCCCGTGTAACAAACTAGACTTTAATAGGCTTGATATACAAAGATATTTGCTGGTCCGACTCATGGTGGATTACACGGAGTTTAAGGGAGGGGCAAGATATAGATCCCCTCAAGTACCTATTTGTTGAAAGGGAGTTTTTTAGTTGAGCGTGTGGAACATTGAAGAACAAGATGGCTTCTATCATGCTTACATATCTCAATGTATCAAAATGCTTAACGTGCTTGTTTGCCATGAGCAGTTCATGGCATTAATAGTTTCTTGGGAATTGACTTTCACACTCCTCTATTTAACATCTACACTCCTTTTTTTCTTTTTCTTTTTGCCTTTATCCATGCGAATGTAGAAAATGAAAGGGCAATGTGGTAAATTAAAATTATAAAGACAAAAAAGAAGTGCGAAGATGAGTACCGTTGTTTCTTAGAAAATGCGAAGCATGTATCTTGGGCATGGTTTACACCGTACTCAACATCATTTTCCCCTGACTGCTTTTATCGTATATCTGAGCAATAGTAGAAATAGGTACATGCTACCATATCGTGACTGCTTTATCTATCGCTTACTAATCAAGTACAAATTATAATTTACAGGAGCACTACAGAAGTATATTTAATGTCATTAGCAAGCAAGTTTCCCCCTAACTACTATTTGACATGAGGATAGTTGAGTTCTCCATGTAATACAAAGATTATTCAACAACTTTTATAATGTCTCAATGAATCAACATTCTAAATGGCATTTGTCAACTGTAAGCAATTCATGACATTGATGGTTTCTTATTGTGAATGTGAAACATGTATGTTCACCGTATGATATAACATATTAAATCATCTTTACCCTGCAGTGTAACAATTTCATACTAAACAGCATTCCAGTTCTCGTAACGGTGACATCATTTGGTATGTTCACCTTGCTTGGTGGGGATTTAACTCCTTCAAGAGCTTTCACATCAATGTCCCTGTTCGCAGTGCTACGGTTTCCATTAAACATGCTTCCAAACTTAATAACACAGGTTTGTTTACCTCACCTTGTTTTGGATACTTGCATGTATGATTAGGTCAGTAGTAATCGATCAATCTGTCGTTTATATGGCAAAAAGGCATTGCATCAGTAGGAGACTAAATTTTGGCGAAAAAGAAACCAAGCGAGGTCTTTTTCTTTTTTTTGAACTGGTGTACCTAATCTCTCAGGAGTCGTTTTTTTTTTCTTCTGATCAGAAGGTCTGTTTGTATCATGGAGCTATTATGGGGTGTGTGTGGTGCATTAGAAGTAATTTGATATTACTATTCTCTTTCTTATTGTATAAATCATCAAGTACCAATCCTACTTTGTTAGTGAGAATCCATCCCCTATAAGTATATCAACATTTATTGCCTTAAAGTGCAACTTTTTATCCTAATCTTATGCAGGCCAATACTGCGATTTAAAACCATGGGTGGTGGACTAAGTCATGTTAATTCTAGTTTTAGTTTTTTGCACAAGTAGAGCTCCAATCATGTCTAGTTCGTTTAAAATGGTATCTAGAACTTGAACTCTCAGATGGTCCCAAGAAGATGGAGACAGATAAACAAAGAATTCAAACCACAATACTGGTAACATTTAAGACAGTGGATTCTCTTCTTACTTTCTGTGTCCTAGCTTGCTAATCGAACAAAAATAAAAAACAACAGAAGTTAACAGATTCCCTTTTCACTTTGTGTCTCAATTGGAGAAGAACAACAATTATATGTAATATAGTTGGGATTTTGAATCCTTGTTTGAAGTTTAGCTAGAAGAACCATGGACTTTTACATCACAGAGAAATTAACTGAAAACTGCATTGCAATGTCACAGACGCGTATGGTATTTTTGTAAACTGATATACATGCAACCTATTTGTTTGCAATTTTCTTCCTTATATTCTGTTATTTGAAGATGAAATTTCTTACAGGTTGTGAATTCAAATGTATCATTGCAACGACTGGAGGAACTTTTTTTAGCTGAAGAGAGAATTCTTTTACCTAACCCGCCTCTTGAACCTGGTCTTCCGGCCATCTCAATCAAGGATGGATACTTTTCATGGGATTCTAAGGTCTAGCTCAACTTTAACTACTTGGATTGTGTATGACATGCAGTGCTACTTTGTGTTTTATCGCTCTGTGCATGCATGTGTGTGTGTTCTAGTGTTATTACAATTTCTACATTTGGCAATAAAGTAAAGGTTGCAAATTGGTGGCTCTCTAAAAGTCATAACACGGCTACCAAAAGCACCAGTTAATGTCGCGATGTTTCATAATAAGGTGTTTCACGATCAGTATTCAAAACAAGCATGGTTGTATCAAAAGAGTTGGATAAGTAGTTCATTGGGTATCTGAAAAGACAGTCACCAAAGAAACCTGGCGATGAAACGAAAGAATTCAAAGGAGCAATTAAAAATAACTGCTTGTCATAAAACTTTATCTAGACATGGGGATATCTGAAAATTTTGAAAGATGTACATCAGACACCACACTAACGAAGTGGTCGAAGACGCAAAAGAAGTCCAAACCAAACCAAGCCAAGCCTTATGTCCCAATCAATTGGGGTCGGCTACATGATGATGTATATCTTAAGGTCCAGATAAAGAATGGAGGGAAATATTTAAATATCGATATATATATATATGTGTGTGTGTGTGTGTGTGTGTGTGTGTGTGTGTGTGTGTGTGTGTGTGTGTGTGTGTGTGTGTGTGTGTGTGTGTTTACTATCAATGAAAACCACATAAGCCAATTGAGAAGAAAATTTAACATGTACTACGGATTCTTCTTAAAATTCGGATAACTGAGGTGAAGGATGCTATTGAAAAAGAAAATGTTTTGAGACCAAATAGAATTTTTCTAGAAGCTGGGAAGTGTATAGCGCTGGAGAAGTTTAGGTTACTAGTTTTTTTAGCAAGAACTTGCGTAAGTAATGTCTAAGTAAATAGAAAGAATACAATCACTGCTAACCGTACGCATAAACCAATAAAATTCCATTGTTGCTCAAATTGTGAGAGCATTGAACTTATGGGACGCCATGGGAGTTGGGGGTGGGGCTATTAAATGGAGATTAATTAAGACATGACAATGCTTTATTCAATTTAGGTTTATGCTTGAAAAATTGCAATGCAAAGCTATTTTCCTTCTAAAGCCACTGATGGAGATGTATGGATAACGAAAGGCTCTCACTTGTTATTACTGACAACAAAAAATATGTGAGCTGCATGGTGAATGCTCTCTTTAAAGCTAAAAGAAATACTACATTTTAGCTGATGCCTTTATGCTGCAGCCTTAATTGTATAACAGTTGAGGTTTGTGCCAGTGAGAATACATTATAACAAATAAATATAGAATTTAAAAGAACAAACTATGCAAACACTGATGTGAAACTTTTACTTTCCATGAATTGAGGACTTTGGGAATTCTGTTGACTTTCATGCTTTATTGTCTTTGAAATCTTCCAAATTTATTTTCAGGCAGAGAAACCCACATTGTCAAATATCAATTTGGACATACCAGTTGGTAGCCTAGTTGCAGTTGTAGGTGGCACTGGCGAAGGAAAGACGTCGCTTATATCAGCAATGATTGGGGAGCTTCCGCCTGTAGAAGATACAACTGTTGTCATCAGAGGAACCGTTGCTTATGTTCCCCAAATTTCATGGATTTTCAATGCTACTGTGAGTTACAGCACGCTCATCTTTCATGAAAAACTAGGTCTTGCAGCTGAAGATTTAAAATAATAAACACTCTAGGGTCTATGCTGGGCCTATTAAATCCCATGATCATTCATGGATCTTACATGCTAAGTTTATCCTTAACAGGTACGGGAGAACATACTATTTGGTTCTAACTTCGATCCATCTAGATACTGGAAGGCAATTGATGTAACCGCATTGCAGCACGACCTTGACCTACTGCCTGTTAAGTATCGCCTTATCTTATGATTGTAACAAGTAAATGCTAGTTTCTCCGTACCATAATGTTTGTCCATTTATGGCATTCTTGTCATTACAACTTTTTCAAAAGATTTTAACTAGTTAGTAGCCAAAGCTTTCCAAAACCCCTAAAAGTAATAAAGTAGAAAAGAAGATGATATTTTGGGATGTCTGAAGTAGTTAAAATGGACAAACAAATAATGACGGAGGAAGTATGATGTTGACAAGCTTTTATTAGGTTGATAGTATGTGGAATGTTTTGAGAATGTTAAATTCGATCGTGGACCTGAATCCCTTGTGTACTTAATATTTCTCTCAGGGTCGCGATCTTACAGAGATTGGTGAAAGAGGGGTGAATATTAGCGGGGGACAAAAGCAAAGGGTTTCCATGGCCAGGGCTGTGTATTCTGATGCAGATGTATACATATTTGATGATCCTTTAAGTGCTCTAGATGCTCATGTTGGTCGTCAGGTAAACATATCATGATAAACCAAAGTAGTACCACTTATGTGGAGAAAATAAAGAAATGCAGAAATGCAATGCACAAACTCTCAGAGTACATTTATTAAATGTCGTCATTAATCTACTATGCTTTGCTATGTCATAGAGGGTCATTTTTATTGGAATTTCACCCTGTATAGGTGAAAAGATCCTCAGAAACTGATAAAACTTTCCTTCCCATTGGAATAATCAAGCTGATTAGACTTTCCTTTTCATCTTTGCTTTATTTCTTTCCAGAATGTCATCTGGTGTTCAAATACTCTCAAACTCAATCCCCCCCCCACCCCCCAAATTATCTCAAGCAAGTTCATTTATTTTTCTTCTAGTCTAATCTCCTATAAAAATTGCTCCAGGTTTTTAATGACTGCATCAAAGAAGAGTTGCAAGGGAAAACCAGAGTGCTCGTCACAAACCAGCTGCATTTTCTTCCTCAGGTAGATAGAATTATTCTTATAAACGAAGGTATGGTCAAGGAGGAGGGAACATTTGAGGAGCTTTCTAGAAGTGGCATACTGTTCCAAAAGCTTATGGAGAATGCGGGGAAAATGGAAGAGCATGTGGATGAAAAGGGCGAGGATAGTAATTGTGATAACAAAGCCTCGAATTCTGCTGAAATTGTTTTGCAGAATGGATTACCAGAAAGTGGGAACCCAAAAAGTACAAGGAAAGTAGGAAAATCTGTTCTTATCAAGCAAGAAGAAAGGGAGACGGGTGTTGTCAGTTGGAAGGTCTTAACGAGGTAGTATTCTACGTTATTTTTAAATAAACTGTGATGATACTAACCGTTTATTGACTCCTTGATTGCTGCTAGTTCGCTCCTTGACTGCTGTCATTCCTTAGCATTTTGACTGCGCAAGATGATTTCTGATGTGCTTATTATCCTATAGGATTCTAACTTAATTCCAGCTTTCCATTGTGTTCCGACTCTGTAAATGATATTAATTGCCCCCATTGCACTTTCTTGTAGAAGTATTTATGCCCAAAGTTTGGTCAGCACTGACCTTATCACTATAAACGCCATTACGACACTGCTAACAGCAGAAATAGATGTTGATAACAATGCAGAGTTGAGCAGTGCATATCTTTCTGTATACAGTACACAGCTGACTTGGCTGTATATGTCTCTTCTAATATAAGTCTCTTCGAATGTTTTCTAATGCACTGTTGCTTTACTGAAAGTACCATGTACTGAGTACTTTTTGTTGCTTATCTACTTAGGTATAAAGACGCCTTAGGAGGTCTTTGGGTTGTCATGATCCTATTTATGTGCTACATCTTGACCGAAGTTCTTCGAGTTTCAAGTAGCACATGGTTAAGTTTTTGGACAAAACAAAGCAGTTCGAGTTCAGGACCAGGGTTCTTCATTCTGATTTATGCAGTTTTTTCATTTGGTCAGGTACTTGGAAATCTCACTTTGCAACTTACCTTCATACTCCACATTGCTTTTCCCAAATTTCAATGTGGTTGTGCATAACTTCTTTAGTTCAATAGTTTCATGCTTTCCATTCATGTGACCAAAATTCTTGGTCCGCAACAGTAAAACATAGGGAAGAAGTTCACTCTTGTGTGCATTAATATGTTCGTATCATGATTCATCACATTGAACAACCACGGCAATGTACTCAGTGTGTGCTGGTAACATGCTGTTTTAGATGTTAAAAAACACTTCAACAATTTTTCCCGCGTTTTCAATCGTTCCAAGATTTTGGGTGAAAGATTGCAACATTTAAGGTCCCTTTCGTCACACTTTCTGGAGACTCACTCTGCTGCACATTATTCAGGTGTTGGTGACCCTGTTAAACTCTTTCTGGTTAATCACATCAAGTCTTCACGCAGCTAGAAGATTGCATGATACCATGCTACTGTCGGTACTCAGAGCTCCTATGTTATTCTTTCAGACTAATCCCATTGGACGGGTAATAAACAGATTTGCAAAGGATCTGGGTGATATAGATCGCAATGTTGCTAATTTCGTGAATATGTTTCTCGGCCAAGTTTGGCAGCTTCTGTCAACTTTTGCACTGATTGGTATTGTGAGCACCATCTCCCTCTGGGCTATAATGCCACTGCTGATTCTGTTCTATGCAGCCTACCTATATTATCAGGTCAGTTTTCCTTCTTATTTTATTGTCTTCTTCAGATATGTTGCTCTTTTAAATGTCACTCATTGTTTTCTCAATTCCCACTGGAAAGAAAGATCAATTCATTACCCTTTCCCAATGGTTGTGATATTATGCCCTTTTTAGATTCCATGCTATACCAATAAATTAGTCTATTTGTAGATGGATTATTCTTTCTTTAGTGGTACTAGCAATCCAAGTCATCATCCCCTTAGTAATTGTACTTCCATGAAATTGTCTCCAAGCAAACAAACACTTAACTAACTTGTAATTCTATTTACAGCCACGTTTCTGCTCTTTAAACACACCAAGAAAATCAAGCTAATAATATATATAAAAAAAAGAAGAAGATCACACCCACCCTCCCAATCTCTGCTGTCCACCTCCATCCAATGCTGCCTTCTTCTCCACCTCAGCTCCTCCCCACGCCCACCACAACTGCTGCCTGCTCCTCGCCCTCCCGTTAGGGTTTGCGTTTGGGTTTCAAATGGGATGGAGCGGATAAGTTGGTATGAAAAAGTGGTCGAACAGGAAGAAGACATAAGGTGGTACAAGAAAGTGACCGAAGAGGAAGAAGACATAACTGATGGGCTAGGGAGGAAGAGCGCCTATGGTAATGGGGGAGAAGTTGGCGGAAGCAACATGGAGCTAGGGAGGGGCTGGTGTTTCCGGGAACTCGGGGAGGTTACGATGTGGTGACCCAGGTCTAAGAACCAACAATTTCTATAGCTTGATGCTAGACTTATGGATGCGAAGATTGAAAAGAAAAAGCATTCCATGAATGTGCCCCACATCGCATGGTTAGTAGAAGTCCACTTCGGGGCTAGATCACATAGTACAACATATTTCAATGTCATGAATGTGCAACCCAAATCCAAAGTTAATTGTATTATGCAGGGCTAAGTCAAACAAATGGTTTTAGAGCTTGCAGCAATCAGAAATTTAGGGCAGTTCCCACCAAAATACTTGCTTGGATGGGTCCCATAAGTAGAAATGCTTGGTTGGGTCCCATGTGGATGTGTCGGGGCAGGCTCCATATGGTGACATACTTGGGTGGATTCCAAATGGAGAAGTCTCATACTTCAAAGGGTGTATTTTTGTTTCTCAATGCAGACAATATCGTGGCTGGGAAATTACAGGGGAGTGTGGGAGAGGGGCTGGGCTGGGCTGAAAGGGAGGTGTGCTGGTACCGTGGTCTATGACGGGTGGGAGGAAGATGGGTGTGGACATAGTTTGATTTTTGAATATTATGTTTGTTGTCTTTATTTACATAGCTTCTACACTGCTGTCCTATAAAACATTCTGACTGATCAAATATTTTTCTCATCGCTCATTCCACATCCCTTTTTGTTGTATCCTTGACAAAACAATGCATATTTGTTTGACAGAGCACAAGCCGGGAAGTAAAGCGCTTAGATTCCATAACTAGATCTCCAGTTTATGCACAATTTGGAGAAGCACTGAATGGTTTGGCTTCAATTCGTGCCTACAAAGCATATGACCGGATGTCCAACATTAATGGAAAGTCTATGGATAACAATATTAGATTCACCCTTGCCAACATAAGCTCCAACCGTTGGCTTACCATAAGGTTAGAAACATTAGGAGGCATTATGATTTGGATGACTGCAACTTTTGCTGTCATGGAAAATGGAAGAGCAGAAAACAAGGTGGCGTTTGCATCTACAATGGGTTTGCTTCTTAGTTATTCTCTAAACATCACAAATCTACTGAGTAATGTTCTGAGACAAGCAAGTAGGGCTGAAAATAGTCTAAATTCCGTTGAGCGTGTTGGCACATACATAGATCTACCATCCGAGGCTCCAGCTGTCATTGAATCCAACCGTCCGCCACCGGGATGGCCCTCATTAGGATCAATTGAATTTAAAGATGTTGTGTTACGCTATAGGCCTGAGCTTCCTCCTGTTTTGCATGGACTGTCCTTCACAATCTCGCCATGTGAGAAGGTAGGCATAGTTGGAAGGACCGGTGCAGGGAAATCTAGCATGCTCAATGCTTTGTTTCGGATTGTTGAATTAGAAAAGGGAAAAATCCTGATTGATGGTTGTAATACTGGGAAGATTGGGCTGACAGATCTCCGTAAGGTTTTGAGTATCATACCACAATCACCAGTTCTTTTCTCAGGTATGCATTACACATACCTAGTTTCTAAACAGTTAACTCCCAAGTACACCCTGCTTCTTATTCTTAATTTTTATTGTTTTCTTTTTATCTTGAGCTGGCATGCTTTACTTCCTCTTCTGTGATTCTTACTAGTCTTCAAATACTTAATCCATCCTTGTTTCGTATATGTTCAGAGGAAACCGAAAACTTGATCCTGTTTCTATATATACTGGTAGGACATGGAGATTTCCACTCAATTTCTGATCATTGACTATTTGCTTTTCTTGGTAATGTTGCAGCTCTACCCATTTCTTATGTATCATGCATGTGCACTTGTTTGTGCATGAGCACTAAAGTAGTTCAATTTTTTGGACCCAATTGCTCCTTTTCAGTTACAATATAAGTATCAAATTCAAACTATCAACTTGTCCTCGGTATGTCGTGTCCTGTGTCCTACCTGTATCGGAAATCGATGCGTCGGCTTGGCCATGTTGGACAGTGTTTCCGTGTCTATGGCACTTTTCGATCTTGCTGGGGAGAATATAATCTCACTATAACCTGGTCAATTTTTTTCTTCAGTATTCAATGTGTTGAGTGGCAGTCTCCAAGTAGCCTTGCCTATGTGTGGGTGTCCCCCGCAACCGTCTTTACCTTTCATCTCTGCAATGGGTAAAAGAGTCGTTGCTAACATCTGATAGGATTGAATCAGGTCAGGCATAACATCGGCCTACCACCTATGCTTTTATCCATGTTTCCTGGCTGATAATATTCTTTGATCAATTTTCTTATACGATGACAGAAAAAACATGCTACGCATGCTTCACAGTTGTGACACTAATAATTACATGGCAAAGAAGGCTGATATGCCTTAGTATTTTGATTATCAAACTAATTCATTTGTTCCTCACTCCAAAGACACATCTCAAACACACATAAATATTGACTTACCCTTGTTTTCTTTGGCTAGGTACTGTTCGATTTAATCTTGATCCTTTCAATGAACACAATGACTTTGACCTTTGGGAGGCGTTAGAGCGTGCTCATCTAAAGGATGTCATCAGAAGGAATGCTTTGGGGCTTGATGCTGAGGTACAAGCTCTTTGCCTAATCTTTTCCAATTTTTATGTTGGGACCTACCAGCTAAAGCAAGACCAGAGTACTGAACTGTACATACAAAAATATTTCGATCTCCTTCCTATAAGCTTCTCTCGTGTGAAATCACTTTAGATGTCCAATCAGCATTATGAAACTTCTGTGTGATTCGAGGCTTCTGGTAAGATCATCACGACATTCATATTTTGGTCATGACTTTGTATATTTATAGCTGGATATAAATCTGTAATAGGACAGAAGACTGAATTTTTCAAAGAGCCTCGTTCAAATGAAGGTTTTGATGGTTTGACAGCATGGTTTTTTATCACACGGTTACCAAGAGGCAAAAACCTGCTTATTTTGATCTCAAGCAGTTCTGAAAAAATTTAGTGTAAAAAATGTATAGAAACTTAATACCATTTGATGCTTGTAAAAAAATTGCATGCACAACCTTACCTCTAAGTCTTGTGAAAGTATTTCCCTTTCAATATGCTTACAGCACTTTAAACTGCTTTTTGTCTATTTATGGGTGAAGTCTAATATCTATAGTAATTTTACATGGTATTAGCAATGGCATGAATGGGTCCTTGACCATTAAAAAAGATTCTGTTGTCGAAGAAAACTATGATAAAAGATGATGGAATTGATAGGTGTGCCCTAAAAAGTAATTATTCTTTGTCTGTATCAAAGGTTTCAGAGGGAGGGGAGAACTTCAGTGTTGGACAGAGGCAACTCTTGAGTCTTGCTCGAGCGTTGTTACGGAGATCAAAGATTCTTGTTCTTGATGAAGCAACTGCAGCTGTTGATGTTAGAACTGACTCACTTATCCAGAGAACCATTCGAGAAGAATTCAAATCGTGCACAATGCTCATCATTGCTCATCGGCTGAACACTATTATAGACAGTGACCAGATTCTGGTGCTTGATGCTGGTCAGGTATGCCCCTGCTGTAGATTCACTTATTTGCTTACTCCTATTTCTTACTTTCCATGCTCAATGGATATCGCATTTGGTGAACAAAAAGCCGATGAGAAGCCATACAATAGAAACTTTGAATTCAATAATCCGATTGCATGTTTCAAGTTTAATTGGGATTGCACATTAGTCTTCTTCCCCTGATGTGATCCTAATTGAGGAGAAACAGAACCACCCAGGTCCTACTTTGATAATCCGAGCTGTTCATTTGTAAATCAACCAAGTGAAAATTCAGGTTAGATGGATGTTTGTATGTGTCTGGTCGAATTATATTTATTTAGAGAGAAATAGACTGACATAATTGAGATAAATGATTATTATCGTGACTGTCCTTTTCTCTCAAGACAAATAAGAGTTGTTGAGATGGCTGCCAACATCCCCTTAACCTCTTTTGTTTTGGGACATTTATCATCAGGTCACTCTTGGATCCCATAATTACCATCAGGTCAAGCCTAACTCTGAAAAATTCTCATCAACTCCCCAACCCGTATAAAAATGCCTAAATCATAGGTTACCCTATGAAAGTGCATAAAATTCTCGGGTACCCTATGAAAGTGCCTAAACCACTAAACCTTATAATAGGAAAGTGCACCCTAAACCTTATAATAGGAAAGTGCACCCTAAACCTAAACTCTAGGGTACCCTAAGACTAGGGTACCCTTATGATTAGGGTACCCTAAGACTCGGGTACCTTATGAAAGTGCCTAAAATTCTAGAGTACCTTATGAAAGTGTCTAAAATTCTAGGGTACCCTACGACTAGGGGTACCCTACGACTAGGGTATCCTATGAAAGTGCCTAAAATCTTAGGATATCTACGAATAGGGTACCCCATGAAAGTGCCTAAAATCCTAGGTTACTTTATGAAAGTTCCTAAACCACTAAAACCGTATAATAGGAAAGTGCACCTTAAACCGAAACTCTAGGGTACTTTAAATCCTAGGGTACTTTATGAAAGTGCCTAAACCACTAAAACTCTATAATAGGAAAATGCACCCTAAACCTAAACTTAAAAAAAGAGTGACTTACCTTAGTGGTAATTAAAAAAAATGACTTAACTTATTGGTAACTAGACATCTCTTTTCTAGACCTAGAAGTAATAATTCCTTTTTTTTTTCCTTGAGTGCAATGTATACTTTGACGACTACGAATGAACCATTGGAATCGGAAAACAAGATCATGGTGGGTCCGTTCCTCCTTTCATGAGGGTGATAGGTATCCTGATCCCGTGATCCGTCTTTGAGTTTGAGGTTTTCGTTTATTCGATCTTTATGTCAGTAAGAAACCTTCACATCTATTTTCAGGTCTTGGAATATGATACCCCGGAGAAACTATTGTTGAACGAGACAAGTGCTTTTTCTAAGATGGTTCAAAGTACAGGAGCTGCCAATGCTCAATATTTACGAAGCTTAGTGATTGGAGAAGGAGGAGAGAAAAAGTCTGAGAGACGAGAGAACATTCCTATGAACGGACGAAGATGGTTAGCGTCTTCCCACTGGGCTGCCGCTGCGCAGTATGCTCTTGCTGTCAACCTCACTTCTTCATACAAAAATCTTCAACCATCGGAAATGGGGGATGAGAACAATATGGTAAGGAGAACAAAGGACGCTGTCGTTACTCTGCAGGAAGTTCTAGAGGGGAAACACAACGAAGACATTGAAAGTACGTTAAACCAGTACCACGTCGCTGGAGATAGCTGGTGGTCGACTCTCTACAGAGTTGTCGAAGGTACTTAGATTGGATATGCACATGCATATAGTTGTCTTTTTTTTAATAACCATATGCCGAGGCCAACTTGTATGCACCTCGACTAATTTCGGGGCCCTGGAGGTAATGACCTGGCATAACCCGATGCATATAGTTTTCTTCACAAATCATTCCTGGGTGCATGCAAGTTTATGCCAGAGAATCTACCATGAACTTAACATTCATGGTTCTATTCGTAATTCGCTATACTTGACATTGTTCGGGTCAAATAGATTTTGAAACTCTTTTGTACCTCTTTTTTTCCCCCAGAAAAATACTAGAGTGAGATTCCATAAAGTGTTCAATTTTGGAAGTAAATAACAGTAAAACATAGTTTTGAGTTCATTTATACTTTTTCTGATCTGAAAAATGGAATTTTCAGGTCTTGCCATGATGACCAGATTGGCTCAAAATGGGTATCAACCCCTGGAAAATGGTTTTCAAGACGGATCATACGAGTGCGACGCTGTCGAAATGTAGGGATAGATGTTAGTCTTTACAAGGGATCTTCCAATGCCTTTACGTAATCTGAAATAATGCTGTCTATCCGTGGTGCTGACCGTAGAGATGAGTTTGGCCAATGATTATGTTTATCAGCAAATTTTAAGAACTAATTTTTTCTACTATTAACAAGACTAACCAGTTTTAATTCCTTGTTACAGCTTTAAATTCTTCCTTATCTTCTCCCTCTTTTATCTTCTGTTTTTTGTTGGGTTAAACTAGTTATCAAACCTTGGAATTGTAAGTCAAAATCCTGATGATTGTTGTTTCTAAATTCCAATGATATTTTGTTATTTTTTCACGCCTTTTCTCCAAGCGGGGTAAAGGATCAGCAAAAACACTGCCAAGAGTGTGATAAAATGTTGATCAGACAGCCATTTCTAACCAATACTCTTTTCTGGTATTGGTTTATAACCTTTTTGCATTGAACGTCCTTTGCCGGTTTGATATGCAACTGGATAGAGAGAAAAAGTGAGAGAAATTGGATTTTATCCGTCTTTGGTTTGAGTTTATGGGTCCAACTAGAGGTTGTGCGCACGCGTTGCATGTGCTATGTTGCCGTTGCGGCCAAGTTTTCCGTTGATTTTAGCAACCCTTGCTAAAATCAAACAAAAAACTCAGTAGTTTGAAAATGATTTCAAGCATTGTAAATTGTTTGTTACACAGTATATTTTTCGATAGTTTTCATATCTATTCTTTTCGCTCATTTATTTTGTTCCATCTATGTTCGTCTTTTTTTTATGCACACAATGGGAGAGGGCACCTTGTAGTGCGGTGTTGATTGTGCAATCAACGGCTCAGATTTTATCTTGACACTTGCATGATCCGAGCCGTTCATTACCGAGATGAAATCTGAGTCATTCATTGCCAAGATCAACGGTTCGTGTGCCGCACTACATGACCTTCGGATCCGTTTTCCTACTTTCAACCATATGTGGGAATTTCACCATGACTCATGAGTTAGGTAATTCTTTGGAAGAACCCAATTTAATAAGGTGTCTGCTAAATCGTACTCCGTAACTCAGTTAGAGTAAAATTGAAAGTAAAATGAAAATCTAAAAACTTCTGAACTTACAAATGAATTAGAAAACCCGATAAAAAATAAATAAGTAAGAGAACAGAATTGGATTAAAACACTGGACAAAAAAATAAAGTTGGATTAAACCAGCCGAACTTTCTATGTTCCACAACATTGCCAGAAAAGAAAATGTAACGGGAGCCATGAAAATTAGCCATATTTTTTTTAAAATGACATATGATAATATGTAAACGTGAGTTAAATCAGCTTCATATTTTTAAGTTTTCCATCAAAATGATTAATTAATAAAAAAATTACTAAAACATAGAACGTGTGAACTATGAGAGTTAGCCATATTCTTTTTAGGCCTCCGAAAAGTATCACAGAAGTGGAATAACTCTGGATAAGATATATGAAGGGTTGAACTAAAAATGATTACAATTAATGGTAGTAACTTTTGAGGGGAATAAAATTTGGATTTCTCTATGTAATTAGACTTACAAAAATTCTATGTGATCAGAATCAAAAAAACAACTCCAAAATCCTACAGAGTAAGGCTCTGTTTGAAACTTAGGGAAATAAAGAGAAAAGAAGGGAAAATATTAAGAAGAAAATTAGAATAAAAATTGAAGAGAAAATGGAAGGAAATTTAAATAGGAATTTGAATATTTTTTCCTCTTTTTTTTTGAACCAAACAAAGAAAGAGAAAATTAAAAAAAAAATTCTATTTCTTTCCACAACTTCCCCTATCAAACAGAGCCTAATAGTAGTTAGGGAAAAGAAAGAAAAATAAATAAAAGAGAGGAAAAAAAATAAGGAAAGATTGAGGAAACTTAAGAGGGAAATTTTTAGTTAAAATAATTTAGTTTATTTATTTTTCTTTTCCTTTTCCTCTCAAGTAACCAAAGGAAGAGGAAATTTTTTTTTTTTTTCCTTTTCTTTCCTTTCTTTTCCTTGGTTCCAAACAAATCCTAATGGCGGATCAAAAAAAAAAATCCTAATCTTTGATACCTGTGGAAAGGGGAAAAAAAGGAAAGGAAAATAACAATTTTTCCTCTTCCTTTGTTTTGGGTTGAGAGGAAAAGGAGAAGAAAACTAACTAAACTCAATTATTTTTTAACTAAACTAAATTATTTTAAGTAAAAAATTTCCTCCTAACTTTCCTCAATCTTTTCTCCTTTTTCTCTCTTTTATTTTAATTTCTTTTCCTTTCTTTCCCTAACCTAAGAAGTGTCTTCTCCTGATCAAAGAAGAAAAAAGGGCCAATTAACCAATTTAACTGATTTGCAGTTTTTTTTAAACTTTATTAAATAAAACGCATGTTTTTTAAATTTATTCTCATACTACGTGAAGTTGTGGTTAGCAACCATGTTTTCACCTTGGGTTAAGACGGATAAACCCAAAAATAAGATAATCTTAATCAATGTTAAAATCGTGTTTACCAAACACGTCTTTGCTACACACGTATACTGAAAGGCGTGCTTTCCAAACACGCCTTCACTATTGACCAAACCACAGACTTATGAAGGAAGACTTGTATCTCTCTACAGCCGGACACTCTTCCTTCTTTTCGCCATCTGATCGGAAGTTCTCAACCTCTGTACCTCTATCTACAGCCGGAGCTCTCACTCCATTGCGATCTGAAGCAAATTCAAGCTCAGACTTTATAAACGGGTATGGATCTCCTTCTCTCTCAGATCTTCTCCCCTTCCCCTGTTTGGAGCCCTACCTGAAATCACCTTCACAATTACAAACTCCCAATCGGCAAAAATAATTACACTATCTGTGCATCTATTATACCTCAAAACCATGCCAAACCATTGGTCGAAACCCACCTGCATTCGGGATTTTTTTCTGCTTTTTGAACCCTATCTTTCATTTTCTGGGAATCTTTTACTTTACTTATTTGTTTTAGAATTTTGGTATTCCTTTTGTCATGCAATTGGTTGGTGGAAATGTAAAGTAGTTGTTAATTTTCGATATTCGTACGTGCTTATTTTACTTAATTTTGGAGTGTTAATTTGAGAATGTGCGTTATCTTTGGTTACAATTGGAATCTTGCATTGAGTTGACAATGTAATTTTATTTTATTTTTCTAATTTTCTTTAACCTTGTTGAAGTTTAAGTCTGTTTCCTCCCAACTCCCTACTCTCTGTTGGTAATGTGTCTTTCTTATGCTGAATTGAAGTTGTGAGAACGAGAGATGAAATAAGTTTCTGCTAGACAGATGGTTTCTAAATATTTTTTTACTTTGTTAGAATCGGTAGCTAAACTAAAGACTTGTGTTGTACTGGCTACTGGCTGTGTAAGAATTTGGATAGGCAAACTAACAAATAAACTTTTTGTGTACTTTTGACTTGCCATTTTGTTGAGTAGCCTTTGAGATGCTCTTAGGAGTGCTTTCCTTCGCCGTTCCATCTCTGCACCATGTATGTGAGGCCCCAACTCAACCCCCTGATATCTAATTTTTCCTGCTAACAATGATGAAGAAAACCATTGCCCAACTTGGACAAATCATCCCCAAAGCTTCGCACCGTCAACACTTACTTGGTCTGACTTATTGCTTCTTTGTACACCACAATCTAGCACCAATATAAGGAAGAAGTAACTTTTGACAGGGTACAACAAAATATGGAAGTGAATGGTCAATTCTCATTTTGCTAGAGTATTTGCTTCACTGGCAAAATGTCACAAAATGTAACTTTTTACATGGTTTCATTGTTCGTCAATTTTGTTTAATGCCCATTTCCCTAGAAGGCCAATGAAATTGAATTGTCATTTTATTACTTATCAATATCATTTTAGGGTACCAAACATTAAGTAAATTTAGCTAGTTCACGTCATTTTATTCTTATGCTTTTATTTACATTTTACTTCATAAATTCATGATATAAACACATCCCCAATCTACTTCTTTGTTTGTGAACATTTTATACGTCCCTTCATAGACTGTCAATTCAAAATGGGCATATCAGACTACACTGCTACTAATACTTAGAATTCCATTTGTGGAAAAATCATCTTCAGAAATAGAATTTGTAAATTTTTTTGGACTATGTAACGATGCAATGCAGAAAGCAATTGGTAACTTGTTTTTATTCTCATTCCTTTCTCCAACTTTAAGAGTTTCATCATTTACTTGTTAAGTTGTTGCAGTTACTGAATGGGGGAAGAGCTAGAAGCTGAGAAACATGTTAACTACATTTTGTCAGTAGAAAAGGTCTGCACTCCTCTAATTTTCTGATTGAATTTCGGTTGTATGGGAAGAAATAATATTTGTAGTTCACCCCCTTGTCTTCATATATCCATGAGAATTTTGGTCATTGTTTCCTCAGAAGAAGGATGATTTTGAATCCGTGGTGATGGAGCATATACGGATCAATGGAGCATACTGGGGCCTGACCACTCTGGATCTTTTGGGAAAGATTGGTGTAGTAGATTCCGAGGAGGTTGTTTCATGGGTCTTGAAGTGCCAACATGAATCAGGTTTGTAAATATGTTATTCAATTTTTATACTTCCCCACTATATAAATTATTTATTTAGAATTCAGCACTCCTGTTAGAAAGTAGAATTATTTGGAACTGGAACTAATCTTTTACCAACTTGCTATTCATATAGGTGGATTTGGTGGTAACATTGGGCATGACCCACATGTACTGTATACCCTCAGTGCCATACAGATTTTAGCACTTTTTGAGAAGATTAATCTACTTGACATTGATAAGGTGTCAAACTGTATCCTTCGGCATCTAGTTTTGTTGCTGCCAGATTTTCCATACATGTTGATATATGTTCTCAATAATGTTACCAACAGTTCTTATAAGCTATAAATGTTGTTTTCATCTCTAGATACCAGAGAAAATTGATCAAGTTGAGTAAATGTTTCATAGGTAGTTTTGTTCCTGTTATTGGTAGAAGTCCTATGCTGATATGTGAAAAATGTGAAGGTAAACAAAACATGAAAGGGCTCCTCCTTAAATGTTTCCACATCGGCTGGGTGGATTATATTTAACTTCAAGTTATGGTTATAACAATTTTGCCTCTTGAACTTCTTGTTATACCTGACCTTCAAAACAGATATTGTTGGGCTGCAGAATGAAGATGGATCTTTTTCAGGGGACATATGGGGAGAAGTTGATACACGGTATTCCATTTGTACAACTTCCTTGTTTTCTCTGCTTTAAAATTATCTTGAAATTCTCATTTATAACCAGAAGAGTTCTTTAACAGGTTCTCTTACATTGCTATATGTTCTCTTGCGTTATTGCATCGTTTGGATAAAATCAATGTGGAAAAAGCTGTAAAGTACATCGTGAGTTGCAAGAATCTGGATGGTGGCTTTGGATGCACACCAGGTGCCGAGTCTCATGCAGGACAAAGTATGTTGTACATACCACACATTGTGTTTTATACGGGACCTTTTTCTGATTTCTGTGAGTAAATCAAGCTGCTTATCACTCGAACTGTGAGTTTGTCCCTTTTCTAGACAGCTACACTTTCGTGAATACTCTACAGTTTCCTTATAGATTTAATAGTGTACTGTTGAACAAAATTGTTAATGATTAGCCAAGTTGGAAGCATACATCTTCTGTAACTTGACAAAATCGAACTGACAGTTCCCCTTACTAGAAGCCTTCATAAAGATATGCACTCGAGCTTGTGAATAAGGAAGCTGTTGCCTCAGAACTTCCTTCTATTTGCACTCTCATTCGGCTTCTATGACTCCTTTTATTGCTTTCCATTGAGTCCATTTGCTTAAGTTTTTTTTCTGCTGTAATTAGAACGGTCTTTGGTGGTGGTGGTGGTGGTGGTGGTGTCTTTTTTTTTCTTTTTTTTCTTTTTTTTTTTACCGACGAGCACCTTCTATGAAGTGAGTTGTCAAAAAGACATTAGGTACCCCCTAATGCAGCCACAAGTACTTCATTTAGAATTGCGTACTTTAGTATTGTCAACTTGAAATTCATAGGGAACTACTAGAATTTTAAACATGCCTTCTTCACGTGATTAGTGTACTACAATCAGTTGTCATTGGGAGCCACTCTTCCCTAGTGAGTTATGCTTTAGAGGGCTGACCAATATTTCTTTTCTTAGGATAAGTTCGAAAAAGTGGTAAGTTTGTGGGATAATATGTAGTATTATTTTTGTTTCGGGAATCACTGACTTTTTCTTTTAAGGGCACCCAAAACATTTTTATAAGTAGATATTGGCAAGACTTTGTGACTTGTATTTCTGGTGTTTTACATTTTGTCGTTTTCTTTAGGGGACATCTTGTCCTTGCTTCTATCTCTTGGGCCGGTTTTGTTTTACTTAATAAAGATCTTTGTTACTCATCAAGAGACTAAATGGAGAAGAACTTTACCATCTCTTAGAACTACTTGTTCATGAATCATTCAGCGTGCATCAACCACTAGTCTGTATAAGCTAATAGGTGTACTTTTTTATTAAATCACATAAAACAGGAAACTTTGAAGGAAACGCTGAGCATGGATGGTTTGTATGCTGGCTAATATGCTGAGCTTATGGCCTTGAGGAAACCTCAAATGACGTTGAGGATAGCTGGCTAATATGCTGAGCATGTTTTGCTACAAATGTTCAGTCTATTCCAGCACTTAGCATTGGATGGTTTATCCAATAATTGAAGCTTCTAATCTAGGTGCGTAGGGCATAGACTTTGGTAACGTTTGGGATGTTCTTTCAACTAAACACTCACTCTGACTATAAATCCATTTGAAATCCTCAATCAAGAACATGAATATGTTTAAGATTATATTCAGTGAGCTAATATCAATTTGGTTTATCAATTATGTATATGGTTTGTAAAATGTTTATATCCCAAAACTAGACTCGGCAGGTTAATATCACTGGTGGTTTGGTCATTATAACTGCAGTTTTCTGCTGTGTGGCTGCTCTTGCAATAACTGGTTCTCTACATCAAATTGATAAGGACCTCCTTGGGTGGTGGTTATGCGAGCGGCAAGTTAAATCTGGAGGTCTAAATGGACGCCCTGAGAAGCTTCCAGATGTTGGTTATCTTTTACTCAACTGCGATTTTGCTCGTAATTGTAAATTCTGTCGCTGATGATTCAATTGCATCAATACAGGTCTGCTACTCTTGGTGGGTCCTTTCTAGCTTGACCATGATTGACAGAGTTCATTGGATTGACAAGGAAAAGCTTGTTAAATATATCTTGGATTGTCAGGTTAGTTGTGAATCTAATGAGCCACTTCCAGTCCTGGAAAATTGCATGATTACCTGTGTTCTCAAGTGTCAGTTACTGTTATTTTTGCTTTTACCTGATGTTGTTGCTGTACATGTCATAAATGCAGGATAAAGAGAAGGGAGGTATTTCTGATCGGCCAGATGACGCTGTTGATGTTTTTCATACGTATTTTGGAGTTGCTGGTATGTTCTTTTCTTGTAAGGCGAAATAAAAATTGCAAGTATGTAACAGTTTGATTTCTTGTCCTCCAATTTTTAATCTATTTCTCGGTTTAGTTCTTGTTTGGGGGGAGGGAGCTTGTTTTTCTCTTTATATAGCCACATGATTGTCTGCTGATTTTAAAAGTTAATTAGGAAGGAATTTTCAAGTCAACCCTTGTTATGGTTATGAGTTTCTCAAGGCCACTTTTTTTTTGATAATCAGATCAACATCTCATTCATGAGAAAGCCATCCGGCACTTACAAGATTTCATCGCAAAAAACAGAAAAGAACCAAGACTACTAAGCATCTAAACAAAGAACACGGCATAACGTATAAAGGCAACCAGCTCCAGGCACTTTCTGGCAAAGCAGACCAACACTAGGTGTAGGCTTTAGAGACCGGTCCAGATGTAGTAGCAGAGAATCCCAGGGGGAAAACCAGTTCAAATCATTCAACACTAAGCATCTAAACAAAGAACACGGCATAACGCATAAAGGCAACCAACTCCAGGCACTTTCTAGCAAAGCAGACCAGCACTAGGTGTAGGCATTAGAGACCGGTCCAGATGTAGTAGCAGAGAATCCCAGGGGAAAAACCAGTTCAAATCATTCAACAGATAAGTATAGATGAAATCTGGAACCAAAACATTGAGGTTCCTAAAAAACATCTAAATGATTATTTACCCACCACCACAACCCACCGGATCCGAGAAACCAGACCGGGACCAGAAAAACGCCGGACTAGGGAAACTACCCAGCCGGGACAGAGAGCAAAAACAGCAGAAAAGAAAACCTGTTCTTTAGTCTCCCCCGTTATTACCATGCCACCGGCCGCCATTCACCGGGCCACTGCACTCCACCACCGTGCTGGTCTAAGCCCACGAAGTCGGAACCAAACCTTTGTTGGAGACCGCCAAAGGGGGGGCTGGGCAAACACAGGAAGAGAGAGAGAGAGAGAGAGAGAGAGAGAGAGAGAGGGAGTAGAGGAAAAATGGACACACCGGCCGGGGTGGGGGTGGGCAGGGGAGGAGGATGGGATCCAGCCCGCACCCCCTGGATTGAAACCCTAGCTGCCTGAAAGGTTTAGAGAGAGAAAGGGGAAAAGTTTAGAGAGAGGGCCGTCTTTTAAAGTTTAGAGAGGGGGCCGTCTCAAGGCCACTTTGTTAATTGGGATTTCCTAAAAATGAAATCCAGACTGCCTTTAAATGTTTCCTTCTAGTTTATTTTGGGTGGTGTTCTGGGTCATAAATTCAGCTAGCATTGGATTGGTTGCCATTTAAACTGCAACAATTCGAAGTTTCTATTTCCCTCAGGTGCTTTTGGTTGGAGGGAATCGAGTGTAGGAAGCGGGAGCCTCTTGCTCTGAATACTAGTATTTTTTTTGAAGGGCATCCCCTCGCATAAACACCATAAAATGGCATACATGAGAATAACTCCGTTCTAGAAATGACCAAACCTTGCAACTGGAATTGCAGTTTGAACTTATGATGTATTGGCAGTATAATTCTGTTGCTCATTTGTTGGTGTACTGCCATTGACTTCAGAGTTCACACACTCCGAAGTGATATGGATTTGACTGCGTGGTGGATAGGCATCAGCTAAATCTCACGTTGTTCACCTTGGAACAATGCTAATATATGTAGCTATTGTTCTCCTTCTGTTTTCTCTCGGTTAAATGATGTTTCCATGCAACATAGAGCACTAATCATGGGCGCTCCTGTTCTCACAAATCACAACAATTACAATACAGCACTCTAACTTTATCTACCATTGTCCATTAAAATTCTTGCACACACTTGAGGGGTGCATGTCTAGCTAGGTTTGTCGGATACATAATCCATACTATTTCCCAATTGCTCTCATGACTAAGGGGTACGCTTCAAATGTACGCTTCAAGTATACAATTCCATTGAACAAATTTTCTCTAGATTTACAGTGAATTGGATCCTTCCCTTATGGAAGATAAGTAAATGGCTGGGCAATACAAGGGATATCGCACGAAGACAACTTTCTGAGTTTAAGTTATGATCTTGATTATGTCCAAGAAGTCCATGGAATTTCAACTTGTAAAGTTCCTCTGTCACTTATCATGGCTTAACTTTTCGTTAGGCTTACCACTTGTGGTCGTTACTTCTCCAATTTCACTGGGTTGAACCAACTCCATTTTATGTTGAGACATTTTAAGATTTCAGAATTAACTTATTTTCTTCTGTTTGCTTGTTTTGCAGGTCTTTCGCTTCTTGAATATCCAGGATTGAAAGCCATAGATCCAGCTTATGCTTTACCTGTTGATGTAGTAAACAGGATTTTCTTTGGCAGATAGATCACCACATTGATGGACTCTTTGTACCACTGCATCGCCTTTTTTTCCAAGGTCATAAATCATAATAAGTAACACATTTTTTCTTCGATGGGTATCTTAGGATCGAAATTGTTATACGCCTCACATTAAGATAATCTTGAGAGCTTATTTTTGTCAGGTGCCTTGTTTATCGGAATAGAACATGACTGTGTTGGTCTAATACTGCAGGGAGCTACCTGTTTGGTATCAATTTCGTTTTCTTCATTGTTTGGTGCTTTCAAAGTAAACAACAATGCTTGGTGAGGAGAGTTCCCTTATGGACTTGTTTATATGTTTTGTTTGAGCCCCTTAATGAAAAGTACTTTTACCGGGGAAAAAATAACTTAAAAGATTGGAAACACTTACCGTTTTCTCATGTTTTCCATTGTTTGTTAAAACCAAATGTCGAAAAACATCTTTTAGTGTGTTTACAAAAGTGGGTTGTTTTCAGGGGTAAAAATCATAAGTTTGATGAGATGCAGCTTGACTATCATGTGTGTTTTCTGAGAACTAAAAGCAAAAAAACACGTACTACCAAACATGAGAGCTTCCTGCTCATTGGCAGAATAAAGAGAGATCCACAACGTAATTTTAGGCCAGGAGGTTTTGACTTAGGGGCATATAAATGGAAACATCTGTAGTTTCTGGGTCAGGGAACTCGTTTCAAGTGAATCTTAGTTGGATGCAAATCGCGACGAATTCAAATTGAGCTTAGAGAAACACAGGAAGAAATACACGGGCTCAAAATGCTCATATTACGATGAAAATTAAGAAACGAAAGGAGGGAAGAAAACAAAAAAGTCACTAATTTCTCTCAAGAAAACTATGGGCTTGTAGAACGAACACACGATTTTAACATGATGAGCATTTTTTATGATCTCGATGAGCAATCTTTTTATTTAAAAAATGAGTTTAATTGAACATTAATATCCTGTCTCATCGAATCACAATCTTTTAAAAAGAAATGGTCATAATATATAATATTTTATTTAACTAATCTTCTTATAAGACTTTGCCAAACAAAGGAATTAAATTCATGAAGTATATTGTATGCTGTTCACCCGTCAGGGTTTTTTGTTTTTCTAGCATGTTAGTTGAATTATATTGCCTCAAGGAATTTCCATGCTATTCTTTCAACTCTGAACACAAAAATCTTATTGCTGAGTAGGGGTGTACATAGTCCGGTTTGGACCGATTTTATAGAAATTCAGGAACCGAATCATATCTAATGGTTCCAAAGAATTAAGAACCATAACCAGACCGTTACACATATAGAACCAAACCACCCCAAACCATTAGACTGGTCCGGTTTAGTTCGATTTCTGGTTCTAAACCATGTTAGCATTTAAAATTTGCCAAAACAAAAAATTGTCCACAAAGTTTTTGCAAAGCCTTCAAAAAACTACTACTATTATACCAACCCAAAAATAGATTAAGGAGTCCATCAAAAATTAAAGTAACTATTAAAATATTATTATTGATATAGATGACAGGTGCCACATTAAAACATAAAACTAACAAAATTATTAAGTATGGGTGGGTATATAGGAGTGCATATATTATATCATATTATATAACGGACAAATTCGGTTTAAATCACGGTTCTTAATTTTGAAACCAGGGACCAAACCAAAATATCCGGTTCTCATTTTTTTAGAACCTGAACCAATCTATTAAACCATAGAAACAATTCAAATAGATCAGTTTGGTTTGGTTGGTCCAGTTTCACGGTTTTTTCGATTTTCTTGTACACTCCTATTGCTGAGGCAGATCAAAACTAGGTTACAAGCTGCTCAAGTGTTCCTAATTTATTATATGGGGAGGAAAAAATAAAACTCGATCTCAAAATACAGTGTGAGATATCGAAAAACTCTACCGCATGAGTTAGCTCAAGTTTCTTTTTTTTTTGGTCATTTGTCGATCCTAATCTATTCCATGAGGGGCGGGCGGAGTGAGATTCGATCTCGAGATACAATTTGTGACTTTTCATGCATTGTAGTACGTGTAGTTAATTGCGATTACAAACAAAGTTAAGGACACTTTAATCACTTCTTAATCAAACAAGACGTCCCTCTTTCTTTCTCTCCTCCCTCCTATTCAAACTCTCTCTCTCTCTCTCTCCGAAATAACGCCCTTCCCAAAGGACCCAAACTCTCTCTCCAGCATCCCCCTCCTTCCTCTCGCGCTCTCTCTCTCTCTCTAGATATATATAAAATACACAGATAAAAGTATCCTGCATTTCAAATCTTGGTCTTGTGAGATCTCTCTACATATCAGCAATCATCGGGCTGAAATTTCGGATCTCTAGATCCGATTAAGGAGAAATGGATAATGGGGAGATTGTGGGTTCAGACGAACACGATTTCGGAGCTTCGTCTTCATCACAAGGCGTTGGTCTTGGAGTTGGAAGGAAGTACAGGCCAGTGGTTGCTCACGACACCGATCGTGCTGTCCTCGAGATGTCTTCTCTCGATCCCTCTTCTTTCCCCAAGTAATCCCCAATCTCTCTCTCTCCTCTCTAAAACCTCTATTTCCCTATCTGGGTTTTGTCATTTTGTGTTGTTTTAATTTCATTTGTGAAATATTGCTTTTGGTTAATCGCTTTAAGCCTGTTTGGATCTCCAGTTGGCTTGCTTTTTGCTTATCAATTCAATCAGTACGCGAAACAAAGTTATGTGAGAATTTAATTTTGCTTATCACGGGTTGTTTCCTGGTAATAAGTTGGAGAATGCTAAGCATAGGCCATGGAGCGGTGGATAATGTGTAAAATTTATCTAGATATCTGCGAAACGAATTTATATGAGAGTTCGATTTTGCTTATCATGGGCTGTTTCCTATTAATAAGTAGGAAAATCCTAAGCACAGCCCAAAGCGCGGTGGATAGTGCATAGATTGTATATGGATATCAATCACTATGTGAAACTAATTTACATGAGAGTTTGATTTTTCTTGTCATGGGTTGTTTCCTATTAGTAAGTAGGAAAATGCTAAGCATTGCTTAGGGCAGAAAACATATATGGATATCCTTGAAAAGTGCATTGAAGCTCAAACTTATTAGGCATTATATTTGTATTATGCACAGACAAGTGGGCTGTGGTTAACAAGACCTTAACAAGAATATGGATCAAGACACCATTAGCTGTGCAGTAGTTGAGCTCTTGCCTCCCTTGTCTGGTGTAAAGGTTATGACCAACTGGGCTGCATTCAAATTAGGCTAACATGTTAGCTGGTAAAATGTTTTCTGTTCTATCCACAGCCTGTTAGAGCATGCCTCTGGTATTTGCTGAAGTGGGTGTTTCTTGTCGAGGTCTAGCTAGCATCTATTGCCCCAATTAGAAAGAACAGTTTATACTTTGACTTACTTTTTGTTTGTGAAAGTATTGGGCACATTTTGTTTGTGAAAGTATTGGGCACATTTTGTTTGTGAAAGTATTGGGCACATTTTGTTAGACTTTATCATGACTTTGGACTTCTGCTGCTATGCAAAAGGAAATCGTGCAGTGTTGTGGACATGTTTTTAGAACTTAGAAACTACATGATTTTGTAATTTTGTTAATGGATTGTTTTGTACATATATGTACTCATGCAGGAAAATAAAAGTGGGCACGCAGCCGAACGTGGGTTCTGATTCAAGTGAAGGGTCGTTGCCAACTCATGTTGGAGCCAATGGCCCTCAAAGGGAATCTAAATTGGAATTGTTTGGATTTGATTCACTTGTGAATATTTTAGGCCTTAAGAGGTATGTGCTACTTGATTCATTTCTATTCCTCATCTTTCCTTTTTCCCTATCCAACAATATCTTTTTATTTAATTTTCAATTTTGAGAAAGCTCTTTATTCACTTGATAAAGAAGCTCATGGCTGTATGCTCTTACTTTGTCCAATCTCTGGTGAGGTTATGATGTTTTTTCTGCTTGTATGGTATTTACTGTGGATCATTTCTCAAAATCTTTGAAGTATGCTCAAGAGGCTCTTTTATTTCAGTATGACTGGGGAGCAGATTCCAGCACCTTCTAGTCCTAGAGATGGTGAGGATGCTTCTATGACTCTAGAGCGTCCAAAGGTACCTAAATAGTTGAAAGCATTGTTAGCATGTGACCCCTGAATCTTCTCTTGCCTTTGTGTTATAGTAGTATTTATTGCTATTATCAGTTGCTTGTACGTTATGTTCTATAAATATATTTTTTCGTGAAATAGTTTAAATACAGTCTTTTCTCTTGAAGAACTTTTCTATCTTCATGTTGAGTCTGTCTTATAATATCAAGAATTTCACTCTTGCTCAGTAAGCTGACGTTATGAACCTAATGTTAGTTCTGTACATGGGTGGTATCCCCTTGATGCCTTTTCTATAAAACCTAATACTTATAGAAAAAAATTGTTAGCTCAAGACCAAGCCATACCAATTACCAAACCTTGCTTTGGATTCCAATCATTTAAAGTCGGCTAATGTCAAGGTCTGCATGCTCAGTTGAATTAACGGAGGGAAGGATAATTTCCAAAATATCCCGGAAAATTGTCCTTTGAATTTTGATTAGTGACTATATAGCTTAACCAAACTATCATGGTCTCATGAATTAGTTAGTTCTTGGCAAAATTTATAAACATTCAGTGCAATCTTAGTGCAGCTTCAACCTTCTGTGGAATCTTGCTCCTTGGAGTTCTGTGTTTCCTTTCTTGCCTCAGTGAAGTGGAATAGTGGAACTTCATCGTGGTCTAAACAGTGTAATCATTATATTCCCTTATGACTGCTGTATTGGCTCACTTCTTCCCCATTATTTACACCGACTAGACAAATTAATTGGTGGAAAATAAAATTTGGAAATATCAATTATTGAGTGATATAACTGTGCAGTTATTGAATCATCAAACTACTGCCTTTCAGAGTTATTAAAACATTTTCAGATGGTGTATTAAACTGAAATAGCAGTTCTTGGGAAACACATCAGAAGCTAATGTTTACTCGTTTGTTTAAAAGGGGTGGATACTTGATAGCTCGTTTTAGTCTTAAACAAAAATCTTTTTGCTTTGTAGTCCTTTTAGAGACCCCTAAGAAGAAGAGGGGGATATTTTACTTTGATCCTCATGAGTGCAGGAAACCGTAATGTTTTATCTGTTTAAGGCAAGATAGAATTAGGTCCATGGAAGTGGATGCACTTTTACCTGTACGGCTGTAAATACGTCTGTAAATATATGCGTCTTTGTGCATTATTTGTTTTTCTTGCAAAAGCAACCTCTCTACTCCATTACTTGACATAAAACATGTGGCTTTTTTAGGCTTGAAGGTTGACATATTGGTCATAGCTTAACTATAATTTCTAAATCTTCCTTTGTGATTATAGAGATTGGTCTTCATTCATATTCATTTTCACGTCTCTTTCCTGTTTTGATGATACAGATTACTAGTGTCAAACTGGGGACAATGATGGGGGTGTTTGTTCCATGCTTGCAAAACATTTTGGGCATAATCTACTACATTCGATTTTCCTGGTAAACTTCAGAATGACAGATGCTCTTTTATGGGCTTTGCTATTATTTTAAACCAATATCCCGGGCCTGCACTGCCTGGCTTTTGCGAATCTCTTTCTGATCAAGCACATTAAATATCTGTAGTTTAGGCCTTTTACTACACCCACTGTGTCAAATGTGTCTAGCTGGGATCCATGCTGGATAAATTGCAAAACTTCACTTCGAGTTTGTAATATTTGACACTTTCGCATGCTGTCTCAGTAACTGTCCTCTCCCTTCACACGTTAGGTGTATTCATTTTCTTTTGTTAGGTGTGGGAAGGGGGGAGTTAATTGGAGATAGTTTGAGACATTTACTTTTCTGTTTCTATGAAAATTGCAGGATTGTTGGTATGGGTGGGATCTGGGAATCATTATTGCTAGTCGCCTTTTGTGGCACCTGTACTTTTCTGACTTCAATTTCATTGAGTGCCATTGCAACAAATGGTGCAATGAAGGTATGATAGATAGTTGTTCTTTCTGTATGTTTAGGTGAATATGCTATATGTTAGTGTGAGAAATGGAACTCTGGGTCTTCCAGCACTAATAATCGGTTATGTTTTGGACCACTGGAGGTGTTTTTGGGTACATCAATGGATTGGCTGCCAAGCCAAGAAGAACAGAAGAAACTTTAGATTTGGTTGTTATCAAAATGTCAAAGTGATGCCTTTTTACATGTGAGGAGTAGATTGTTAGGTTTGCATCTTTTGTTTACTCTGCGCTTTATAGGTCAAACGTGTCAAGTTCTGGAGTTAGTTTTCCTCATACGTGTACTTCTATCGCTTAATGCCAACTCTTGTCTAGGAATCAATACTCCTCTGTTGAGCTATGCTTTAGTGTGTTGCAATAGTTGTGATACTGTGCATGAAATCATCATCTTGGAGCGTTTATTCAAGTTTGATTTTAGCACAGTAGATAAGTAAAATAGTTCTATGCATTTATCATTTTAAAGAAGCTTTTGCTGATATATAACAAAATCTTTATCAGTGTTCGTGTATTCAATATTCTCTGAATGTTATACTAATATATTTACCCCCCAAGCTTCTAATAAGGATCCCTTACTTTGCTATAGTGCGGACGTCATAGTTTCCGGCCATATTTTGATGATCTGAACCATTCAATGTGTTTAAACAAGTTTTTAAGGGTCTGCTCAAGGATTCAACAAAAAAAATAAATAAAGACTGGGAAAGGCTTGATCCGAGCAGTTTATATATATATATATACCCTAATCTTCTAGTCCGGGATCGCGGACTAGAAGATTTTGGGTGTTTTTTTTGTGTTGCCAATTGTTTTGGCAAAATCCGATCCGTCCAATGTGTTCAGAAGGTGTTTTTCAAGGTCCACGCGAGAAATCTTCAAAAAAAAATACCGGGAAGGGCTTGATCCAGCGGTTTTACAAAAAAGCGTATATTTACGATTTTTGCGAAAACCGCTTGGATCAAGCCCTTCCCCCGGAAGATTTCTCAGCGTAAACCCTTTGAAAACACCTTTTAAACACATTGGACGGATCGGATCGTCAAAAAAATTCTCAGATCATGGAGGTCCGGAAGTCCGGATCCCACACTAGAAAGGGGTCCTATATATATATATATATATATATATATATATATATATATATATATACACAATAAACTTCTTATCCAGACTTTTCATTTCCGGACCTCATGATCCAAACATTTTTTTGACGATCCAATCCGTCCAATGTGTTCAGAAGGTGTTTTCAAGGGTCCACACGGGAAATCTTCAAAAAAAAAAATACTGGGAAGGGCTTGATCCAAGCAATTTTCGCAAAAAATATATATTTACATTTTTTTTGAAAAGTGCTTGGATCAAGCCCCTTCCTGTTTTTTTGAAGATTTCAGCAGCGTGAACCTTTGAAAACACCTTTTTCAACATTATTGATGGATCGGATTTTCAAAAAATAACTTTGCAACACAAAAAAAATCATTTTTTTCTTATTTCCCTGAGGTGTGGATTAGAAGTTTTTCGTATATTAGTAAACTTCTTATCCGGACTTTTCATTTCCAGACCTCATGATCTAAACATTTTTTTCGTATATATATATATATATATATATATATATAGAAAAACATGGCTTTTTTGTGTTGCAAATTATTTTTGGAAAATCCGATCCGTCCAATGTGTTCAGAAGGTGTTTTCAAAGGTACTCGCAAGAAATCTTCAAAAAAAATACTGGGAAGGGCTTGATCCAAGCAATTTTCGCACAAACTGTATATTAAACACCTTCTGAACACATTAGACGGATCGGATCGTCAAAAAAATGTTTGGATCATGAGGTCCGGAAACGGGAAGACCAGACTAGAAGCTTTCCTTATATATATATATACACACACACACAACAAGGATCCGGTCAGGACACCCGGACCTATCTTAGGTCCGGACCTCCCACTTCGCGGCCATTTGGCCGGGATCCGAACCGTTGGATGTTTTTAAAATGTGTTTTTAAGGTTCAACGCGAGAAATGGGCAAAAAAAAATACCGGGAAGGGCTTCATCCGAGCATTTTCCGATAAAACTGTACAGTTCGGATTCCGGCCAAATGGCCGGGAAGTGAAAATTCCGGACCTAAGATAGGTCCGGGAGTCCTGACCGGAACGGGACTCTCTATATATATATAGGAACTATCTAGTCCAGGATACGTGGAGTCCACCCCCGATATTTTTTTTATGATTGGAACCGTCCAATGTGTTTAAAACGTGTTTTTAAGGGTCCCCGTGAGAACTCGTCAAAAAAAAAACTTGGAAGGGCTTGATTTGAGCAGTTTTTCATAAAGTTGTACATGTCCAGTTTTTGTGGAAAACTGCTCGAATCAAAGCCCTTTTTTTCCTGCGATTTCTTGTGGGGATCCTTAATAACACATTGGACGGTTTGGATTATGCAAAACACGGTTTTAAAACCTTCAAAATACCCATTTTTCTTCAATCCGGGATCCTTGATTGGATCATGGGTGTGTATATATATATTCTCTAAATGTTATACTCGATAGTTAAAAGTTATGTCGATCTTTAAAGGATGATTTTCTCCGATTTTGTTTTGGATTCTGAAAGACTTGTCAATAGTGGTTACTTATCCAACATAAAAGGCTAATTGGTTCTTTTCATGTAGCCTAGTGGTAGAAATTTTCTAATATACCTTTTTTGATCCATCTACTGTCATCTAGGGTGGTGGACCTTATTATCTCATTGGTCGAGCCTTGGGTCCAGAGGTTGGAGTCAGCATAGGGTTATGTTTTTTTCTTGGGAATGCAGTTGCTGGAGCTCTGTGAGTGTATATTGTTATCTTATTTGTTATGACATGGTATTTTGTATGGTTGAGGTCTATGAGGCTGATGGAGATGTGACAATTTCGTAAATTGCGTTCCTTGATTTCTGTTTGCTTATGCTTGCAGTTATGTGTTGGGAGCTGTAGAGACTTTTCTAAAAGCTGTGCCAAGTGCTGGGATTTTCAGAGGTAACATATTTGAGAAAACTCAGGAGTGATGTTTAAATGTAGTTGTACATGAATCTTCGTCGAAAGTAATACTGATTCTTTCTGGCTTTCTGCATTTGATGAGTGCCTGTGGATCTTGTCAGCCAGATAGTGGGTTTGTCTTGTTTTACATTTGTTCTATAAGCAATTAAATTTTAGGATCATGAAATTTCTAGCATAAATAGGGGGACCAATTTTTGCAGTGGTATTCTGTGAGCAACCACTTTGTGCATTTATTGCCAAAGGTTAGGTCTGTCTCAAATCCATCTGTTCCAGTGGTATTCTGGGAGTAGCCACTTTGTGCATTTATTGCCAAAGGTTAGGTCTGTCTCCTATCCATCCCCTGCCCATACCCCCAATTATTGGGGACTAAATGAGTTATGTTATTGTTGTTGCGTAAATTTCTAGCATAACCCACATCTATAGTTCTTTAATTTTGGCATTTCTTGACATTGGTAATGGGTTACATTGATGGTTGGGTGGTGTCTTGTCTTGTCTTTTCCAAAGATCCTCGATTACGCTTGTGAGAGTCTTCTTGTTACAATGGCTGATGTATAACTTTCTATGTTACCTTATGATCCCTTGTCCAGCCTATTCTTGGCCTAGTCTTAGTGGTTGGTTGTAGGTTGTGCCTTTAGAGTCCAAATATTTCGATTGTGCCATATTAATTATTTCTTTTCCATTATTCGTGCAGAAAATTACACGAAAGTTGTTAATGGCACGGAAGGTCCGGTGAATATCCCAAGCCCAAGTTTACACGATCTGCAAGTTTACGGGATTGTTGTGACCATCATTATATGTTTTATTGTGTTTGGTGGCGTGAAGATGATAAATCGAGTTGCACCTGCCTTTCTTATACCCGTTTTACTCTCAATCTTCTGTATATTTATTGGTATTGCTGCAGCAAAGAAGGATCATCCAGCATGTGAGTGTGTTATATCCATTTTGTTCGTCTCTTTTTTTTTCCTAAGGTGCATGTTGTCTGAAACCATGGAATTGTATATGCAAATCAACCCTCTCACACTCAATGTTTGTGGGCATTGTGGTTAAAGAAACATTATGACAATGTCCCCGTCCCATAAAGAATTGAATGTGGGAAAACTTAAAAAGACCTACCCACATCCCAAGACAACCCAAGTTTATTTTCTTGCCATTTCCAGCTTTAGAAACCTATCTGTTTCATTTTGAATCTTTACCCTACCAAGTCATAATTGACCAAACCAACCGTAGCATTCGTCCTTTCTTGTGAGCAGTTCTCTAAAATCGTCGACCTTTAAAAGGACTTGTGGCTTTTAGCTCAAACTATGAATATTGTGGTTACCTTTGCTGTCAGAAAATAATCCGACAGCGTGCTCTTACTTTTAAAAGTAATGTTTCTAGTAAAATAAGACATTGTTTGGTTTGGGTCTCAAGACTTGAATTTAAAATTATTACTTAATCATTATTCCTATTTCCCTTTAATCACTACCATGTTTTCAATTATTATTCTCATCTCTCTCTCTATCTCTCGCCAGTCTCCAATCATTACCCCTATTTCCAATTAGTACTCTCATTTCTCTCTCCACTCAAAACCCAAATCCCAAATTTAAAACCCAAACCGAACAAGACTTAAGCCACCCATGAAGGGTGCTAAGTTGTTGGAAAGGATGTAGTTTCACAGGAGGTCAAATGTTTTCGGCTGATACTTAAAATAACAACAAGAAGGATTAAAATGCACTATTTTGTGCTTCTTTGCTTATTGTTGCAGCCCTTCTTTCTCTGTAATTCTGTATCAAAGTTCCTGTTACGTTGTGTTCATTACATTAACGTTCATACCTGTATTTGTGTCCTCACTTTCATAGTGTATTTGTGGGAGGCGCATGGTTGTTTAACGTTTGTACTGACTTCTGAAGTACCCCTATGGGAGATGGCGGGTTGCTGCTGGCTACCAGCTCTTGGTTGAGTTGCGTAAAATAATAATGATTGATTCATTAAATACATTCTGATATTGCATGTTTTGTTCCTTTCAGTACTGAGTGCTAATATAGTAATATGTGGAGGATTGCTTCTATCTTAAGCAAATGGATTTGAATTTCTCGATTGAAAAGCAAAGATTTCTCAATGGAATGTTAATTAATAATTTTCATGGGCAGTTCAGTTTGTATATTAGCTCTGGCTTTGTGATTGGCATCCTTCACTGCCTTTATTCAAAGCAAATGCCATTATAATTTATAACATCCTACAAATTATTAGGAATATATAGTTAGTAGGACTTTCATTACTCTTCACCCTATGCAATGAACCTCACATTTTGGGGAAATGATAGTTCACTAACTTCTCTTGCAATGCTTGCTACAGCTGGAATCACAGGCTTGAGTTTGCAAACTTTCAGAGATAACTGGAGTTCAGATTATCAAAAGACAAACAGTGCTGGAATTCCTGATCCTCAAGGAAAAACAGATTGGAATTATAAGTAAGTTTCTTAACTCTTGATGCTTGTGACAAATGGTGTTGACTTGTTCTTTCATTCTTAATAACTTGTGTTGGTTTATTTGAGTTGGTTTGTCATAGATCTTTTTATCTTTCATGATGAGGTGTTCGATAAGTGCTGGATGTACATCTATAATAGTTTTTTTTTAGCGGGATCTCGTATCTTAACGCTACATCTTAGTGCCTAATCAATCTTTGCCTTCTTTCTCTACTTGACATCGCCAAAACTCATTGCTGAAAATTATGCGTTCATTGTGTTTTGGTTATTTTGTGGGCTCTTATTTGGTGTTAGAGTTTGTCATTGGTTAATTAATACCTCCAAAACTAGTATATAAGCCTGGGTAGCCTCTCCATTCATTGCAAATTGGTTGAGTTGGATGTTGTAACATGGTGTCAGAGCTAGGCTTTCAGGGAATTTTGGACAATACTCTCTTAGTTATTTTCCTGTTGTTTGAGCCATAAGTGCACCATGTTTCGTTATTATCCCGATGTTATGGATGAGTTATATACCTCTCCATGCGCGGGTCACAGATCGCACATGTGGGGGAGTGTTAGAGTTTGTCATTGATTAATTAATAACTCTAAAATTAGTATATGAGCTTGGTCGGCCTTCCACTCATTTCCAATTGGTTGACTTGGATGGTTTAACATGTGGTAAAAGCTTGTTAGAGGCGAGGATGTGATGAAGTGGATGAGTGGCAGTGGCAAGGGTAGATTCTCAGTTTGACATTTTTCTTCTTGTTTTGGAACCACACCATTCCTGCATGTGGAAGCCTAATTGAATTTGGGGGTTGCCTTGTATGTGTGGACTGGACAGCAGTAGCTGGGGAAGTATTTCCTCCCAATTGGTCTTGCTTGTAGGAAGGTTGGGGAGATTGTTGCTCACTTCCATCTTGATTGTGAGGGTTTTTTCGACAGGTTACTTGGGAATTGAGAACAATTCTCTAGCATTCTGAGACTTTGTGCTTGATAGGAGTAGACAATGAAGTACAAAAGGAAGATAAATGACAAATCTTATCCCACTACCTATCTCTTCCGACCTTCCTCAAAATCTGGCTTCTCTATCCAACCGAATCGTCCAAACAGAGCACAAATAGTAAATCCATGCTACTTGAGCTTTCTTAGTGGTTCTAAATCCCCTGTAGACAATCATAAACATCTGAAGGCAAGAAGCAGAGCCATGAATCCATCTCACCAAGCGATCTTTTTGATAAAGCCAGTACTAAAGGGTAATGAATTGCATAAATCATGTGCAATCTCCTCACCCCCAAAATGCTTCCTACTAATGGTGGGCCCAGCTGGACATCCACCTTTGGTTATGCCAGAGTCGAATCTAAATTAATGTTACTCTAAATTAACATCCCGAACTAATTCTTCCCATCTGATATATATAACCCTTATACGCGGGGTCTCTTCCATTCTAGGGATTTGTACCTCCTGGAACTGGGATTTTCTTTGGGCTAAGATGGTTACCTAAGGATTCTTCTTTTCTTACAATTATTAGGCAAGGGAACAAACCCCTAAATAGGCTGAGGATATTAGTGGTTTGGCCGTTACACACCTTATGACACCAAAGACAACTTGGCCTCTTTTTGGATATCATATCATTCTGATGAGTTTCTTGTGCGGCATAGAACATGCAAAAACTTGTACTTTAAGAGGCACAGTATCATTTCAATTAACGAGGAGTAAAAGAAAGTAATCCGTGGATTGTAAATGATTTTTTCAAAGAAATATTTGTAAGAATAAGGTCATGAATCATGAATGTCCACACTTTTTTTAGTGGTTACATGACCTGAATATCGATAACCAATTAACCAACTCATTGTCTTGTGATGGAGATTCTTAGATAAATCAAGATTCCATGAAATTGGAACCACAAATGTAATAGAGGCGTTATAAGAGTAAGAGACAATCCAATTGAGGGAAAAAGATTCTAAAAGAAAAATCAGCCTTTCACCCATCCTCAAAAAGTTGAATATTCTGTCAATTACCCTGTACAAATCAAATAAACCAATAATAAAGAAAACCTAGAGATGGCTCTTTATCAAAGATTTCCTTGTGGACCATCTGACCATGTGAGAACTCCTTGCAAAATCTTGCCCTCTGGTAAATATTTCTAGCACTTGTCTCTCTTTGGCTTTTTTTTCTTTTGAAGGGGAAACACATCCCAACCTTTTGTCCAATTTTGAAACAACTGGATTTTAGAAAGATTCAAGTCTAGGAAAATCCCTCTCTATTAGCCATAGGTACTTAAAACTGCAGGGATCTTTGGAACGTTACAAGAGACTTGACAGAGCCGTTTGGGAGATCTCGATTGCCTTTCATTGGTTACCCTAGCATTCTTTAAATTTTGCTTGAGTATTAACCCTATGTAGTTTCAACGGCATGGATTCGAGGGAGATTTGAAATGCCAGTCATGGCATTGATGTATAAGGGAGTAATGGGATTAAGTTTATCAGGATCTTCGTACTGTGTGTTTATTCGTTTCATTGTGAAGGTTTTGCAACTTACTAAGCCCTTGACTAGTTGTGTATTGTATTTAGCTGTTATGTTGCTAATTATGATCCTATGTTACTAATCTGTTGAAGTTTTTTAACCATGTATTCCTGTCAAGTTTTTCAACCTATTATTTTACAATTGGATTTGCTCTGTGATTATTTTGTTTTGTGGCTATTCTGACCGGTATGATTTTTTCCCTTAATTGTCAGTGCCTTGGTTGGTCTCTTTTTTCCTGCTGTGACGGGCATTATGGCAGGTTCTAATCGCTCTGCCTCTCTGAAAGACACACAGCGTTCTATTCCTGTTGGAACACTAGCTGCAACTCTCTCGACTTCAGGATTGTATCTAGTTTCTGTTTTGTTATTTGGAGCTCTAGCAACCAGAGAGAAGCTTCTAACAGACAGGTATTCCTTTTGTTTGGTTCATTAAAGTATGTCTGATTGTAGCATATATATGCCAAAGAACTTTTGTGTCCATTTGATTATACACTCTTTTCATTTGTACACGCACTTGTGTTATTTGATGACGAGCTTTACTTCACCTGGTTATCTTGGTATCGTGAAGACCTCCATTTCAAACCAACCCTACTCAAATCTGGGGAGGCTGCCCATTGGCTGCTGGGGTATTCCCTATGTTATGCGGACTCTCGTAATAGTATTAAGTACCCGTGTCGGACACTTGACACTCGGATAAGGGTGTGGGATATGTGTCCGATAAGTTTAATAGGACACTTCTATAGAATACCTATTGTAATTCGAGTTTATCATGGAAGTATGCATAAACCTCTCTTATTATCCATGAAATGCGCTATAGAACCTTAAAGCACCAATTTACGCAAGAAAATACACACACAAAAAAAAAAGAAACAAATTTGAATATTTTGCCTTGTCCCGTATCCTTGAAATGAGAAATAGTTGAATCTGACACCTAGATACATACCCGTACCCGACACCCGTACACAAGTCCAAGTAACATTGGGTATTCCCATTGTCACTGAAATTGTTTACTATGATTCGGCTATATGGTCTTTTGGTCAAATACACCAAGAACCTAAGGATCCAACAGTAAGAAGTGAATTTGTTAATGGAAATGACGTCTCGGGGAATGCCTAAATTGAGATGATATGAGTTGTAAAAAAAAAAGGATATTGATTAGCAATCTTAATTGATTGTATATCACTGATGGAGCTGAGTGGAGAAAACAGTTTGCGTAGCCGACATCAATTGTTTCAGACTCCAGGTTATAGTCTGACCTATAAACTGTCTTTGCGATTCTCAGAAAACTTTGTTTAGGATGTATGATATGTAATATTTATGACTGTCTCTCTTCACAATTGGCTTCTTTCGAAATAAACATTAGGGCTGAATTTTCGCAAAAGCAATTATTTCACTACCTAGACACATTGTTGCTAGTTTATATGGAAAGCTCGGATTTGTCTTTGAGTATAGTACATGTTTATTTTTCATTCCTTGGACAGTATTCTTGAAGTTTAGAATTCCTCGTGTTGGGATCAGTGTTTAGGTTTCATCAATGGTTTCGGTATGCACTGTTTAACCTTGAGACACTTAGTTACTATTAGTTTTTTTGTTACTACAGAAATTATTTAGCTACTATATTTTCTGATGAAGAAAATTTGTCCGTGCTTAATTCATGTTAGAAATGATTGTGCTTGATACTTGGGTGCATACATATATAGATGGAGATTCAGTGTTGAGTTGCCGTCCATCCTGACGATCTTAGATGGAAAGGACAGTTGTTTGTAGTTCAGTTGATTCACTTGTCTTTGTTGGGAATAACTGAAGTACTTTTGCAGGCAACTAACAGCTACAGTCGCATGGCCTTTTCCAGCAATTGTGTATGTAGGAATTATTCTTTCAACACTGGGCGCAGCACTTCAGAGCATGACAGGGGCCCCACGTTTGCTTGCAGCAATAGCCAATGATGACATCCTCCCTGTTCTCAACTACTTCAAGGTTGCTGATGGGAATGAACCTCATATTGCCACGCTTTTTACTGCCTTCATCTGTATTGGGTGTGTCATAATTGGGAATTTGGATCTTATCACGCCAACCATAACTATGTTTTTCCTTCTCTGTTATACCGGTGTGAATTTGTCTTGCTTCCTTCTGGATCTTTTAGATGCTCCCAGCTGGCGTCCTAGGTGGAAATTTCACCACTGGAGCCTCTCTCTTCTTGGAGCATCACTTTGTATAGGTATGTTTCCTTGTGTTCACACATTTAGTTTCATCGTGCACAATTTTGATTGGATTTGGCAGAGTAAACCTTTTACGTATATCTTCCACATAGAAGCTAGTTGTTGATACATCGGGAAAATACTGTCTCTACTACATGTACCCATTTCATTCCTGTAGTGTTCTCTTTACCTTTGAAAATTGGATTTACTTGGGGGAAAGGAAAAGGAAAATTAGTTTTAGAGGAAAATTGTTCTCCTTGAGTCGGATGTCCTCTGCCAGTTTTAAACATCTACATAGTGCTAATGGTAAGTCACAGAAGTGAGAAGGAGAAATGATAATAAGGACTTAAAACATCATTCACACTAGTGTTCTTTTTTCTTTTTCATTCTCTTCCATTGGAATCCAGCTTTTAAATAATCACCTTTGCATTTTCTTTCCTTTTCCCTCACCTATCCCATTATAGCTTCTTCTTGTTGTGGATCTGCTGGTCTCTGGAATTTTAGTGACCTTGAAGAGGTTTGGGTTTCTTTATCACTCTGTCTCTGTGTGTACCTTTTCTTACTTCATTCATAGGACACCTGTTTTGTGGGGCAAACAGCGCCCTTTACTACTAACTAATGGTGAACAGCCGACATTACAAGCAAATACGGAGCCACCATCCATTTGAGTCGTCCTGAGCCGGTTGTACTAAGGACTTAATTGTTATATGCCATGGCCTGTTGTTTTATCTGTGGCTGACTGCTGATATGGGTGTGCATTTCATGCATGGTGGTTCATCTGTCATTTTGTTCATTTCTCAAGAATAGTCAGCTGCTACTTTTTTCTCTCTTGCAGTGATCATGTTCTTGATTTCGTGGTCTTTCACTGTGGTCTCTCTTGCCCTAGCCAGTCTCATATACTATTACGTAAGCATCAAGGGAAAAGCTGGAGACTGGGGTGATGGTTTCAAGAGTGCCTATTTTCAACTAGCACTGCGTAGTCTGCGGTCATTAGGAGGTGCGTATGTCTATCCCTGAAACCATAATATGTAATCGTGATAATTGCTTAGGTATGTCATAGCTTTTGGTGTGGTGCTTATGTTTCTTGTATCTTTCTTATGGAACCCAGATTGGTTGGTTTGCCATCATTAGCACTTAATAGGTCAGGCTTTGGTATGTTTTTTGGTGATTGACTTAAGACGCATCCATTACTTCAGGCCTAAGACAAATGGGTTGTCAATGCTCAGTAAAGAACTTGAATGCCTACATGTTGTCAAAATATAGCAGTGAACATACAAGGAGAAAGGTTACAGATTTATTCATGTATTGTTCAAACTATCATGTGAAATAGGGCTAGCTAGTAACACCACCTGCCTTGCATGCGATTGTGCATTACAGTATATACTTAGCCTCTCGACCTTAATATCCATGGGTCCAACTTCACCCTTGCTGGCTTAGATGTTTCAAAGTGGGCTGTTGGGCCTGATCTTGAGACAATAGTTCGAGTTGATCTCGGGTGACACTTGGGCTTTGGCTCACCCCAGGCCAGTTTACGGGCCTCTGTAATAGTAAGGAATCTTTAGTTTAAGTGAGGAATCTTTAACTCTAATATTATGAATGTTACATGGCATGCAAGCTTGCAGTTTTTTCCCCATCTGTTTTTTTTTTTTGGCTGGGCTTTAGGTTTCCTGATTGGAAGGAATGTAAGGGGGATCAAATGAACATGGGATAAGTTTACATTGCATGTTCACCCCTTCATGATTTTCTTTGGAAAATTCTTGTTAACCTCTAGTTTTGTCTCCTCTCTCTACCTCTCGGCTCCAATTTTTCAGTATGTGTGCATAAAACATGTTGACTTACTTGCAGCAAGCCAAGTCCACCCAAAAAATTGGTACCCTATTCCCCTTGTATTCTGCCGCCCCTGGGGGAAGCTACCAGAGAACGTACCATGCCATCCCAAGCTTGCCGACTTTGCCAACTGCATGAAGAAAAAAGGCCGTGGAATGTCCATCTTCGTTTCCATACTTGACGGGGACTACTATGAATGTGCGGAAGACGCAAAAGTCGCATGCAAGCAGCTTAGTACGTATATCGATTACAAACGTTGCGAAGGTGTAGCGGAGATTGTTGTAGCCCCCAATATGTCTGATGGATTCCGCGGAATTGTCCAAACCATGGGCCTCGGTAATCTCAAGCCAAATATCGTTGTCATGCGGTACCCCGAAATTTGGCGTCGTGAAAACCTGACCGAAATCCCCGCCACCTTTGTTGGGATAATAAACGACTGCATTGTTGCTAACAAGGCAGTGGTTATTGTAAAGGGACTTGACGAGTGGCCGAATGAGTATCAGAGACAGTACGGAACCATAGATTTGTATTGGATAGTTAGGGACGGAGGTCTAATGCTTTTGCTCTCCCAACTTCTCCTTACTAAGGAGAGCTTTGAGAGTTGTAAGATTCAAGTTTTTTGCATTGCAGAGGAGGATTCTGACGCGGAGGAGCTAAAGGCCGACGTCAAGAAATTCCTTTACGATCTTAGGATGCAGGCGGAAGTTATTGTTGTATCGATGAAGATGTGGGATGTCAAGGTGGAAGGCGGGCCCCAACAGGACGAATCAGTGGAGGCATTCGCTGGGGCTCAGCGGCGGATCTCTAGTTACTTATTAGAGATGAAGGAGAAAGCGGAGAGGGAAAAGACACATCTGATGGCCGATGGGAAGGCGGTGGTTGTCAACGAGCAGCAGGTTGAGAAATTCCTTTACACCACCCTGAAGCTGAATTCGACGATATTAAGGTACTCAAGAATGGCGGCCGTTGTCCTTGTGAGTCTACCGCCCCCTCCTATGAACCACCCTGCGTATTTTTACATGGAGTACATGGATCTGTTGGTGGAAAATGTGCCTAGGCTTTTAATGGTACGAGGATATCGGAGAGATGTCGTCACCTTGTTCACATAGTTGCTCAATTTCTGTCTGACAGTAATTTTGGCTAATTTTTCTAATGCTTCTTCTTGTTCATATGTCCTTTTTTAATGGTTGTATTCCTAAATTTAGGTTCATTCTTTCTACATCATGTTATAGCAAACGATTTGTTGAAAATTTTGAAAATTTACGAGGCTTTTTGTCGTACATTTTAGTTTAAACTTTCCCATTACTAGGTTGATTCTAATTAAGTTGTATTTGTTGGAGAAAAATGGTACACCTCGAGAACTTGATGGATCATGATAGGTTCTACAGTTATTTTTGTCAAAAATTACGGGAATAAAGTGAGCTTCTCTCTTATTGATGCATGGGCTGTAATTTACTTCAATTTATTTTCATGCAAAGAAGCCAATCTGGTTTTTTTCCATACGACGCTCGGATAGGATGTTCTTCAGATCCGTCAAACGAAAAGATTACCGGTAATCAGATTCGAGTTCTGACGGGTCTGTTTCGGGTTGAATCTAGTCCATTCATAAACCTATATCGTTCTAACCAATTTAGCTCAAGTATGTGCTAGAGCATCCACATCAATATCAACAAAGTTAAGCTAAATTGTGACTAAAATAGTCACTTTTTCCGATTAAACTTAGCAATCTTTTTGAACACCCATTGCACCAAGCTCTCCATAATAATTCTTTTCCATTGGAATATTAATTATCATCCTTTTTTTTTATTAGTGTTATTATGCCATCGATCTCTCTCAATCACAACTCACAAGTTCATGTTTTGTAAAGACATAAGACTCGTCTTTAAATAGACTAGTCAGAGAACAAAAGTGTTAAGCCTGTTTTAATCTATTATACAAAAGTCTTAAACTTTTAAACTAGTAGGCTTATAGACTTTTACAAGACATATTAATAACTTTACCAGTACTAAATTACAAAAGGAGGTCTTAGTCTCCCCGTCTTTAAAAAATCGCCAAATAGAGGAGATCTCATTTTCGTACGAGGTCTGGACTCCTCCTTTCCAGACGTCATATCTTGCATCAGTATTTTAATAATGAAACTTTTTTAGTCCATCTAATTGATGAGATTTTGGTATTCAATACCATTGTAGTGTTCTTATGAAACAGGGAGAATCTGGCAACCCACAATTCTCCTCTGGCCTCTCCTCTCACCTCACCATCTACCTCCACGGCACCTCAACGTTTTCCACCATTATATCTAACCTTAACTCTATTTTCTCACTAGATCTCTCTCAATTGCTGAATGTTGTTTTTAGCATCGACATGGGGGCCGTTTGATAAAACTGAAAACTGAAAGCTGAAAATTCAGTACTGAATATTGAATGCTGAATTTATTTAAGCTGAAAAGCTATTTCATAAAACATAATAAGCACTAAATTAAAAAAATATTTTTTTTGCTCTAATTGTCTCTTAATTTTACTAATGGTCACTATGTATTTATCGTAGTGGTGGAGTGATGATGAGGGTGGTGGCGGGGTGGCGGTGGTAGTGGAGTAATGGTGGTGGTGGAGGAATGATGGTGAGCTGTGGTGGCAGTAGAGTAATAGTAGTACAATGGTGGTGTTGTAGTGGTAGTAGTGTGATGGTTATGGTGTGGTAATGGTGGTGGTGGTGGTGGAGAAGTAATGGCGGTGGCATGACAAAAGTGGTGGTGGTATATGGTAACGGTGATAGTGGTGGCAATGGTAGTGTGACAGTGGTGGTAGAGGCGGCGGTGATGCAATGGTGGTGGTTGTGGTGATGGCGGCGACGGTGGTGGTGACAGCGACAATGACAGTGTGATGGTTGATTGTAAGCCCATAGGAATTCAGTCAGAATTAAGTAGCTCAAAGCTACTTAATTTTTATCATTTTTTTAGCCTACATTTTTAAGTGACACTTAATCTGTTAAGTAATATATAATGTGGTTATCAAACCTATTTAACGACTTATTACTTAATTTATTCAATTTTTAAGTGTTGAATCAATGTTATCAAACATGCCTTCGACGATGGTTGCTAGATCTCTGATGGGGTAGTTGAACTTGTTTTTGGTGCCAAGACTCTAGACTCACCCCTTTCTTTGTGGACGGTCTTTAACAAATTTTCTACTGATGCAACATGCCGCAACAAAAAATTTCTACTAATGAAAGGCGCCATAAAAAGTGCCTTTAAATGTATTATCCTTAATGTATATGGACCTTATGATTCACACTCAATCTTAGAAGTCATTACTATATTCCTTGGTTTATGATGGGGATACAAATGAAGTCTTTGCCTACACATAATCAAAAAGGTTAACAACCCTAGGTTTTGTTACATAAAAATGAACCCTACCCATCCATAAACAAACATTGATCATTTCATGAGAGAATAACAAAACCCACCTAAATCATGGGATGTTAATCATCCCATGACCTAGCTTACCTAACTACTCAAGCATTATACTAGAAACAAGGAAATAAGCAAGAAACAAGAGAGAAACATACTAAACATTGAAATAAACTTGATAAAAATCTTGAAATAGACTAGAAAGGGAGGATCCTACACTTCAATCCAAGCATTATGCTAGAAAACAAGGAAATAAGCAAGAAACAAGAGAGAAACATGTTAAACATTGAAATAAACTTGATTAAAATCTTGAAATTAACTAGAAATAGGAGGATCTTACACTTTAATAGAAGAAATGTGCTTGGAAATGAAGAGAAACAAACCTAAACAATTGGGTTGAGAGCTAACCTAAAGAGGGAGGTAGAGAGAGAAAACTCATGTTGTGATACCCTGAAAATCTGAGGTTGGGTGGGTTTTATAGCCCAAAAATTTTTGTACAAAAGGTCCATAATACTCCACTTAAAACATGAGTCGGGCAACAAAAATACACCAAAAGTGCAAGCTGAACTGATTCTAAGAAAAGGCTAGAACCGGTTCTGAGAGGGTCTTGAAAGTTTCTACCTAAAGAGTACCAGTTTTGATGTTTTAACACCGATTCTGTCTCCGCGGACTCGCTGCTTCGTCTAAACTCGGAATGACACAATTCTCGAACCATTGGAAAGCTCTATTAGTCTACTTTCAAACCCAACCAATTTCACATCCATTTCCACTGTATGTTGAGAGACATAACCCTTTTACCCTAGTGGGTTAGATTTGCACATCAACAGTATAATGCTCATAGCTCCTTCATCACAACTTGGAGGAAAAAAATTTGTTCACCCTCACCAAAAGAGGGTGAACAAAACCATCACTCTTATTGGTTGAAATGGTGTGGGGTCCGCAAAACAAGGCTTATTTTATACCGTTACAAAGGTAATCCAAAGCACCATAAGTTAGTGGAAACCAATATGGAGAATCATAGATTCTTTGCTGTGAAATCATGGTTAGAAGTGGACCCTCGATGGACAACATTCGCGCTTTTTGTTCTTACTTCTTTTGGCATTTGGGTGTGCTTCAAACCTCCCTCCAATGCTTTGAAAACTTCATTTGGGACACAAGAAAGGTTGTGCAAGGACTCTTGGGTACTCAACTACCTCCGAATGCAACTAACGATTATTTAGAGTGTTTAGGTTACTCCTTTTGCTCCGATTACCTAAAATTCATCAAAAATACATCTTGCGTGCAATATCAAATAGAAATGAGTATTAAACGCATGCAAGTGCAACAAAAATGAGAGAATATAGACAAACAAATATCGAATTTTGTGTGTCTATCATGAAGTCGGAGCAATGGACAAAAGGGATGGTTGTAAAACCAATTGATGGGGAGTAAGTGATCTTAACAATTTTATTGGAGACATGGAATTTGTGGACCTACAATTATTGGAAAGAAAATTAAATTGGTCAAACTCTCAAGATGAAGAAAAATGAAGTAGGATTGGCAGGTTTTTAAGGAATCTTGAATCGCTCAAACTCAAATAATGGGGCTTTCCAGTTTCCACGAACGATCCCTTAGCATTGTCCCATTTTGTTGATGGATTATGATAGAAATTAGGGACCATAACCATTCAAGTTCTTTAATATTTGGGTTAAAAAAAAAATCACATATGTAGCGTGTCATATTGATATTGTTTTTATTTTGCAAAATATTACTAAATTTCTCCCGCTTAATCAGGTATTGAGTTTTTTTATTTTGGCATTATTAATTGTTTTATGCAATGAGCTTCAGTTAGTTTGGTGAATTAACTGGGAATTTTTAATTTGGCATGACATAAACTACAATACTAATCATTTTAATGATGCAAGTTCCGTGTATAGCATGGGTTGCCACTAACAATAACACATGGGGATATCTATCTATTTATTTTGTAAAGACCCAGAAAATTTAACTACTCTTTCAAAAAATCACTTTTTGGAGAAGTTTCGATTTGGTCGATAAAAAGTGCCGGTAATTGTTACTTGGATTTTTCTAATCAAAATAGTATAATCGAAAGTTATTTTTGAGTAAGGCAAAGTCATATTTCGCCCATTTTCTTCGGAGAAAAATGTGTTCGTTTTTGGTTTTGTACTAAAAGTGGGGGGATGAGATTTTGATGTGATGAGAATTTCAAAATTCTGTAAATGTCATTGTTTTCAAATGGGGGGTACTTCCTTATTTTCATAAATAAATTAAAGTAAAGAAAACTCAAAATTTGGGTTATGAAAATAAGTAAAGAAAACTCAAAATTATAGTCTTTACTTAAGTTTGGGTTATGAAAATAAGTATTGTGGTCTCATATTACATACACAAAATAAGTATTGTGGTCTCATATTACATACACAAGTGACATTTGGGTGTGAGATGTGATTATGCGAGTATATTAATAGTGTGTGGGGGTGAATTTGCAAATTTTAAAACATTTCACTCTCTCTTCCCTCTCCACCCGATCGGCACCTCTCTCTCTCTCTCTTCTCCTCCATTAACAACTCCTCCAAGCTCAAAACTCTCCCTCCTCACTCAACCCCTTCAAGAACCTAGACCATTTTCGTGTTCTACGCACCGTGTGGAGTCCGGGGTTCATTGGTTTCGCATGGGAAGGAGGTATTTCGGGTGGAAGCTTCATAACCTAGGGTTTTGCATTTTCTACACATTTGGAGCTTAACCCATGAGGTAGGGAAACAATTACTACTCCCTCTAGTTATATACTCGTGATTTGTTGAACATATCTTGTTTTTGGCTTCAATTTCTTGAAAAATTATGTTTTCCCTCTTTGTATGAGTTTTCCTCATTTTGATTTTGTGATCTATGAAATTGGTTGTTGATTGATGAAATTGGGAGTGAAATTGACCTCCCTCCATGTTTAATTGTTGACTAGCATCTCTAATTTGAACCTAGACTATCACATTTGCATTTGGGTTGAAATTCCACACCTCTATGGTGAAAATTTGCACTGCTGCCCCTGTTTTTAGCCGCTGCCCCTGTTTTCCAGCAACTTCTCCAGATTTTCTGGGTGGTTTCCGGCCACCCTTTGACGTCCGTTTGACCTCCAATTGTCCGGAACTTCATATACTTGATATATAGCAACGTGGTAACCCCAAGAACTACCTTGAAATCGTTAAACTACGACTTTGACATGTGTTTTTATTGGACAAATTGTTATACGCATCGGACACAAGGCATATAGGATTGGTCGCCTTTTGGCGAAAAAATTGTGGTATTTCAAAAAGAAAGGGCACTTTGGTGAAATGAAATTTGGGAAATGGACTTGTTATGAAAGTTTTAATGAAATGTTTGTGATAATGAGGTGTTTTACCCCAATGCCATCATTTGGTGAAATTTTTTATAAAGGCACGCGGGGCCTATGGAACCCGGGGCAGGCGCTAGGGCCCTCTTAAACCCTGCGAGAGAGGCGGGGGGCCTACAAATACCCAAATAAGGCACGCGAGGCCCTCTGGAACCCTAAGGGGGATTAAATCCCTAGTACCAACGAAAATGATGTTTTTCTTCAATGAAAGAAATGATAAATGAGATTTTAGACTATTTATTGTGTTTTGTCGAAACACGACTTGTGGAGTTTGTTTTAAACTTGTGTGAATAACTTGGGTGATCTTAGTGAAACAAAAGTGGAAACTTTGGTGGTGTTGAGTACTTGGAAATGAAAATGTTTTGAGGCACATAAGATATTTTGGCAACCTTGGATACTTGGACACGATTTTGGGCACGTATGACACTTGTGGGTGATTTTGACAACTTAATGAACTAATGGGTATTTTGGGACACCTTGAAATCTTTTGGACACTTTGATGTCACTTGGACACGTGGTTACTTTTTGGACACATCTTACTTGTCTTAGCCCCGTTATGTTCCTTGATCATCTCCTCTCATGTTAATTCATATCATGTGCACTCATCATATTTATATGCCTAGCGGTTGTAGTTTGTTTTCCCTACGAGCTAGTGAGCTCACCCTATCTTTCCCAGGTACACAATGTGGAGCATGAGATTGGATGCTTGTGGAGTGATGCATTGTGTGAAGCTTATGCATGCATGAAGATATTTTTTCATCTCAAGTTTTGTATTTTGATAAATGACAATGTAACTTTTGGTTATTTAATCTTTTGACAATTTGGACTTATGTAATAACTTATGGGATAATATTTGATTTCACTGTTAGGGCAAGGGTGCCCAAATACCTGATTTACCAATGGATTAATGATGTACATTTTGGAATGCAAACCTCTTGGGGAGGATTTATGGAAATATTTTATCATTTGACTTATTAATTGTAAGGAATTCCTTTATTTTTGTTTTTATAAAAATGAGGGTGTGACATATTTACTCCTATATTACTGCATACCTACTTAAAATCGTTATGTGCATAGCACGAGTTCCTGGTAGTTAACGTGTGTGTGTGTGAGAGAGAGAGAGAGATTGAAAAATAGGCTGGGATTCTATGCATAAAAAGTCGCTAGTTAACTTTTTCCATATCATTCTGAGTCCATACCCTGCTCTATAAATGGAAGCAAGAGGGAAAATTCAATTTTCTGTTATCGTATTCATTCCTCATTGATTTACATTTTTTTTTTACATTAAAATGTGAGAATTTTGCTAATGTTTGACTTTTTATATGCATATATGGTGTGTATATAATTCTTATTGATACACATTTAACAGTTGATGCTTCCCTTTTTTAGGAGATTCTTCCTTATTTAAGGGATATGTTTAGCATTTCCCCTCAAACCTAATTTATTAGCTTAGTCTCACCGAAGGTGTTCCACAAGACTATGTTTTCGCACAACATATTGAAAAGGAGATAAGCGGGCAAATTTAATGAGGGACACAAAAGATTGATTTGGTGATTGTAAAAGAAACTAAGCAAATGACAATATCCAAAAGTTTTATTAACTCAATTTGGGGAGGTGCAGATTGTGAATTCTTGAAGGTGCATGTAGATGAGACTGCTGGTGGTTTGCTAACTATTTGGAGTCCTAAGTTTTTTAAATTGGTCCGGCAACACGTTGCAACAGAAATTTACTACTGATGAAAGGTCCCACAAAAATTACAACTTATTTACCTTTTTAGTCCCCAAAGTATTAACGAGTGACCAATTTCATCCCCAATCTAAAAATTTGTCCAATTTCATCTCCAATGTTTAAAATGTGCATCAATTTGGTCCCCACTCTCAACGTCATTACTCTTGTTCGTCAAAATGGAGGGCATTACTGGTATTTCATCCCAAATTACAACAAAATTAAAATAAAAGCATAAAATAATAAATTTAAAAAAAAAAAGAAAAAAAAAACCATCATTCAATTCCCATTTCCTTAACACCACCGAATAGCAATTCTAGGAAATAAATGAAACCCAGAAAAGGACGAAAGAAAACCGTAAAAATAAATGAAACCCATATGCCGTAGATCCATCTACATATCACTCAACTCTCTCTCCTTCTCTCTAGCAAACTCCTCCTCTCTCTCTCTCTCTCTGCTATCTGGGGTTTTGAAAATTGGAGGTTACAAAAAATAGAAATCTATTGGCAGGTCCTATTATTTGGAATTTTGGCCCACTGGGTCCTGGGCTAAAATCTATTGCTGGAGAGGTCCCAGGGCACAAATATGGTTGGAGATTTTACTTTTTTGCCCATCCTCGTCGTCGTTGCTCTTTGTTTTTACTAACTATTTAGGCACTTTCATAGGGTACCCTAGAATTTTAAGCACTTTCATAGGGCACATTACAGTTACTATAGGGTACCCTAAATTTAGAATGTACATTTTAGAATTTAGACTGTATATTTTAGAATTTAGACCGTATATTTAGAATTTAGACCGTATATTTAGAATTTAGATCATACATTTAAGAATTTAGACTGTATATTTAGAATTTAGGGTACCCTACAATATAGAGTACCCTAATTTAGAATGTACATTTTAGAATTTAGACCGTACATTTTAGAATTTAAACCGTATATTTAGAATTTAGACCGTACATTTTAGAATTTAGACTGTATATTTAGAATTTAGGGTACCCTAAATTTAGAATGTACATTTTTGAATTAAGACCATACATTTTTGAATTTAGACTGTATATTTAGAATTTAGACTGTACATTTTAGAATTTAGACTGTATATTTAAAATTTAGACTGTACATTTAGAATTTTGATACTCCCTCTGTCCCAATTTGTTTAATTGCTTTGGGAAACGTGTATTTTTTTTGTAGATGTTAAAAAATGTACTTTTGTCTAATATTTTTTAATTTTTTTACACCAAATTAAAGTACTCAATGAGCACTTTAAATTGGTATAAAACAAATTAAAAAATAATATAGAGAAATATATTTTGTAGGGGTTTGAAATTGCACGTATTCTCATTGTGAGCAAACAAATTGGGAAGGAGGGAGTAGTACATTTAGATTTTAGGCATTTTCATAGGGTACCCTAAGGTTTAGGTTTAGGGTGCACTTTCCTATTATAGGTTTTTTAGTGGTTTAGGTACTTTCATATGGTACCTTAGGATTTTAGGCACTTTCATAGGGTACCCTAAGATTTAGGCACTTTCATAGGGTATTCTAGGATTTTAGGCACTTTCGTAGGGTACCTTAGGATTTAGGTTTAGGTTTAGGCACTTTCATAAGGTACCCTGGGGATTAGGTGGGGTGGGTAGAGAAAGAGATGGGACAGATAGGACATGGAAAGGTGAAATGATGGGCCAAAGGGTATTTTTGGATGAAAAGAATGCGCAGGACCTTGTGAGGCATGAAATTTATTTGACAATTTTTGGTGGGACTTGTTGGGGTATGGTCCAACCTTATAGGACCGGCCCACAAATTTGCCTACAAAAAACTCCTTTCTCTCTCTCTCTCTCTCTCTCTCTCTCTCTCTCTCTCTGCTATTTGGGGGTTAGGGTTTTTAAAATTTTGAATTGGGGGATTAGATTAGGGGTTAAAATTTTGAATTGGGGTTAGGGTTTTCAGGATTGTGTTGCGGGATTTGAGGGATTAGACTGAGGTTTGTGACTATGGCCTGACTGTGGTGGCGTGGTAGCAGAGGTGGGTGGTTGCAGTAGTGGCGGTTTGGGCAGTGGTGGTGTGTGGTTCTAGTGGGGAGGTAATTCGGTAGGTGTTTTTGGGCCCTGATGGTGGGTTATTAGCAGCGGTGGTGGAGATTAGTGATTTTTGCATTTTTGGTTTTGGTTCTTCCGGCAACCATGGATACAAGTGGCTCTAGCACCGCCCTTTAATAGGCCTTTGCTGCATAGGTTTGTACCAACATGGATTGCAGGAGGGAGTGGATTTTTGAGGAGGCGGTCCAGGTGGTCTCGGAGCTAGTGTTGGAGCTGCTGTAGCGGTGGAGAGAGAAGGGGTTTTTGTTTTTTGTTGAAGAAGACGATCTGAAGGGGGCAGGTGGAGAGGAAAAGTTGTAGGGTGTGAAATACCATGGATGCCCTCCATTTTAACGGACAAGATGGACGGCGTTAAGGGTGGGGGTCAAATTGACGCACATTTTAAACATTGGGGATGAAATTGGACAAATTTTTAGATTGGGGACAAAATTGGCCACTCGTTAATACTTTAGGGACCAAAAAGGTAAATAAGCCCAAAAATTACCTTTAAATGTATCTTATATATTATTGCAGAATGACTTTTCCCGAGGAGGGCTATAGTCGCGACAAGTGGCATGAAGTAATTGGATTGTGGTTGAGGTTTTCAAGCAACACATGTGAGATTCAATTACATATGTCCTAAAAAATCATTTTCGAATTTCAAATCTAAAAATCTCAATCTTTCCCAATTCAAACACTTCAATCTATTCCCATAATGGAAGTGAAAGTTGCCTAATAAAATTGAAAGTTCAAATTTAAAAAATCTTCATAAACTACCAATCAGTCGTGATTTGTGGTTTAAAAAAAAAGAGAAAAGGTAAGATTTTCCCTTCGGATACTATCATTTCTAAAATTGTTACTATTAGATCTATATAAATACTGAGTGAAACCACAAACCAGATATGTTCTGAACTTTAAGTACGACGTTAGTTTTTATCCTTTATAGGTATGTAACTCGAGTCTCGAGTACATCTTCATTGCTTTTCATATGCAATTGATTTGTACTCGAACTTTTTATGTGCAAACAATCGTGCTTAAATTTTTGGATTTCGCAATGGAAGGCATTGGCAATTTCATAATGACATTTTAATTGTTGGGTTAAGTTTCAAATATATTTGTTTTACTTTTCTTGAGTTTTAGTAGATGTGATGAATGATTATAAGTTTTGACAATTTACACTAATAAGTAGAAATTTTTGAGATATAATTTTATTTTATTTTAGCGTGTGCACTTGTGTTATAAAATTCAAAACCAGCGACAATTTTTTTTTTTTAGTGTGCGCACTTGAACTTTTTTTTTTTTTGACAATTTTTTTTGGTTTTGACTAATTAACTATCAGTAGTTATGGAAGATGACAGGCTCAACAAATTGTAAGTCTTCCACACATTTCTATTTTCATAGTTTTTCTCACGCACATATATAGAAACAAAAGTTTTCCCCTCCTATTTGTATTCACGATACAAAAAGTTATAGGTTATCTTTTGGCAATAGAATTTTTTTTTTCTTCAATCTACTTCTAATGCATTTTCTCTTTAATAGTCATGTGTATATCACATTAGCACAAGTATTTCGCAATAATTTTGCTTAAGACTTGAGAATTATGCGTAAAATTCTAATGCATTTTCTTTTTAATCATCATGTGCATATAGCACATTAGCACAGCTATTTCGTTATAATAATTTGGCTTAAGACTTGAAAATTATGGCTAAAATGTAGGTATGTCTAATTTTTAGGTAGCAATAATTTTCAACTATCGCTACGGTAGTTCTCTCATGCCATGCATTGCAAGGGGTTTCTGCAAACACCGGGCAATTAACTATTCTATGAAAGTTGCCGCATAATTTGCATACTTAAAGATGTTAATCTAAGTTAACTTTTATACTTCTTTACTTCTCCTAATTTTTTTCAAGGTGTATAACCAATTATTTTGTCGAAAAGTCACACATATAGATTATGATTTTACAGAAGAATCAATCACCATGGAAAATTAGAGTCAAGAGGAGCACATAGAAAATAAAATTGTTATACTTTTTTTTTATCTAAGTGATCCAATAATTAAATGAACTTTGTGTTTGAGACTATAATTTTTTGGCTAATCAAAAAAGAAAAAACACATCATTTTATTTCATGTCTCTGTGCATAGTACGGGTTCATGATAGTTATACTTAATGTATATGGACCTTGTGATTTTCTTCTTTGAAGAAATTTTTGGGAATTAACACTCAATCTTAGAAGTCATTACTCTGGTCATTGGTGTGTGGTGGGAATACAGATGAAGTCAAAGCAATGGACAAAAAGGAAGGTTGTATTAACTAGTTGACGATGAATGAATGATGTTAACATTTATATTGAGGAAATGGATTTTGTGGACGTGCAATTATTGGAAAGAAAAATTCACTTGGTCAAACTCTCAGATGAAGAAAAATGGAGTAGGATTGATATGTTTTTAAGGGATCTTGAATGACTTAGATAGGTTGAAACTCAAACAATGGGGCTTTTCTTGAATGATCTCTTATTGTTGTCCCATTTTGTTGATGGATTACAAAAGAGATTGGGGTCCATAGCCATTCAAGTTCTTTAATATTTAGGTAAAAAAATCGCATACATAGCGTGTGGTAAAAAATCGCATACATAGTGTATGGTGATATTTTTATTTTGCAAAATGTTAAATTTCTCCCTCTTAACCAGGTTATTGAATTTTTTACAACGAGCTTCAGTTGGTTTGGTGATTTAACTGCGAATATTTATTTGCTGTGACATAAATTATAATACTAATCATTTTAAATATTGTAAGTTACGTGCATAGCATGGGTCGCCAAATAACACACGAGAATATTTATTTATTATCTAATACACTACTGCAGAGATACTTAAAATCGACGGGGTTCATGCTAGTAACATATTAGAGAGAGTGTGAGTGTGGGTGAAGCCTTGGAAAATAGGCTGGGATTCTATTCCTAACAAGTCGCTAGTTAACTTTTTCCATATCAACCTCTGCTATATAATGGGCTCTTAAAATAACTTCTAGGTGAGACTCCTAAAATTTACCAAGTCATTTGCTCTATTGTGGTCTTCAATGGGCTCTCAATACAAGCTCTCAAGGGTAGCTACTAAAAGTGGCTCCTACCACATTAGCTAAATTTAAGTAGCATTATAGCTAGCTCCAAATGGGACCCAAAGTTTTTAAATAATTTTCTAATATAAATTTTTCAAAAGATAAAGGATTTTTAGCAAGCTCCCATTGAGTGCATATATCCTCTCTAAAATTAGATAGCTCTACGAGTAAAAAATGGACTCCAATTAGGCTCAAGTGTACACCTTAGAATTCAACTTAGGAGCTATTTTAGAAAGCCCACTGTGAATGCCTTAAATAAAAGTAAGAGGAAAAATCAATTTTCTGTTATCGTTTTCATTCCTCGTTGATTTACAATAAATGTGAGAATTTTACTAATGCTTGACTTTTCATATGCGTATATTGGTGTCTATGTAATTCTCGTTGATACACATTTAAAAGTTGATGATTTCCCTTTTTTAGGATAAATGTGAGAATTGTACTAATGTTTGACTTTTCATATGCATAAATGGTGCGTATGTAATTCTCTTTGATACACATTTAAAAGTTGATGCTTTCCCTTTTTTAGGAGGTTCTTCCTTATTTAAGGGGTATGTTTAGCATTTCCCCTCAAAGCTAATTTATTCCTACTCACCTTAGTCTCACCGATTAAAGGTGTTCAACAAGTCACAAGGCTGTGTTTTCTCGCCTGGCCCGCCGATGTGTTCTCTGATTTCGATTGGTGCGGCATTCAGATGTGTTGGTGGTGGTAGTTGATCTTTTGTCTTGCATCGTCTGGTGTGCGAGAGATTGACGGTCGGATCTAGGAACGGGGCAGGGAGAACAAAGGTGATACCATAGATTTCGCTACCTACTTGCAAATTGTTGATATTCTTAGTATCTCACGACCGAGAGACGGAGGCTAGATTTGACCTAATAAATCACTAAATTACTTGACTTATTTTATTTTTTTTCGTATTGAGTAGGCCATTTGTTACGATAATGATATCAAGTCGTTTTGAACAATAAGTTACATATATATAATCTCGGGGATGAAGAATTAAATCAGAGATGTCACATCAATTACGGATAGTTCTAGCAGAATATTTCTTACTTTTGTTTAGCCCATCTTATCTCCTGAAGAAGTGTAGGGTTTGATTTAATCCCGCTGACAAACGTTTCACTTAACATTTTTAATTAAGAAAAAAAAATTAAAAGTCAAGCACGTGCCCTTTGAAATAGCAGCCCCTGTCACCACAGATCGGACCGGGTAAATTTTCAACGGGCTCAGACGGGCTCGGGTTAGTGGGCCAAATTTACAACCTACCCAGGGAGAAAAACTTGGGTGCCGGACAAGTACCACGTGACGGTACCCAACAAAATCTCGATCGTCCAAATCATTTTTGGACTATTCTCCACGCACCCAAATTCTTCTCCTACCGGAGAGTGTGATAACTTGTATCTTCGTCGGTTTCACCACTATATATTAACGTAAATTGTGACAATATTACCTGTGCTTGTATCAGATCACAGGACTCAGGAAGCTGATTTCCATCTGTCTCTCTCTAGATTTAGTGATTTACCAGTTGATTTTAAAAGGTAATTTTTTTTTTTCGTGACTTCTCTGCCTTGCTCTTTTCCTTATTAATTCTCAATCCCCATATGCTTTCTCCAAAGGATTGATCACTCTGGTCTTGAATAAATGGAGGCATTTTAATTAAGAAAAGAGAAACGATAATGAATATGAAGAATACATGCGATTTTTTGGTACTAATACTACAATTTTATTTTTATTTTTGATAGATTATCACTAATCTTAACACACCATGTTTATCAAACATTTTGAGGAAACCCACCTTAAGACTTTCATGATTCAAGGGCAGTATGATGGGTTTCTAAGTGTAAAAACAGGAATATTATGCACACACACATATGGTTCATAGCTGGTAACGGAAGGTACGGACATGAAAAAAAATAAAAACCATGAAAATTGCTGATAAATTTTAGGCATAGGAATGGATCATACATTGTGAGTATTTTTAATTACTTTGATTTAGATAATATACATGTGAGTTTTTCGGCTGTTTCATCCAGACGATCATAGGACGACCATTTCTCCTAGTAACTCCCGTCCAGAGAGTGATTAAGTCCATCCAAACAGTCACGTGTATCAGACTCGAATAACTATTGTAGGGTTTCTTTTAATTATTTTTTTGGTGAAATGGGTTTCTTTTATGTATTCAGAGGCAGATAATCCGTTTTTGCGTAGAGAGGCAATAGCGGAATCCCGTGAGATCTCATTTGTAGTTCTTTGGGCTTCTATTTTTTGGTATAGTGAAACCCATAATCACCTGACTAGCCATAGAGTAAGTTTACATCAAAAGTAAGCCAAACTACGTAAAATCCTGACACATGTTTGCTCTTTCTCACATTCATTTCTCTGGGGTTTTTTTTCTTCTTTTTTTTTCATAGCATTATCACATCCGTTTTCTGGGTTTGTTCACGATTAAGGCCGGGTCATTCAGGTAGTGGATGCACACAGCATGGTTTCACGCCCACACGTTGAGTCGTGTACATGAGTTCTTCTGGTACTACTATAAGTAACAATATTCACAAAGTACCAGTCATATGAAGATGACAATTTACTTCGTTGTTCCTACTTATGTGCATAATTTCACCCTTGTAGAAGGGAATTAAGCAACATAACTTAAAACTGTTGAGAGGTGCATGAGTGGTTTGCGTTGTTAATAATCACAGTTTCAAGAGCTAAGTGCGGAGAGAGGTTATGTTAGACCTTGTCCCACAATGGTTAATTATGACCTCCAAAATTAGAGAATGAGCCTTAGCGGTCTCTCCATTCGTTACCAGTTTGTTTTGAGTTACGCTCAGCTTTTGGAGGCTTATAGACAAGACTCTCTTGATTTATTGTCCCATTGTTTGTGCCTCAAGTGCTCCATATTTCGTTGTTCGTGGTGATCCCTATGCTTTGTATCTGTTGTTTATCTTTCTACATGCGGTTTAGGGGTTGCAAGTGGGAGAGAGTGTTAGAGTTTGTCCCACATTAGTTAATTATGATCTCAAAAACCAGTATGGTTGTGTTCGGAATGGTTCTTGAGAACCAGTTTTCAACTTTTGGGGATAGAATCCATGTTCTTGAAAACTGGTTCTCAAGAACCATTCCGAACAAGGCCATGAGCATGGCTTTTGAGGGTCAATTTCTTGTTCTTAGCACAAGTGCTAAAAGTGTTAACAGGTTAAAAGTGCTAAAAATAATATATTGACGCATGTTAGGAGAATGATATGTCTCAATATATATCTATGTTCACCACTTTTAAAAACAATGAGAAACTACCCTGAATTGGATGTAACAGTTTACATTAATTTTCACCTAGTCAAAATAAACAGTTTATTTAGGCAAAGTACATTGTAGTCAACGTCTTTAAGATTCATGCCATGTGCAATATGGGGGTAAGATATGACATTATCATCTTTGGAAACTGAACATCATATAAAACAAAAGTAAATGCTAGTTTTACCTAATGAAACTTCCCAAACTATTTATCTCATAATCTTTAGGCATAAGATGATCCAAAAAAAAAATATTTGTTTTTGGACCTTTTGCAGGGAAGCAATGGTGACCGGTAGTGAGAGTGGTGACCAAGCCAAAATGATCAAGAAAAGAGGCTATGGATGCTGCAACAAAGACAATTTCCTACCAGAGGAATCATTTCAGAGCTGGGGAAACTACAGCAACGCTTTACGAAACACAAAAATGAGGCTCAAAGATCGTCTCATGGCACGATCTCAGGACCACCTAGAGCTACACGAAATGCGTGCTCATAGCCAGCACGAGATGAAGAAGAAGTTAAACTGGTGGGACCTCATTTGGTTCGGCATTGGGGCTGTAATGGGTGCTGGAGTATTTGTCCTCACCGGACAAGCAGCTAATAGTGATGCTGGCCCTGCTGTGGTAATATCATTCCTCATTTCTGGCCTTTCTGCTTTGCTTTCGGTTTTGTGTTACACCGAGTTTGCTGTTGAACTACCCGTGGCTGGAGGCTCCTTTGCGTACCTAAGGGTCGAGCTTGGTGACTTCGTTGCTTTTGTTGCTGCTGGAAACATCCTGCTTGAGTACATTGTGGCCGGGGCTAGCGTTGCAAGGTCATGGACTTCGTATTTCGCAACCTTGTGCAACTACAATCCTGATGATTTTCGAATAAACGTCTCGTTTTTTGCTGAAGGTTACAATCACTTGGATCCGATTGCAATCACTGTTTCAATTCTCATTTGCATCGGCGCATGCCTAAGCATAAAGGGTTCCTCGCGTTTCAACACTATCGTAACCATAGCCCACATTGGAGTCATTTTCTTCATCCTCGTCGCAGGGCTTACAAAAGCTAATCCGGCTAACTTCTCGAACTTTGCTCCATTTGGGATTCGCGGTGTCCTAAAAGCTTCAGCGATGCTCTTCTTCGCCTATGTGGGATTCGATGGAGTCGCAACCTTAGGAGAGGAGATCAAAAACCCTGGTCGAGATATCCCCATTGGACTCATTGGCTCCATGTTTACAATCATAACAACTTATTGCCTTCTTGCATCCACATTGTGCTTGATGCAACCATACAACCAAGTTGACACTGATGCCCCGTTCACGCTCGCGTTTCAAGCCGTGGGAATGAATTGGGCTAAGTTTATCGTTGCCTTGGGCGCGTTGAAGGGCATGACTACAGTATTGTTGGCTAACGTTATTGGTCAAGCCAGGTATTATGAAAAACAAACTCCAATACATACAAAATTTCAAGAGTTGCCACTGATTTATGAACTCCGTTCTTTCATCGATATTATATCCTCGTTGTATTTACTATTTCCATATTCATCCAAACAGGTACTTCACTCACATTGCTAGAACACACATGGCTCCACCAATTCTGGCATTCATAAACGAGAAAACCGGGACACCGGTAACTGCTACAGTGGTCATGACATTTGCAAACTCTGTAGTCGCCTTCTTCACGAGCCTTGATATTTTAGCAAACCTCCTCTCCATTTCTACCTTGTTTATCTTCTCACTCGTTGCCGTTGCGCTGATAGTGAGGCGTTACTATTTATCCGGTGAGACATCAAACTCGGACAGAAACAAGCTTGTTGGGTTCTTGGCTATGATCATACTCTCCTCAATCAGCACAGCTATTTACTGGGTATGTAGCGAAAACGGGTGGCTCGGGTACACAATCACCGTCGGGGTTTGGTTTTTAGCCACACTAGGACTCAATTTGACAGTGAAGGAAGCAGGGAAACCCAAGTTATGGGGAGTGCCACTGGTTCCGTGGCTTCCATCTGCTAGTATAGCAATCAATGTGTTCATAATGGGTTCGATCGACAGGGCATCGTTCGTGAGATTCGCTGTATGGACATTGGTTCTGCTCATTTACTATGTGTTTGTAGGATTACATGCTTCATATGATGCAGCCAAGGAAATTGAGAGAGAAGTAGATGAAACTCAAGCCAGAAGTACTGATTTTGAGGCTGAAACAAAAACTGGAATTGAGAATAGAGTCTAAGGAAATGAATTTCAGTTTAGGACATCTTTTTTCCTTTTCAGGGTCCAATTATTTCTTTGTACATAAATTTTAACTGGACTACTGATTTCAAAGAACTACCGTTTTGGCTTTTTGGAAACCATATGAGTTAATTTTTACATTTTGTGGTCCACAAATAGTTTTTTTTTTTTTTTTTTTGGCAGTGGTTTACTCACTTCTAAAAGGATAGTAGATGATCTGCGATTGAAAGTTCATTGGCGGGATACCTTGTTAATTGTTGACAAGAACAAAGAGTTTTTGTTTGGAGCAATTTTTGGGTGTCAGGCGGGCACCATGTATTAGTGCCCGAGCACCCATCTCGGCCGTTCAAAAGTATTTTGCACAGTGCGGATTGTTTTTTTGTGTAATTTGACAGTGCAGATTTAAAAATAAAAAAAAGAGGGAGAGATAGCCTTATGTACGAATTATTGAAACTGAAAATTATTTAAATCTGAGCCTTCCAAAGTTCGTTACCTTATGCACGAATTATTGGCAAAGAAACTGAAACCCAAAAACATAAAAATATAATCCAGGTGCAAAAATTGTGAACAAATTCTTCAGTTTTACAAAAAGCCCTAATTTTTACCCAAACACAAGCCTTAACCTTTTAACCTAATCCCTGGGATTTAATGAGAGACCAACAATGGTATCATCGGCAATAGTACTATACCCTAATCGTAACATCCCATATCGATCTGATGCTGCACACTGTTTCTTAGGAATTACAAATAAATGCACATACGGTTTTTCTGTCGACAAGAATCTATGAAAAAACAAAACGAAACAGGGAAAGGGGAGGTAAAAAGAAATAGAAAAGAGAGAGAGAGAGAGAGAGAGAGAGAGAGAAGCAAATATGGACTCATTTTACAACTATTTACAGCGATTTAATTCTCAATTTTGAGAAGAGTGTTGAGTGAAGTGCTGTTAAACCGCTGAGCAAGGCCTCGAACCACAAGCACTACGACATCTCTCAGATGACGAGTCTGCACCAACAAGTCTACTTCATTCTCACTGTCCACTACTATCCTTATTCGATGTTGGTCATTTCGGAAAAGCTCCACCTGGACAGTATCATCTCCGAAATCATTTCAAGTACAATTAAAAAAAAATTGCAAGAGATTTAGCATACGCAAATAACTGTAGGATGTCAGCAATTAGGTGCTAAGCGTTTTAATTCAGGGTGCTAAGCGGTTTAACAGCACCCTTAGTGCTAAAACAGTAGAAGATCTGCTTGTAATTTGGGGCCGTAATGATGTGAAACTTCATTCCATGACTTCGCAAGTCTTTCTTCTAGTAGTAAGGCAGACTCACATTAGATTTGTTTGGCATTCCTAAATGTTTGAACTAAAAATTCTGTTTCAAAGGAAAATCAATTTACTGCATGGAATGGCTTCCCTGTGGAAAATGCAACTTCAGAGTCTTACAGCTACACGCAGATGCTTAGAACTGGGAATAGTAACTAAAACCTTGGTATCATATGAAATGAGATTTAGAAACCCTATTGAATTCTAAAACAGACTTACATGGAAGGGAGGAGCGTAGGTTCCACGTATTTCAGTGGTGGGAAAAGAAGTCTTAGAACCAGGCTTTACAACCTTGATTCTCTTTCTATTAACCTCCAGAATTCTTCTCTCAAGACTACCCAATCCTTGAACCTGGAAGATCAGTAAAGATGAAGCTACTACAAAGGCATTTTCCTACCATTATACAACATAAAACTAAAACTAAAAAAAGCAAACAGCAGCTGGGCCAGAAGATACCTTTTTCGGAGATCTGTCCTTGTCACACAATACCTGTTCCAAATACACAAACTGTGAGCTCATGGAGGATAACTAAACTTCGTTTGTTCTATAGAATTTCAATCTGAAGTTATTTTTTCTCTGAAGGCAAGTAAACCCAACTAAGATGGTTCATAAGGAGATTAACACGTATTCTTCAAAAAAATTACACCCCACTTCCTCATTAAATAAGCGCACATTGATTCCAGAGCATCTTCAATGCAAATTCAGGAAACTTTGTCCACATAATTCATAAACAGGAGCATATTGAGATATTCACATATTCTCCCTACAAAAGGTGGGTCAAAAGATTGGGGGTATTATGGGGCGCACTCGGGTGGACATTTAGAGTCGAAGAAGACAGAAATCTCTCCCTCATCCAGTAATCTTATATCGAGCAATTTAGAAACATAACACAAAAGCTAACATATGAAATTAGAGACACAAATTTAACTGACAGGAAACAATCTTAATCCACTATTACCAAAGGTTCATGCCACATTGAGACTAATATTGATGGACTGCTGTCACGCCCCAAATTCGGGAGCATGACCAGCCGTGAACCAGGAGATAATTCTTGGAACACGAAGCCTAAACAAAATAATAATTTTTTTTTTTATCACAACTCAAAATAATAAAACTGAACCCTAAATTATAAAATTTAAAATGCAAGCAAAACTCAACATTTTTGTAGCAAGAGAGCAATATCTCAAATTCTCCATACTCCAAATTTATTAACAAAAATTCTAAAGAAACAAAAGTGCGGAAGCTGTTAACAAAACTAAAAGAAAATGATAATGCGAATGCCCTAGAGGTCCAAACGGTGGGTCCCGACACTGTCTCGGAGTCCACTATGTTGCTCCCCAAACTAACCTGCTTCAAAAATAGGTGGTCCAATAATAAAAATAAGTGGCTCCCTATATGGACACTGACGTAAACATATTCAATTTAGCTTAACTATTTAAAAAATAAAAAATACTAAGTTATTCAATTTTAAAAGAGCTCCCAAAATAAATGTAGTTCACAATAATCTATATATATATATATATATATATATATATATATATATATATATATATATATATATATACACCGGTGATCCAGTCCGGGATCCCGGATTTCCCGGACTGGAGCATTTTTCGGTGTTTTGATGCTTTTAAACATTGTTTTTGGGAAATCCGAGCCGTCCAATGTGTTCAAAAGGTGTTTTCCAAGGTTCCCACGAGAAATCTTCAAAAAAAAAATACCGGGAAGGGCTTGATCCAAGTAATTTTTCGCAAAAACTGTAAATATAAAGTTTTTGCGAAAACTGCTTGGATCAAGCCTTTCCCGGTATTTTTTTTTTGAAGATTTCTCACGGGAGCCTTGGAAAACACCTTTTGAACACATTGGACGGCTCGGATCGTCAAAAAAATATCGGGAACATGGAGTCCCGGATCCGGGACTCCCGGACTAGAACACTACTCTCTCTCTCTCTCTATATATATATATATATATATATATATATATATATATATTCTAACTTGTTAAAAAGAAGTTTGAAAACAGAAAATGGAAAAAAAAAAATTATTTATTTGTATCAACTTTATTTTATATATATATAAAGAAAAAGTCGAGATGTCACATCATTCCCTCCTTAAAAGAAATTTCGTCCTCGAAATTTATAAAAGTAGTTAAACTTAAGACAACCCACAAATAAATAAATCCAGGATATGTGTAGTGGATAAAAATAAAACGAGATAAAACCTTGCCCTTGAGACGGATTGACATCTTTTCCTTTTCCCTTACAACGAGAAGCTATATGTCCTGGTTGACCACAACTATGACATATCTTTGGCGTGCCATCACAAGAATAACCATAATGAGATTTTCCACGACGATCACGCAACAGCTGACTTTGATGTCCCTCATTGAATGTCCTCTTATTAGAGTTTCCACCCTCATTGTTTTGTCCTGATTGCCACCATTCTCTAGTTCTCTTAAATTTATGCTCCTTGCTCAAATTCTCCTCTTTTATATCATTCTCTGCTGTTAGAGCCTTAGTCACAAGTTCAGCTAATGTATTAACATCAAGTAAAGAAACCCGTCCATGGATATCCGGCCGAAGCCACAACAACAATAACAAAACCCATTAAGTCCCCAATAATTGGGGCTATGGGCGGGGGATGAATAAGAGACAAACCTAACCTTTGGCAATAAATGCACAAAGTGGCTGCTCCCAAAATACCACTGAAACAGATGGATTGGAGACAGACCTAACATTTGGCAATGAATGCACAAAGTGGCTGCTCACAGAATACCACTGAAACGGTGGTCCCCCTATACCATCGAAGACCCTTTAGAAAATACCACATTTTATCTTCTTCCTTTTCCACTTGTTTCCCTGCATACCTTGACACCCCATCAAATTTTTGTTGATATTTTGCCACTGTTAAACTCCCTTGTTCCAAATTAAGAAACTCGATGCGCTTTTGATTCTTAACTGCTAGTGGAATGTATATGTCTTCAAAATCCTTCTTGAAAGCACTCCAAACTAACTCATTCTCTTTTCCCCTATATTTCTGCTTAGCCATACACCACCAATGTTCTACATCCCCTTCTAGCTTATATGTCACCAATGATACCTTTTGTGTCTCAGAACAGCCCAAAATGTCAAATATTTTTTCCATTCTTAGCAATCAAGCTTCAGCTTCAAATGGTTTATCAGACCCGATGAATGATGGAGGGGTTGTCTTCAAAAATCTATCCAAAATTGTACCCTTATCGAAAGTCATAGAATTTGTCGCATTAACTGGTCCTGTTTGTGCTTGTTGCCCGGTGAACAATCCCACCAAGGTCTGTATAGCCTGGTAAGCAGCTGTGGGGTCAATAGAAGTCTTAGGTGGAACAGAATTGGCGACAGCTTCTACAATTGGATCAGGAGTAGTTCCTGGGTCAACTATATCCTCGTGATCAGCTGGGGTTTCACTACCTCGGCCACAGCCCGTTGGAATGGTATGACCACGGCCACGAGTTGTAACGTCCTCAAACCTGGGGTATTACAATCTACCCTCAAACCTGGAGTATTACAATCTTCCCCCCTTAGGGATGGAACGTCCTCGTTGCATAGTCCCAGCAACCTCCCCTGGTGTCCGTGGTGGCAAAGCGCATCCTACCCACCACTTGGACTAGGGCGGGGCTCTAATACCATTTTAACGCCCCATGTTGACCACTAGCCCAGTACCCTGATTTGATTCACTAGCCACACCACAAGGCCCAAAATGCTTAAGCCCAAGGTACTATTAGTAGCCCACATGGTTTGTTATATACCCAAGACCACTCATGTAAACAACCAATGTGGGATTAAACACCATCTACCCTCAAACCTAGGGTATTACAACTGCAACTAAATCTGAAATTTTGAATATGATTGGAATTGACTACCCCTACCGAATGAGCAAATATACGTGGAATTATCAACTTTATACACATCTAAATATATGGTAAAGATGCATCACTCGATGCAGCAACCTGAATTTTGATAAGTTCAATTTACAAGTAAACCATAAGAGAGGGAAAAACTAACATCAAGGTTGAATTTCAGAAAGAAACCCTAATATAGATTTTAAAAAAGAAATGCCCTCATACCTCGAACTTCACAGATCCCAGATCAAGCTTTTGCCTCACTTCTTTAAGGATATCAGGCTCTACAATGTAATCAAATTCGAAATTAGATGCAAAAGAGAAGAAAAAAGTATGAAGCAAGAGCAACTATTTCTGCAAAAACCAAAAAGAACTCCAACTAAATATATACAAACGAGAATATGAGATAGCATTGCAATGTAATATGAGAAAGACACAACGGATAGAAGATATAAAGAAAATACAATAACAGAAAAAACAAACCCACTCACCACACCACATCAAGTTGTTTATTTATGACATGGATTTGTTTGCGCATACATTCTTGGATGATGAATGATGCCCCTACAATGTCCATTTGTATTATGGTCAGATGGTGGCAGTGTTTTGTTCGATTTGGACTAGTGAAAGATCTTTGCAGGGTTTGGTTCGCTTTTGACTAGTCTGTCTTCATTTCTATTGGAGTTTGGAGTCTGTCTATTTTCCAGGGTATCCATCTGTGTAGTTGTAGTGTTTTGGTGCTGGATATGTATCTCAACTTAACACAAATACTTACCATACTTAGGAGTGTTGGTGCTTCATAGCTACTGGTATATTCTTGACATCTTTATGAATTTCATTCTCTCCATGACTGTGGCTCCAAAACCCTCAAACTACTGTTGACTGGAATGCATGTTCCACATTAGCCTATGTGTGAAGGTTTTTCAAAAACAGCTGAACAATGGCATTGATGAAGGGAGGGTCTATGAGTTTTCGAGTCCCGTAGAGAAGCTAGGGCTCTCAACAGTCTGGAATTCCGGAACAAGTAACCTTTGGCCCCATTTACAGGTTTTGTAAAAAAAGGTTTGGCATGATTTCAACAAAGGCCGTGGCCCCAGATGAGTCCTGACCTGCTTGAACCGACTTCCGGCAGGTACTGAAGCACAGCCTACTCAACCAACAATAAGCTCAAAGGACAGGCAACATTTTTTCTAAAAAAATTTATTGCCTTATACTCTTAACAGCAATGGCCAAAAAATTAAGAAATAAGACCTGTGAACGTATTGTTTTGGTATTATTTATTTATCTTTCATATTGATGGTAGTATAGTGTTTTGGTCTTCTTAGAGTTAGTATATATAGCTTCATATTTTTCTCTTGTAACAGTGGCTTTCTTCTTGAATACAATGGTAATGGTTTTTTCTCCCTAAAAAGTAACATAGTATCAAAGCTCTAATTGGGAGAGGGTTGCACGCCAGGGTGGGTGTTAGATAGTTTGATATACATAGGTGGGTTCATTTCCTAGTAGCTTAAGCTTTTGGGACAACTAGTAACTTAACATGCTCCGCCTCAAGAATTAATAGCAAAATAGAACCAAAAAATAATTGGAGATCTCTACAATCTAATAAGAAATAAGAACTGCATTTTTTAAATGATCTCTAGACAACTAGAAGTCCTATTTTACTATATTTAAATCCAACTGGAAACGAAATTTATAAAAAATCACTTCAGAAACAGCCATGCATGTGGAACAATGTTAGTTAAGAACTGACCGCAGCTCACTAAACCATAACCAATACAGTGGAACCTTAATAACAGCAAGAGGATAAAATAAATAAAGACACCAAAATGTTATAATGTTCATATTTTTACCAACTGCAATTGGCTCTGTCGATGCAGAAACAGGTTGGCCTTCAAATCCATCCTCTCTTAGAGGAGTATACAATGCTACAAGCCTGTACCCTACATCATCCACATTAGCTTCATACATTCTCCCAGTCTCACCTGCAATGCCACACTATGTTTAGCAAGAACCAATCTCAACTTATATAGTTGCAGCTGGATGTTTAGATGAATGATGTTGAAGTGTCGATGTTTTGATGTTTTGATGAATGGAAACATGTTTTGCACATATTTTTCTCAACTCCCAGACACCTGCCCAACACATGCTGAACATGTCTGGAGTACATAGTTGATTCTTAATATGAGAAACTACGTAAACAAAAACAAATCTTTGATTGACAAACAGAGATGTTGAGAACTTAAGATTGATTTATTTCTGTTTTTAATAAAACAATTCACTTCTGAGTTTGACAATAAACGCACCAAGTCAAATTGGTTAACATCTTTCAACATTTTCTGAAACAAAAAGCAAATGGGTGTCAAATCTTAATCTGAGGAGAAGTATGATGGCGAATGAGGACTGATGTAGAGAGATTGTCTTGGGGTTGAGCAATGGGATTAAGGCCATGTTTGATAAGGGTTGTAGGAGGGTGAATTAGATTGGTAGTCTAGTGGGCCCTTTATATGGGTGTTTGTTGGTTTTTAGGTAGCGGATTCATATAACCTCAGGACTGCTATAGACCCAAAATGGGGGTTATAGGGTACCAATGGAGGGGTGCTATTGCTAGTCCAGTCCAGACTTACTATTTGAAAGTCTGATTAGCCCCTACATAGTTTCCTACATTACAATAAGGCCCTTTCTCTTATTAATTTTTTTTTCCCAATTATGCAAACTTCATTTATCTTTAAAAAATAAAATATTATAAGAAACTAATATTTTTGGAAATATTACATTACTGAGGCAATCTTATTTGTCTTTCTTTCTAAGAATTTCAAACAAGGGGGTTTATGAACCTCTTCACTACCAGTCCCAATCTCAATCCCTCAAACTATGAATCCTCTAAAAACTACAACCGGCATCAAACAGGGCCTAAATGTTGTCTGGCATTGTTATGTCAAAGGAAAAGAACATTGTCCCTTTAGCTTCAAAATTTTGAAAGGAAAAGGAACCCTATCTGCTAAAATCTTTTGGAGTCAATGTCCAATCTATTTTGAGGAGCTTGGACCAATTATCAAACAAGTTCTTATTCAATAAATAGTAGGCCAAAAAAAAAAAAAAAACTAACACATTTACTAATCTTTAGTCGGTAAATAAACCTAGACTGACTGACTAGCAAGTTCTCCCATAGGGCGTACATCTGCACCGTATAACTACGAGGCAGTCGACACATAATCACATACACTCCACTTCTACCAGTATTAAAGCATTCAACTCAAAAAAAATCAATTGTCAATGAGTGGAGAGTCACACATACTCGTATACTTGTTTAGGAGATGACAACTACCGGATGTAGGATAAGCTCAAAGACTACCCTGCGCGTGAGACCTAACTCCTGCGTGGAGGATAAACACTTGATCCACATCATCAGTGTCATAATCAATGGAGGGTACTAAAGAAAATAGTCTTTCTCAAAACCTCTCAAGCCAAGCTTTGACACCATGTTCAAATAACCAACCCAAAACCAATTGGCAATGAGTTGAGAGGCTGCATGGTTACATACTAGATTTGGAGATGATAATTAACCAATACAAGATACACTCTAAGAACTACATTCGTCAATTTTCATTAAGAGTGGATGAAAGAAACAGATCATCTTATCAAAAAACTGTACCTAGCTGTAAATGATCAGCACAATGATTACCATACCGGGAATAGAGATAAGATCAGGACTCCCAACCATTGATCTAAGCCACTGGATTCTACTTTTGCCTTCTTTTCCTCCGCTATAGACGCCACGGACAGCATATAAGTTGGTGTGGAAACCTCTGCCTTCAATCTCCAACTTGTCTATCCGAGGAATGCCTGAAGAACAATAAGCAAGATACAATCATCTACAGCAGCTAATTTGAACTTTGACTTTGACCCATCCAGAAGTATTAGAATGTCAAGCAAATCGATCTTGATTGATATACGAGAAAGACAGGTTATACAACAGAAAACTCCTTTAGACCAGAAAAACGTCTCACGTTCACTTATCTTCATTGTTTCCACTTTCCCTTTTCGCTGTTAAACTTTACGAAGCATTTATATGGTAACGGACATACACGTATATAAACAAAAACTTTTACGCAAAAACTAACAAAAAAATGTTTGAAAAAACATAAAATTATTTTATTAGTGACCTCAAGATGAGCATTTTCTAAGATTTACAAATGAAGAATAAACAATAGGAAAATGGACAGAACAAGTGTAAGAATTAATCGTTTCTCCAATCCTTCTTGGGAAAGTAACATATTTATCCAAACCTTTAATGAGTCCTCCAAAATATAATAACTGCAGAGAAAGATGAACTCAATCCCTTAACTGTAGTTAATTTGTAATCTCCAACTCAATTACACAATAAAGTTCAGGAAGATCAATGGCAAGAACTGCAAATTAAAGAAACTGCAAAGCATCACGACATAATAGCATGTTAACGTTATTCAGTAGAAGTTGTTTCCCCTTTGCCAACAATCTCTTAGGGCCACTGGAGGTTATACCCCGTCGTTGCCTCCAAGGCTCCGGAATTAGTCGAGGTGCACGCATGCTGGCTCGGATCTTCAGTTATCAAAAAAACTAGGATTGATAAATAAAAGAGGGACTCTGGTTAGCAAAACTTTTTACCTGAATTATAAGAATGAGGTATATAAAGAATTTTAATGTTTGCTCACATTAGAATCCAACAACCTTCCTCAGTTGAAAGAAAACATATATCAAAACCAATACATTCTTTGACCCCAACGCTATGTGAGCAAGTCCAAACACTTTCTAAATCATGGCTATGTTACACATGCATCTAGCCAGTTAAACATCAAACAAACAAGTAAAAGAAAAGTAATCTCAGTGAATTAACTGCCTAGGTGGAAGTAATTGGTCTGACTAAAAGAAAAGAAAGCAAAGACCTGGCAAAACAGCAGCAGTTTCAGCATATGCCGGTTGACTTGACCTTCCAAACACATCATTCACAATGCATTCACAACGTAGACACCGGCCAATATCCTCCAATCGTATTTTATAGGAGCAAGACCGCTGAGAAGGTAATGGCTCGAAGGACATGTCATTTCCTGCTTCAGATGACCAAAACCTGTACCATACCTCTGGTCATTATTGGAAAAATGGAAGTACATGAATGAAATTTAAAATGGAGAGTATTCCATACACCATATTCCAATTGAAATTCATCGTTTCCGGGAAACATGTCAAAGCTTCTGCGCTTGTTATACTAGAAATATATGAACAGGCGGCGAACAGCCATAGTAGCATTCTACCTAAAATTAAAAACTTATCTACAGAATGCTTGCTGGTAAGTGATAATAGTTTTTTTTTAAATAAAAACAAAAAAAAAGGTACAAATGTGGTGTTTTATCTCTGAATTATCTTTCTGATAAGTACCACTTTTTTCTTTACCTGGTGACCCTTCATTGTAGCTACAATACAACGTAATAACTCCAAAGGTCCGAAAAATAATGCCTTAACGTAAGCAATCCAGATACTTCTGAGGGATTCTTGCAATCAAAACATTTAAGATCTGCAACCGCAAATCATATGAAATACAGGGTGCTAATACGGAATTGAGATGTCCCACTATACCATTGGTATGTGACATCTTTCTTGTACTTTGCCCATATATGTTGCTGAATTTCACTCATTGGAATTACTTCAAGAGCAGTGAGTACATCTCCTTCGACCGCCTTTCCAGTAAGAGCAAGCATCTCAATATTTGGAAGCTCTGAAGTGAAATTTGAAATTCAGATGCCAAGTTGAAATCAAACATTATGTTGAAGGCTTAAATGACATGTTTAGTCTCAAAACATACAATAGAAGCCATTTTGAGGTAGAAGCGAAAAGAAGTTCACAAATTCTTCAATAACATCAGGGAAGGGAAGAGTAAAGAATTGCATCTTGTTAAGCAGCTGTAGAAAACGATTATTACTGCATCAACCAGGATGGTTGAAGCATTTCAAGAACAACCAACCAATGTAACATGATAAAATATATATGTGTGTGTGTGTGTGTGTGTGTGTGTGTGCAGAATCATTTGGCTCAAGTAACAAATTCTGCAATCGAAATTTGAAATTGGTACTGAGGTTGGTGGAAAGGTGAGATCATCATGCATTGTAATAGTATATCATCACTAAGATTGATTTTATCACGGTTAGTCTCGTAGGGATGGTGCTTTAATTGAGAACTGATTATAGACAGTTTAGTTTTCAACTATCAAGTAAATTTTCTTTTGGGCTTCACTCTCAAGTACGAGTATCATGAGCATGTCCGCTAAATATCATCTATTGGGATGTCTCCAAAAGTTGGGTGGTTTCTATTGCATACTATAAGATACGCTTGGGTGATATGCTTTGAATTGCTGAGAACTTACTCACAATCAAATGGATTCAGAAATACGGAATTCCCATCCACCGTTCATGTGAAGAGGCTAAAATGTTAATTTTTGTAAACTAGCGTGAGCTTCAATATCAGATCAAAAAACAAAAAATAAAGTGTCTAAATTGGTACAGATGTTGGAATCATATCCCACTTACACACCCTAAATATCTCAGCCAGACATGGGTACTTTCATGTAAATAGAAGAGACACTCTAACACCTTTGCCTTCAAATGAGAGCTTGGTTCGGCCAAACCTAAGTTGCTTGAAGAGGGACAGGGTGTGGGGACCGAGATTTAAAAATATTATTTTGTTGCTAGTCCTAATATACAAGTTAATCAGAAATTTTTATCAACTGCAAATACTGCTTTGGTAAATCTACGTAAATATTACGATTGTACTTAGTACTTGAGTAAATTTCAGAAAAAAATTTCAAGTATCTTACCATTACTTCATCTTTTTCTCTTGCTTCGTATCTTATCTTTTGGGATTTATATAACTGAGAGGTTCTATCCTGGTTGGGAGCAGACTCCTTTCTCAATAGGAGTGACGTTGATAGGAAAGTTGACTCTGGGAGCACGAGAATGAAATTCTAAGGTGGATTCGCCACCTATTAAGACGATTCTGCAACTGAGGGCCAAACTAGAAGGTTCTTTCATGTCCTACCTTTTATGATTTTTGACGACCATTAGAACACATCTCCCTCATTTGAATGCACTCATCTTTATGGTGTAACAAGATCCTAGTGGTCCATCATTTGAACACGGTAATGTTCCATTTGAATCATTGTGCAACAGGACCAGGATTCATGAGGATTTGGTTTCCTTTGTCCACCTAGGTTTTCAAATTGTTATCTATAAGTTTTGCCTTCAATGTTGGGGGCGGACTTCACGGAAGTGATATTCATATGCTTGCATGCTACAGACCCTACACAGTCATTTTGTTCTGTTTTGCTTGTGTGAATGTTGGTTTTTCATTATCCACTCTCCAGTAAGTCCAGTTTCATACTTTGGTTAGGTGCATTCATGATCATTCCTTGATGCCAAAAAAAATAGCTTGAAAATTGAAGATCGGCATTAAGAAACTGAAAAAGGTTATGAAGTGGTCAGGACGTAATCTGGATCTTGTAATTCGCATTGGTCTTTGGATAATAGTGAATTGGTTTGTCTGTGATTGTTTTTAGGTTTGTTTTTCCCTGAAATTTTTTTTCCCATGTGGTTGCTACTCTTTTTTTGGGCACATTTAAATTGCATGGATTAAACAAGTATAAATATGATTGGACAAAACATTCAGGTTACATTTTTTTTAACTGAAGAAATACTACTTCCATACTTCTACAGAAGGATTAATATTCGAATTCATGTCATATAGCGTAAAATGCAAATGGCCAACTAATCTTCCACAAACAAATAGAGACATTTGGCAGTTGTCACGCGCATATAAAAAAAGACCCACACCTAACACAATCTGTACACGATACCAGAATATGAGGGCGTTGAACTCCAAGTTACATCAAAATGGTGCTACAAGAGTTAACAACGTACCAGGGAGAATAATATCAGTTGCCTCAGATAATCGGAGTTCTCCCACAACTGAATCTGAACGAACAGGTGTATACCTGCCACAAACATTGGACTAGTATTAGAAAGTGTACAATGATTGTGCAAAAAAATAAAGACGCAAAATGTCTAAAAAATGAATTCATTAGCTACCAAGCAACATGATCATAGTTGTTGGCAGCACGATAAGGTACTGACAAACAAAGTTATTAGGTGCAAACTTAATAATGCAGCTAGAAAAGCAAGAATTAGATTGATAACCTCCAACTCATCTAAAAGTTTAAGCTATTAGAGAAAGGGGCAACTGTATCATTTATATTCTCAACACTCCCCCTCACGCGTAGCCAGACTCTCCTCTCTATAATTAGGCTAAACACGTGGAAATTTTAATCATTAGGTAGATGGTGAGATTTGAACACAAGATCTATTGCCGACTCCGATACCGTATTAGATTGCTAACCACCAACTCATCCAAAAGCTTAAATTGTTAGAGAAAGGGGCAACTTCATTATTTATATTCTCAACAGCAAGTATTCCCACCAAACAGTCTTTTAGCTGTTGCATCATAGACATCATAAAACCAGTTGGTGACGAGAATTTGGTGCAACCCTCAATCTAAGCAAAAAAACATATATTGTACAACATATGGTCCAAAAACTGATAATAAAGCTACGACAGACAAACAGAGGTGAAAAACTGTATATTTCTGAATGAATTAACCTAGCTTATTACAATCGTTTATATAGAAACGAGCTACACCTAAAAAAAGGAAACGATTACAAAGAACTACACATGATGATGATATACTACCTAAAATAGAAGATTATGATATACTACCTAAAGCAAAAGATCACGCAATAATACCGAAACTAGAAGATTACATTGCGATACAAAGAGATACACTTTCACACCCCCCCCCTCTCTCAAACTCAGGATGCGAGAGCAGAGAGCATCGAGAGTTTGCCAAGGAGAAAGCGAAAACGAGCAGCAGTGTAGGTCTTTGTGAAGAAGTCGGCCAACTGCAGCGTAGAAGAGACGAAGGGTAAAGCAATAGTGGCAGACTGAAGGTCCTGGCGAATGAAGTGACAATCAATTTCAATGTGTTTGGTACGCTCATGAAAGACCGAGTTGTGAGCTATCTGAATGGCACTCTTGTTGTCGCAATAAATAGGTGTGGGTGAAGTAACAGAGACGCCCATATCGGATATAAGCCAGCGGAGCCACACAATTTCAGACGTAGCATGAGCCATAGCACGATATTCAGCTTCAACAGTGGAGCGAGCAACAACAGATTGCTTTTTGCTTCGCCATGAGATAAGAGAATCACCCAGAAAAGCACAAAGACCGGAGGTAGATTTGCGGTCACTAATATCCCCAGCCCAATCAGCATCAGCATACGCATGAAGAGTCAAACTAGAGGTAGAAGAGAGCAAAAGACACTGATGGAGAGTACCACGAACATAACGAAGACAACGTAACAGAGCCGCCCAATGAGTAGAGTCTGAGGAGCAGAAACAAATTGGCTAACAATGTGAACAGCATAGGCAATATCCGGGCGAGTAACAGTTAGATAAACTAAGCAACCCACTAATTCACGGTACTCCGTAGGATCCTCAAGAGGAACACCATCAGAAGCAGAAAACTTGGCATGAAGTTCAAGAAGAGTATCAACAGTCTTGGTGTCACCGGACGGCAGACGCGAAGGAGGATATCAAGAGCATACTTTGATTTGTCCGGAGAAGATACCCTGTGGGAGAGGCAGCTACTTCAATACCAAGAAAATATCGAAGAGGACCCAAGTCTTTCATTTCAAATTCTTGGAAGAGATGACGTTTGACGTCATTAATAGCAGCAGAATCAGAGCCAGTGATGATCATATCATCAACATACAGTAATAGAAGAACCAACCCATGAGAGGAACGACGGATAAAGAGCGCAGAGTCATGCATACTGGGCTGGAAGCCAATCTGAAGGGCCACATCCTGAAATCGCGCATACCAAGCGCGAGGGGACTGTTTCAAACCATAGAGAGCGCGACGCAAACGGCAAACAACACCAGAGGGGTGAGAGAAACCAGGAGGAGACCGCATATAAACCTCTTCAGACAAATATCCATTGAGGAAAGCATTCTTGACATCCAACTGAAAAAGAGGCCAATGTTGCACGGCAGCAACCGATATCAAGGTACGAACAGTGGTCATTTTGGCAACGGGAGCAAAAGTTTCCTCATAGTCAATACCATATTCCTGAGAAAATCCTTTAGCAACTAAACGAGCTTTATACCACTCCAAAGAACCATCGGAATGAGTCTTGACCTTGTAGACCCATTTGCAACCAATAAGATTCTTACCATCAGGCAACGGGACCAATTCCCAAGTATGATTTTGAGCAAGTGCAATGAGTTCAGCATCCATGGCAGCCACCCAATTGGGATCTGTACACGCTTCTTTATAGGACCTAGGCTCAAAATATGTGTGAATTCGAGAAAGAAAGGATTGAAAAGAAGATGAGAAACAGGTAATACTGAAGCCATATCTTACCGGTGGGTTTCGATTTTCATGAATAGGATAGCGGTGAGCAGGTGGATCAGGATCATCAGAGGCAGATTGGGGAGCAGGAGCAGAGGCTGAACGGCGAGTGTAGACCTGAGTGATTGGAGGACGGTGAGAAGGAGCTGCAGAAATGTCAGAGACCTCAAGAGTAGAGATATAGTTGTCAGTAGGCACATCCACAGGAAATGGGTCAAGACAAATCAAATCCTCTTTGGCAACCGGAGTAACTTTGGGAGGAAGAGTGAAATATGGAATACGCTCTAAGAAAACAACATGCCTAGATACATATAGCTTTTTGGTCACAGGGTCATAACACCGATAGCCTTTCTGATTAATGCCATATCCCAAGAAAACGCCTAAGACACAACAGGCGCTGAGCTTAGTGCGATCTTTCTTGGGAATAAGGACAAAACAAGTAGAACCAAAAACTTTTAGGAGAGATTAGTTAGGAATTTGACCGTAAAGCTGCTCATAAGGGGTTTTGCCAGAGAGAAGAGGAGTGGGCATCCGATTCGTAAGATAAGTCTATTTGTGAGAACAAATTCTCCCCAAAACGAGAAGAAAATGGGGAGGATGATAATAGCAAAGATCGAGCAGTATTAAGAAGATGACGATGCTTTCTTTCAGCTTTACCATTTTGAGCAGGAGTATCGGTACAAGAAGACTGATGGATAGTCCCATAGGTGTCTAAAAATTTAGCAAACTCAGAAAGAGAGTATTCCCCGCCTAAGTCAGAACGCAGAATTCTAATAGATGCAGAAAATTGAGTTTGAATCATAGCATGAAAACTTTGATAAATTTGAAATAAATCAGATTTATGCGTCATTAAGTACACCCATGTATACCGACTAAAATCATCCACAAAGGAAACATAGTAAACATAACCACCTTTAGCGACAACTGGGGAAGGACCCTACAAATCAGTGTGAACAAGCTGAAAGGGAGAGGTAGAAACAAAAGAACTTTTATTAAAAGGTAAAGCAGTCATTTTAGCAAACTTACAACCACTGCAGGCAGAAATATCACTAATAGGAATGTTTCCCAAATAACCAGATTTAACCAAAAGTTTCAGACGCTCACTAGACAAATGTCCTAATCTAGAATGCCAAAGATAAAATGGAGAAGATTTATTATCTAAATGAAAAGACGACGCAGCAGTGGAAAAAGATTCTGATGGGATATGCAAATGCTCCAAGATATAGAGGTCACCAACTCTACGGCCTGCCCCAATCTGCTTCCTGGAAACCTGATCCTGCACAACACAACCATGAGAGGAAAATATAACATCAAAACCAAAATCAGACAACTGGCTAATCGAAAGGAGGCTTAAGGTCAATTGAGGAACATAAAAGACATTAGGAATAGATAGAGAAGAAGATATAGTAGGGAGGATGGAACCAATAGAAACAATTTGCATTGGAGAGCCATTGGCAGTAGAAATACTAATAGGAGAAAACAAGGGAGGCAAACAATGACTAAGAGACAAATCGAGTCATATGATGAGAGGAACTAATCAAATAGCCAGTGGTGGTGGGTAAGATACCCGTGGTGTAAGCACCATGCAAACCTCGAGGTAGTAGTGGTTAGGGCGTAGCTTGAGAAGAATTGCCCTCAATGGTTGCCATATAAGCCTGATCATCACTAAACCGCCAAAATCAAACCGGGAGGTGGAGGTGTTCTGAGGAAGGTGTTGCCAAAGCCTGCAGGAGGGGGCGAGAGTGTTTAGCTGTGGTGGTGGCCGAATGAAATAAGAATTAGTAGATCGAGAAGCATTACGTCCCTTAGGGCCGAGACGTTTAAGGCACGATGCTTCCAATGACCCCTTCATGACATTAGTCGCACTCATCCACGGGTGTTCGGATGCCGTGGCTTTGGGCTTGCCCGTGGAATGAGTGAGATGTGAGGTTGAGTGCAACAGAGATGTCAAGGCGAGGAGGTCAAGGAGGTGGTGCAAAAGAAAGATCGAACGCGGAACTGGAGAAGCGGACTAGCTACTTTGAACCGGTTTCTTCGCAATAAGTTCATGAACGATTGGCATCCACAGAAGGTAAAGGAACACGATGGAGAATTGCCCCGCGAAGGGGCTCAAACTGAGCTCGAAGAGGCATAAGGAACTGAACCAGCCTCCGTTGCTCACAATACTCAATAAGTTCAGGCTGTGAACGTAAAACAGCAGGTTCCATGCAAGCTAATTGATCCCAATAAGTGGTCATTTCGTTATAGAACTCTTGAATAGTTTTATCACCACAGGTTGCACTAATGAATGGACCACTCAAGTTCATCTTGTTTTGCAAAATTAGATTCAAGGTACATACCCTTCGAGTAATCCCAGACTTTCTTGGATGTGTCATATTTTGAAAAATTCATCACAATGCTTGGTTCTACAGAGTTGTAAAACCAAGTGAGAATCTGTGCATTTTCTATGGTCCATTTGGCTAGTGCAGTGGCATAATTTTCTGCTTTTGGATCAGTTGGACATAGCGTTGAACCATCAACGTGTCCCCATACCCCCTTACCAACCACAAAATTCTTCATCACATTAGACCAATAAGAGTTATTATGACCGGTCAGACGGACACTAATAAACTGATTCTTATCTCCAGACATGATGCTAATTACACAAAAAATCCAAACTGATTTTAAACAAAGCCCAAACTGGTTTCAAAACACAAACAGAGCGCGAACCAGATATCAGAGCAGCTATAAATGTAGAGTAAGAGTCAGAAATACCATAACAAAGTCTGAACAGTGTTGACAAATACTTGGTCTTATAAATCAAAAATCAGAAACACTACCCAAAGCTGGATTGAGGGTTGCCGGAGCATCCAAAGGTCCGGTGAGTAGCCAGAGGTCTCTGATGTGGTCAAACGAGGTCGGAGAATTACTGGGTTTCGTTGGAAAGTAGATGGTTGTTGTCGGAATTGCGTCGAAGACCGTATTTGGGGTTCGGTTGAGAGAGTCGCGAAGGGGTTCCCGAGGTCGCAGAGTACCGGGTATGTCGTGTGATGGCTACTCGAGGCCGACGATGTCGTCGGGGCGTCGCCTGGGACAAACGAAAAGTCCACGGGGGTCAGCCGAGGTCGGGATTGGTTTGCCGAGGTCGAGAGTGCGACCGATCTAAATAGACAGAGGCGCAGGTCTACCAGAGATTGTTGGTCGCCGAAAACCAAATACTGGTGGTCGGCGAGAGTAACGACGCTCACCGCGGGCCCGGTAAGTTTCCGCAGACTTGAAGGGCCCGATGTGGTTCTGGACAAGGTCGAATGAGAGAAAGGTATTGAGGTCTCTGAGTGTTACGTTTTATGAGAGAGAGAGAGAGAGAGAGAGAGAGAGAGAGTGATGGGGCTGTGTCTGTATACTGAGAGGCTGAGGTCGGATGGAAGAAGTTGCCAACTGAGTTAGGGCTCTGATACCATGATAATAAAGCTACGACAGACAAACAGAGGTGAAAAACTGTATATTTCTGAATGAATTAACCTAGCTTATTACAATCGTTTATATAGAAACGAGCTACACCTAAAAAATAGGAAACGATTAGAAAGAATTACACGTGATGATGATATACTACCTAAAATAGAAGATTATGATATACTACCTAAAGCAAAAGATCACGCAATAATACCGAAACTAGAAGATTACATTGCGATACAAAGAGATACACTTTCACAAAAACATACGAGCAAACAAGCACAAGGCATGCCCACAATGACCTTAAGAAAACAACCAAATTTCTCTGTCTGATCTTAAGAGAGATCTTAAGCATCTCTGTAAGTTGTGTTTTTGGACCAAAAATGTGTGCACCTCGTATAAGAACCTAGACCACCAGTTACCCACAAGGGGATATATGTGGCCAACTGTTAGTATAAACCAAATGAAACAAATTCTTCTATCTCAAGTTTATGTCTCCACATACAATCCAGGGTGGTCTCTTCTCTCCTCGCCAATTAGTTTTGATAGAGTGACTTTGGCACTATACATGACATTAGCGCTGAACTTAGTTTGGGAGAGATGGTTTGTGATGCCCAATTTGTGTGGAGCAGTGCAGGGTTAGGATAAGGATTTTGTGGGGCTCCTTGAGATCCTTTCTAGGACCAGATGAGAAGAAATGGGGTGCTTTGTGGTCAAGGAGATCCTAAAAAATTTACATTATGTGTTCAATGGAAGGGGAAAGAATGTCCTTTCTTGAAAGGTACTTGGTACGCAGAGGTAGCTTCCAAGGCTGCTTGATGATTGGGCACTAAAGATGGAGAACAAAAGTTAGGTCAGATTTTTCCTAACCATTTTCTGCCCATGCTTTTTCCCATCCATTAGATCAGTCAGGGTTTGAATATAAGAACAGTGAAATAGAAAGTGACAAGAGAATGCAATCACACTAGCACTCGGAGACTGCATCCAATTCCACCTTTAGACTGTTAGATCATAAACAAAAAAACTTTAGACTGGCATTAATATTTGGGGAATCGTTCTTCAATGGTATCACAATTGATGCAGATAAAATCGCAAATGGCTCTATTAAAGAAACATTTGCCGCAAATGTTCAGGTATGACTCATATTGCACATGATATAAAATATAAGTTCTGCAAATGACGGTTGTCATAAAATCTACGATTACTTCAGATAATATATAACAGAAGCTGCAGAAAATTTAGGAAATTTGCTAATGAGAATGTTCTCCACTGGTAATTGATAAGCCTTGAGCACATTGGTCAACAAGTATACCTAATCATAAATACCATTTTATGAGAATCATAAAACAGCAGGGACTACAACGCATAAATGATAAAGACTTGATAGATACCCGAACAACAAACGGCAGTTGTAATCTGAATCCGTAACTTGGTATGTTCTAGAATTCACTCCATTTATGAGGATGATAGTTCCCTCATTAGTTTCTCTATACCAGCTAAACAAGCTCTGTCCTTCATAGCCACCAAAATATTCTCCTTCCCCGAAATAAGTATCCGAAGACAACTCCTTTACATGAACATTAGAAACTACGGGAAGAGCTGCCACATCATTCGACCTCAAAATGTTAGGGAGAAATAGATACCTGGAACCACAAGATATGATCTAGGGCAAAAGAAAGGACTAATAATAATCCCTCAGAGGCAACCAATAAAATGGGAGAACAATTTAATGGCTCCATACATGCACATTTGAGGCATAGTTTTCCAAAAGATTTTAGCAACCCAGGTGCTAAAATCATGGTTTTGAAATCAAAAAATGAAGTAGTTCCGTCTATCGTTTTTCGATTTTTTCGCACCAAATTAAGGTACTCCTCGTGTACTTTAATTTAGTGTGAAAAATTCAAAAAATAATACACGGGAACACTTAATTTTTTTATTTGAAATACCATGATTTTAGCACCTGTTGAACTCATTTGCTGAAATCATGGTGGCAACTGGGTTGCTAAAATCTTTTGAAAAACTATGCCTGAGTATAAAACAAGATTTATGGGTGGCAAACGGGCAATAAAGACTTAAGAGTTCAAAGAATGGAAAATGCAGTGTAAGATCCAGATGAAACTAAATGAGACTCAAGTAAAAGCTTAGTCATAATTAAATCAAGCACCATCAAACCTAAATTGGTGATCTGTTCATGTCAAACAAGCAACGCATACGGATACGAAGGGACATGGCTGTATAAGTAAGACATGTTATATCCAACTAATTCATGTAATTTCAAGCACTCATGTCTAAAGTGAGAAACTTAAGGCAACATAGCCAATCATAATATAACGCACTTACTTTGGGGGTTAAACAATAACAAACTCATTAACTATGCATTGTGGCTTGTATTTTTTATGATCATCTATTAAAGATGAGAGTTAGTGTTAGTTTCTATGTCTTTGCTACACTCATGTTAGTTTCCGTTAGGTAGCCGTGTACCCCGTGAGTGTGTCCGGATATCTGTGTACATGCTTCTTAGTTGGTGCTCCCTCTTCTGACCATGTTCAGTTGAAGAATTTTGTCAGCCATGCAAATGGCCATAAAAAAAGAGAGGGAGAAAAAAACAGCACTGCAACACTAACTAAAGAACATTAAGGTTGTACCAGGAGTCACTGGAGAATCGCAAATTGATACTAGTGGCCTTCCGCATTTACCATCTGCCCGAGTTGGCAGCCAATACAAAGCCAAATAAGCCCCCACATCTTCCAGTGTTGGTGTATATGTTCTGCCATAGGTGAATGTCAATTTAATGTATCTTCTGGGAAAGTAGATACAGTTCTATAGCTGGAATCCATGACACTACAAAGCAGAACTTACAGTCTTTTATCACACACATGGACATCTTCACAAGTATCAGTGATGTCCATGAGATCAGCTTTGTTTACTTTGTTCTTTGTTCTGTACCAAACATATTCCCCGTCACCTTCTTGTCCACCAAAGTATGTCTTTTGAGGGACCACGATCTTGTCCTCGCAGCAATCAGGAATTACAAGCTCCACACCCATTGGTTCCGCTATTACCACAAAAATTATAGTCAAGCATACATAAGAAATGAATAATAAATGATGAAAGAATTTGAAAACACAAGGCATCATATAGAGAAAATAGAGAGATGGTATCTACTATATTTCTAGAAGAAAAAATAGCACAAAATCTGGCCACTTGTAACAAAGTGTGTCATTTATCCTGAGGTCTGCTGATTGTAAAAGATTGGAGGGAGCCAAAATTCTCCAATCAACCTAAAGAAAAACTTCAAAAAACACACAAAAACTAAGATGGATTTCCAAAATGGGTACGTTAAAGTTCTACAGGAGGTGAGGGGTGTTGACTCTTAAAGCGGGTTGATAGAATGCAGTATATTATGCAATTTTCTCTCAAAGAGTTTGAAGGATTGCTGCAAATTAAAAAAATCTCTTAATCTGCTCAGTACATCTTGAAGTAATTGTGCCTCTACTCCTTTAATAGAGCATTAATTGGTAATCATCTCGCGTCCTTATTTCAAAGTTCTGTTCCTTTCTTTGCAATCAATTTTCTGTCATTCAACTCCAGCAACCTTTAACTCAAAGGATCCAAGGAAGTACTGAGTTAGATATGAGCCTGTATTCTTCCATTGGTTTCTTGATAACATATGCCAGCTCACTTCTAATGTTAACGTAACAGAGAAAAAACTAGAAGACAGAAGCAAAATATTAGTGGTAGGCAATAGCCGCAATACAACAACAACAACAATAACATAACCCATTTAGTCCCCAATAATTGGAGGTATGGGCGGGAGATGGATAGGAGACAGACCTAACCTTTGGCAATAAATGCAAAAAGTGGTTGTTCCCAGAATACCATTGAAACAGATGGATTTGAGACAGACCTAACCTTTGGCAATAAATGCACAAAGTGGCTGCTCACAGAATACCACTAAAACGGTGGTCCCCCTATACCGTCAAGTTTGCTGCGAAATCATGCCCTCAAATCAAAGCCAAAAGGCATCAGAAAGGGCAGACCCAAGAATCATTTTGATTTATGTGCACATTACCATGCTTCTTTCATTCAGCATCCAGAGTATTGGCGTTGCACAATAGGCAATAGCCGCAATTCTAATAGGAATTGTCAGTAAGATGGCAGGGCCATAAGGAACGTCAATTAAGACAAGCAGTCATGTCAAAAAATGAATAAGAATAGAATAGTTGCACCAGAGACTGCACGTTAGATCACCAACTCCAAAAGGCATAAGCTGTTAGGAAATGACTCCAATCATTTCAGTGGAATGGTGCAAATATAAGCAATGATCACCTATTTTTGTGCCCATCCAAAACCTATTCGCTTCATGTACAATCCCACTGAAACTAGAACATCTAGTCGAAACCATGTATTTTCTATTTAAACAAGAGCTACTTTTAAAGATGGAAACTTGCAATAGGCCAAGGAAGAAGGTTTCCTCTTTCTTTACGTATTGATCTGCTAACTCATCATCATCTAAATCAACTCAACATTGCATTGGAACTCTTAGGGCTAACTTTTTTTATGTCTTGCAAATTTAACTAATGAAGTTACAGTCTTCTACCTCCATAAGCTTTTAGATGAGATAGTTGATACCAAAGTACAAGAGAATGTACAGGTCCGATGATAAAACCCGCTGTCACTTGCCATTTATGAAACTTAGACATGTTTTTCCCACTCAAGGGTGGGGAGCTTGGCCAAACATGAGGGGTGGACACCAGGTTTGGGGGTAGATGGTGTTTAGTCCCACATTGGTTGTTTATATGAGTGATCTTAGGTATATAACAAACCATGTGAGCTACTACTAGTACCTTGGGCTTAAGCATTTTGGGCCATGTGGTGTGGCTTGTGGATCAAAATCAAGGAATTGGGCAGTGGTCTACATGGGGCGTTACAAGGGGATTAGCAATTGTATCATTGTAATGTATGCAAATGTTTGAACCACTCAAAGGGAAGCCTAGCGACATGCAACGGGATCATGTTGGGAATACAAATACTTGCACCAACTCCAACACTGTAGGTTTATATCAGAGTTACCGAGCTAACAGATCGATATTGCAACTAACAGTTGGTAACATGAGGTGTGAAGTTTAACTATGTAAACATAATCAACAATTATGCATACATAGAAGGGGGGAAAGGTACATAGATTCCTTGCAGATCTTAATTACATTTTCCCATATATGGGCATGGCACGGAGGCATAGTGGAAGCCCTGATACATGCCTTCCATAAGTGATACGAAACCTGTTCTCTACTCGGGCAATGTTTTTATCAAGATGTCATAAGGACATCACCAAAGACATCACAGTTCAACAATAGTGCTGAGACTTCCATTCCTACTTACCAGGAGAAACCACAGGAGACGACACACATGTAGCACTCCCTTTAACACCATCTTTACGAACAGGTGTGTAGACAAGTTCCAGACATCTTCCTACATCCTCCAAACACAAATCCAAGAACTCTGCCAAAAAAAATATTTCCAGTCTTTAATCTAGTATGTCCGATCAGACAGATTTGGACCAGGAAAAAATAACAGAAGACAAAAAAAACTTAGTTCACAGTGAAATAAACTCACCGCCAGCATTTAGCCTATCCTTGATGCCATTACTTTTCAATCTAAACCACTCATAGAAGCAATCTCCCTTTTCCCTGAATCAAAATTTAGTTATGCTAATTTGAGAACTGCAAACCAAGGCGAGAATTTCAGGATATCCAGAATGTTGGTTAACAAATGGCTCACCCTCCACTATAAGAAGCACTAAAACTCAACCGTTGTCCTTCCACGAATGATCCAAGAAATGTTAGTGATTGGCAAGTAGGTGGCCCTGCAGAAGCACAACAAATACTTCTAAATTTCAATTTGAGTGGTGGGTTTCCTGAAAGGGAACATATTGAGGCATCAAAATAGACTAGCAAACTGTTAACTTATCATTTTCATGCCAGGAACCACTGGTCCGATTTGTAAATAATAGGACCACGGGAAACTATTATCGAAGGTGCGGCAACGAAACATTTTGCATACCTGGTATTATTGGTCCAATTTGTTCTGAAAGCACAATAGGACCACGAGCCCAATCACTTCTGACAGGTTCACATGAAACTGATACAAAGAAGCCAATATCATCGATTGAGAGTATGTACGATGAAGTAGTAGCATCTTTAACTTCAGTTTGGGTGCCATCAGAGCTGGTCTGCAAAGATAATTTAAATTATTCAGAAGAGAGATAACGTGTACAACAAAAGCAGTACATCTCAATTCTCAATTATCTTCCAATGCCTCATAATCAGGTTACAAAATTCCAATTTCCTATAATCTAATCGGTACCGTCAAGCAGTAACCAAGGAAAGTTCAGATCATTGGTTTGTAAAGCTCAACAAATATGCTTTCACAAGAAGATACCCGGAACCACCGGAAAATTGAGTCTCCCTCTTTGCCACCCCAATACTTTTTATCAACAGTCAGTGTACTGCCTTCAACAGTAGTTCCAACTATTTGCAGAGAAAGCAATCTCGGGCTCCCTGAAAACAAACCAGCAGTCACAACCGTGCTTACATTCTCTCTTATGCTTTGTAATTCAGTCTTTATAGTACATCATACTTTGAGGCAGTGAGCATTATGTAGATAGTGTCAATTTTTCTAGGTAAATACAAGCACAACTTAATGATGGAAGACATCTACTTACCAGGAAGAACACGTTCCTGCCCCATGCAAGTTCTTGGATCACCGATAATCCCATCATCCCGTATTGGGATACATTTAAAGGAAACGAATTTACCGATGGCATCTTCGGTAACACAATATTGAAGGAGACCAGAAACCTCCGGTATTAGAGTGCCAGAGTCAGTCTCAACCTGCATGTAATGGGGTTGACATAAATGTAAGATTTAACATCTAAGGCCATAGCAATAATGCATCAGAGCCAAAACGAATCACATCGAATACGATTGATAGTATCAAAGCTGATGTAAGAAACCAGGGCAAGATGAAAAGGCTTGCAACAGTTAGCTGTTTTATCACCTTTCAGACAACAGTTAGTTGATTTACCAATCAGTGCAGTTTCTAGGGCAACTACCCATTAAGAGGGTGTTCCACTAACTCGGGTTTTTGGTTTTTGTGGGGTTTTTGGATGTTTTAGTTTTGCAAAAAAACTAACGTGTTCCAGTAACTAGTTTTTTGGTTTTGCGAAAAAACTAACTTGTTCCACTAACTTGTTCCATTAAACTAGTTTTTCTTATGTTTAGTTTTGCAAAAAAACTAACTTGTTCCACTAACTAGTTTTTTGGCTTTTTTGATTTTTAGTTTTGCAAAAAAAACTAAGTGGTTTTTTGTTAGTGGAATGAGATAGTTTTTGAGTTTTTTAGCGGAACGGGGCCTAAATGTTTTTGGCTCAGCAAGCATTTGAGAGAAAGTAAAATATCCATACCCAAAATGTAAAGACATGTACCATTTATCACAATAAAACAATACAGACAATGGTACCTCATGAAGATACCAATTGTAAGTACTTTTTCCTTCATGGCCCCCTATGTAGCCATATGAAGCTGTGAGTATTCCACCTTCACAGTAATCGCCGGTGATAGACAAAAAGTTTAGGCTCGGTGGAAGAGCTGCAAGATGATTAGATGCACATTAGAAGCCTACGATCGCTAAAACAGAATACCAAAGAGCAAGATCAAACATGTGCTAAGCGGGACAATGGAATCTCGACAGCTTGATAAACTTGCAAGTATTAAGGGTTCTCTTTAAAATTAAGCAATCATTATGAATAGTCCAATGGAATGAAACATAGACAGCACTGGGGATGGGACACCGTCCCTACAGTATAGACTATGACCTTCCAAACAAGTCCATTACCCAGCAGTTTTTTTTTTTTTTTATCGGCCCCATTACCCAGCAGTTTGTGAATATCCTGTTTCATCTGCAGCCAATTTTGGAGGTTGTTTACACTTTGAGCGGCATGTAAGCTCACAACAGTACAACCACACAAAATCTTCTACCTCTGAACCTATAACTAATCTTATTAAAAGGGTTGGAAGGCAAAAGCGAACAATCTTTAATCTACCGATTGTAACCACCTAGATTTTCTTCCAAAGTAAGTTCTATTCTGTTTGTTCACCAACATATAACAGATGATACGAGATGAACCACTCAACTTAACTAGCTCGTAGTAATTCTGTTCTTCCAACAAAGGAATGTTTGATCAGACAGCATGGGTTGTTTGCTTAACTGCTTGTGGAGCTTCCGAGATAGCATGGGTTGTTTGTCGTCGGCTCCACCATTTCTTGGGTTTACCAACGGCGGTGCGGTGGTTCAGAGGTGGTGGTGGCCTTCAGGTTGTGGTGATGGCTGTCAGGAACTTTTGGCGGTGGTGGTGGAGGATGGTTTGAATTGTGGTTTGGGGTTTTCTAGGGTTGGGCTTAACCCACTTATTTGGGCTAGGTCTCTTGTGCTTTATTGTTATATTTGGGCTTTGTAGGCCATCGGGTGTATTTTCAATGTTTTATCAGGGCTTTCAGGCCCATGGGTGGAAGGGCTTTGCCCTTTGGGTGCTCCTTGTTCTCTCACTCAATGTAACCTTTGCTTCTTTAATAAAACTTGTTGCCATTCAAAAAAAAATTTAGATCAGAGTAAGTTGAACTTTCAGAATAGAGGATACTGTGTGAAAAGCTTCCATTCATATCAACAGACCATGTCTACCGCAACGTCGGTTTTAACTCAGACCACTACATAGCATAGTGTATGCTGACATTACCAGGTAAACTGATCTTGGTTCAATCAAATATAGAACAGACCAGAGGTGGAAAAGAAAAGATGTTTGTTTTTATCCAGATTATTAGATTAATATCAAGTTTATGTACGAAGGAATGAATACTGATATTTTCTACACTTTTTTCATTTCAACCTCAAACTTATATCAACCTCAAACTTACATCCAACTTCAAAGTGAAAAATTTTACCCCCAAAGCATGACTTACTTTCTACTGCTCTTCCAGATATAACATAAGCCGATTCACCAGACTCGCCATTCAGGGTCATAGGAGTAAATTTTGCGACAATGAAACAGCCAACAGCTCCCAATGGTATGCGAAACGCCTAAAAAAAAGACAAACCTTGATTGGGGTTATGCATAAAAATACAGAGGAAGAATATAAATGAATACATATACCACATCCCACCTTTGCAATCTTTGATGTGCTTAATGCTTCAAGACCATTCTCACCCTCTAATGTTGAATAAGTTGATTTAAACCACTGAACTCTGCTAGATGCTTCAGTTCCTCCAGTCACAGTACCAGTGATAGTTACCTTATTTCCCTCCCTTATATCACCAATTATCTTCAAATTTGTTACTTTTGGGGGAGCTGGAATTGGGTTATGAGAAAAGCATAACATCAGAATCTCTAAAGTGATGATTGCAACAACAGAAGTGGAATGCCAGAGCTTAAACACACGAGCACTTCATCTCCAATTAAATAGTAAATAAAACAGAACAGGAAGTAAGAAATAAAATGTGTGTGCGTATGCAAAAGCAAACGGAGCTAGCCATTCATCGATGCAGATATGTCCCACAAGAGTGTGATTCACACTATATCTATAAGCAAATTTTAGTGTAGATAATTCAGTGTATACTGCAAAGAGCTTGCGGTGTCGACCACTGAAGCATTCAAAACGAAAGCAGGAGCCCAAAGAAAAAGGGCATAGCTCAACAAACCTCCAATGAGGAAAATGAAAAAGATTTTGATGAAGTTCTACTTGAGGCAGGAAAGGCGTTACTAACTGATTAAGAAAATCTAAGTGAAAAAAAAAAAACTATCTATAGAGGGACCAAAATACACACAATCTCGATCTCCTTGAGGAAATTACTAAATCTAAAGCCTCTAAAGTAAAAACTTGAGATGATCACTCATCTGAAGATGAAAAGAATGAGCCCTCACCAGAGCATTCATGGTTTTAAAGACTTAACCTGAAAATGTAGGGACACTAAGAGGAAAAGATAACGCGAAGCCAGATTAGCATGACTTAGTGCAGGAAAACTTAATTTTTAGAGCTCCATCTCTCACTGTTTCACAACCTTCAGGAGAACCCAACTCCAAAAGCTAGCTTTTGAAGTGAGGGTTCCCTCATGCATATATACAGCACCATTCCTTTCCCGTCAATACAATGCAGGGCACTGCTTCACTGCATCAACGTGCAGCGTGCTCAGTCTGAAGCGCTTCCATGTGCAGTCTCACACTGCAGCACCTGCCACGTGCAGTCTAGTAGCATGCATCCTACCTATACGTGCTACTACAAGCTATGGCCCTATTGCCCAAAGACAATATTTATTTAATGCACCCGCCTCCACATAATCTGCTATGGAAATAAAGCTTGAAATGGCAGATTAATTTGACTAGGTTAGGGTCTCAGAAACACTGCTGAGTCTGCTGATCAAGAAAAAGTTGGGGAGGTGGCTATACAAATATTCCTGGCCAGATTTTGAAGTTAGATGCATCAAGGCTCAAAAAAGTTCAGCTGCTTAACGCAATTAAGAAGAATGCAAGTCTATCATATGAGTGGACTAAAAAAAAAAAAGAAGATCCAATAACCAAAATCTGAGTAAGGACAAAGAGACTAGGTCTCCTATCAAAATTGGAATTTACAAAGATGCAATTAAAACATATAAGTATGAGTAGAATACTAGACTATCATAAACACTAAGTACTTCAGCTTTACATATTAGATTAAGCTACCTTGCTTAACTATCTGCGAAACTGTTGATACAGACTCCCCTTCCTGCCCTGTTAGATGGAACAAGAGAAAAGGAAAGACATAAAACCTTTGAGTTGGATACAACTTAAGCAGCAAATATAAGCTCGCTTCCTCAACATAAACAGAATAAGCAGACCTTCAAGATTGATAGGCAGATATACAAAAGCCAAGCGCCGGCCAACATCTTCTCTGCTTAAGATGTACTCTGGTGTACCTGTTGACACTAATTCAAAATCTCTGCCAAAGAAAATGAAAATTATTAGCGTATGATATTAAAATCGACTTCATCAAAATGGAACTTTCTTTGATTTCGCATAATGTAGTTCAGGTTTCTAATTTTACCGATTTTCCGCGTAAGTCAGAAATTAATAAACTGTCCCCACGTGGATAATACATTCAAGGACCACGAACAGAGACTAACATATCTTTAGAATTCAAGAAACACAGATAAACGTACATGATAACGTCTAATTCTCTTAAATTACAAATCCCCTTAACATTATCATCTGCTAAGTCTCAAAAGTAATAAATCTTCTCACACATTAGTAATTCTACAAAAGAAGTCTATGTTAGATAGACTGATATACATTGTTGAGCCAATTTCCTAACAGCTTAAACTTTTAGAACTACTGGTAACTCCACATGATATCAGAGCTATGGTTTGTAAAAGGTATTGTGTTCAAGTCTCTATGTTCGCATTTGTTCCTTATTTGCATTCTGCTTCTACCCCCTTTGTATTATGTTCCGCTCCATCTATAAAAATTTGCATCTCTGCGTGCAAGACAGTGTTGCACATGATGGAGGGTGTCAAATAGCTTGATATACAATCGCAGGCCCATTTCTTTGTTACACGGTCTTGGGTAGAACTCAAACCCAAAAACTAGCTCATGAAGTGATGATGCCCTCACGCTAATAGATTTCACATTAGCGATGTGGGACTTTGCTTCACACCCTCCCTTAAGCACAGCGTGCTCACTCAGCGGCACCTACCTCGTTCATGCCAAAGACACGCACCCTGCCCTTCTCTGATACCCAGCTCTACTATCATGATGCACAATCTTCGGTAGAACTCAACCCAAAAGCTAGCTCGTGAAGTGAGGGTGCCCTCACACTCTTATGCTTCATATTACTTTGGTATACAAGCAATGTGGGACTTCGCTTCACACCATCCCTCACGAGCAGCATGCTCACTCGACAGCATCTGCCACGTGCAAGCAGGAGAAATGCACTATACCCATCTCTGGTACCCACCTCTGATACCATGTTATACAATCTTAGGTAGAACTCAACCCCAAAAGCTAGCTCAGTAAGTGAGTGTACCCTCACAATTATATACTTCATATTACTCTGGTACAGAGGCGATGTGGGACTTCACTTCACATTCCTAACTTAATCTTTTAGGACTACTAGTAACTCGACAATGTGGACAAAAAATCCTTTTAACAATTTATGATAGAGGAACTAGTAGGTAATATACATCATTTTTGTTTTTCAATAGATTACAAGCTACTTCTTTAACTTAAGACATAAATGTGCTTTACTTGATGTAAAAGGTGGAGAACAAGCCCCTCAAGTGCATGTGTGGCTTCAAACAATAGAACAAAATCATACTATGCTTTCAGAAGAGAAAGATAGAGAAAATTGAAGTCAAATGATTTGAGAATAAGGATTGAACATACACAGTTCACAATAGAAGCATAGATGAACTTAGCTGACATCTTTCTGTTTCAAAGAAGACATAACACAAGCAAGGCTGACCTGGCCACCCCACATTTGCAACCGGCTGACCCAAACCATCACCAAGCTATATATTTATCCATGTTTCAAAACCCAAAACTAAGTGTCTGACAGAAAAGAAATTGCAATTTTGTACCAATCTAAAGACTAAGACCTTATAGCCGAAATGGCAGTTCCAGAAAAGCATGTGAATACCGGACACCTGATCTACATTTATGTGTCTTTGAAAAAAAGTAGTAAGATTAAAAGGATGGTCAAAGCAGCATATTGAGATATAACCATCTGGTCCAGTTCTACATCACTGCATGGTAGCATGGAATTGAGATGGAATACTAACCTGCTGCTCCTATCCTCACGCAACCACTCAAATTTGCTAGGACCCTCTCTTCCTCCGAAGTACTTTCCAGCACCTTTGATGGTACTTCCTTCAACAACCTCACCGGTAATTTGCACATCACTGACTGATGGGTGAGCTGGCAATAGTATGGTCATAACTTGAATTAGTAGATGTTATGCTTTTCAGGATACCCCAAGTAAATTGAACCAAATAGGCAAACAACAAGAACTTTAGGAAAAGAAAAACAGCTAACAGTAGTAAAAGCAGAGTAACATCATAAGCTACAATATTGAAAACCACAGTTTTTGTGAATTTTTTAAAAGTAAAAATTGCATAAGTACCATAATGAGATCACAACTGACAACACAAAAATATACTGATAACAAGATATCCCATGGCAAAAAATTTGTTACATGTATATCAAATGAACAACATGAGACACAATCAAAGAGAAATTAAAAACATGAAAAATCCTTCCAAAAAGTGGAGGCAATTACGCAGTACTGCGGCATAGCTGAAATAAAGTCAATCAACACTTTATGGTGAAGTGAGTGAATTTAAAGGACAATGAAAACTAAACTTCAACAGAAAATTATTTACAGAAGTTTTTCCACCCATACCTGCTTTTACAGTATCAGTTATTGCATACTGGGGCTCTCCTTTGGCACCTTCTTCTGTCACAGGAGTGTACATGAAAACCAAACACGAATCAATGTCATCGAGAGTCAACAGGTATTCCTCATCTTCTGCACCAACAATTACTACTGGGCTGCTATTCCATCTTCTCCTTAGCCAGCTGGAAATTTCAGACCAAAAAAATCACTAGAGAAGAGGAAAATACATTTGGGGAATAGCAATAGTTATATAGCGTGATACAATACTCCAACTTGTTATTGTCCTTTTTTTATCGGAGAAGTACCACTTGATTAGTAAATAAATGGGGGCATACCTAGCCACCCCTTTTCCTGGTGTTCCACCACACCATGCAACCTCTGCGTATCCCCTAACAGTATTTCCCTCCATTAGATCCCCATGCACATCAATCTTCAAAACCTTCGGACATCCAGTTCCTTTGCGATAAAACAACATAAGAATTATTTTGGAGGAAAGTTCAATATTAACCAATCATCTCCAAGAACATGAAAATATATACCAGGTGAAACTCGTGATGAAATAGCAAAGATTGTAGGATACTCTGTCCCATCAAGGACTGGCGTGCACTCCACTTTCAGAATTCTCCCAATGTCCTCGTGCTTTGGCAAGTAGACCTGCCAATCACAGATTTATCAACGTTACATTGCATATATCAAAAAAACCATCAGCAATGCACAGCAATTAATATGGTACTCCTCCATCCCTAATTCTTAGTCCTCTATTTCATTTTCAGTGGTCCCAGAATGTTAGTCTTTAAAATGTAGTGCTCGTTTCCTAAACTAACCTTCATAAATTATTGAAAGTAGTTCTAAAGGGGGGACTTAGAGGACAATAATCACTAAAAAATAAAGCAGATTCAGCTTGTTAGGGAGATATGCATTCCATGCACGTCCCCAGAAAATGTAGGAAGTCCCAAAATGATTAACAAGAAGAGACGCGTGAGTAACAAATAACACAGATAGAAACCATTACCTCTCCAGTGACTTCTGGAATGGCAATAAAATTTGAAGGAGTTCTTTCTCCTACAAACCATTGGTACTTCAAGACCAAATCCGAATTGCTGCTCCCGGTTTTGTCTGTGACAAAGTTGAAGTGGCAGCAACAAGCATCTTCTTCAAATGGTTTATCAATAGATATATCTTTGAGAAGGTAGCCAGGAGGAAAATGGTCCTTCCATTGTTCCAACAGAAACCGGAAAGTTGAATCTGTTCAAGGAACATATAGTAGTAGTAAAAACATTAAAGAATGTAACAACTTGCATACAACAGAATGTAACAACTTGCATACAGCAGTCCCAAACAAAACACTTTCCCAACCTTAGTTGCAGGATCCTTCTAAAATGGGTGCGCTCCCTAGACAGGAGCTCAATTCCGCGCTCCCGAGACGGGAGCTCGCTCTTGTCCAGACAGGAACCCGCTCCTAAACAAGATGGGAGCTTCCACACTACTCTTAAGGACGAAATTCTCAATTCTTTTTCCAAATACATGTAAGGAAAAAGAAAAAGACAAACGAAGTAGGAAAGATTTAGGACTCTCTCTTTCTCGCTCCTATTTTTACTACTTATCTACATGTTTAGTCCATATATTTGGCATAAAATAATCTATTGAGATGTCATTTCTCACTCTTACATACGTGCTCCCTTTGCAACTATAAAATATATGTCCAAGGGAGCGGCAAGGGAGTATTTAATAAATTGGGTAAATAATCTACTTGCCCCTTAAACAATTCAAAAAATGTTTACTTCCCCCTTTAACTATCAATTGCATTTACTTGCCCCTTTAACTGTGTAAAAACTACTCAGTTAGTCCATTCCATCAATTCCATCCATTTCAAAGTTACCAAAGAGGGTATTAAGGTCATTCACCTACTCTTATATCTATGTATATGTATAACACTTCTTCTCTTCTTCTCCTCTATTCTCTTCCACACCCATCCGCCCAAAAAAAGGAACCGTTCATTCCTCTCAATGTAAGAATTACTTGCAACAAAAAAACAAAAACAATATCATCGCTATTATAATGAGCCATGAACAGACTTGTTATTACTCCAGTTTTCATTTTCTTTCTTTCTTTGACTTCTAATTAAAATCTCTCTCTTACCTGACGTAGGCTTGTAGCCATTTGGTTAATTTCCTGCATTTGAAGATGGAGATCTTAAATTCTTTGGTATGGATCATTGGACACAGCTATCAATTAAGATTGGTTTAATCTTTGACTTCTAATTGACAACATTGCTGCAATTGATTTTTTTGGGGGGATTTCTCTCAAACCCTATATCATGGTTAGCATGCACATGGCAATCCATTGACACTAAAATCTGTTCAATAGCCTTTAACAACAATAACAGTAGCAACAATGGCCTCTCTCTCCAAGTAACGTGAAGTTAGAGTTTGCCAATTTCCCCCAAACCCAGGATTGAGCAGGGTTTCAGAGGATATTTCTATTTTACCCTTCAGTTGGCTCTCTTTTTTTTGCTTTTCCATCCAACTAACGTCGAAATTGGATGGAATGGACTAACTGAGTAGTTTTTACATAATTAAAGGGGCAAGTAAATACAATTGATAGTTGAAGGGGGAAGTAAAACATTTTTCAAATAGTTTATGGGGCAAGTAGATTATTTACCCTGTCCAATACATATAAATATATATAAGTTAATTCAACTATATATTAATTTATTAAATACTCCCTTGCCGCTCCCAACTTAGGGAGCTTCTGCATATCCCTGCTCCTCCCGGCTCCCCCGCACCCGCTCCCGCGTCGTGCAACTTAGTTCCCAACTACCAACTAAAAATAATACCTTCAACGAAAAATTATACAGCCTTGAAAATTATAACCTTCAAATGAAAAGGATGCATCATCACTACCAATCGATCAAGCAAACAAGGCTACAAGTATGGCTGCTAACGAGCCAAATCGTGCCGAGTTTAAGATCGTTTTGGTTCGTTTGTTAAGGTTTTTGGCAAACTCGAGTTCGAGCTCAAGCTCAGTGAAAATTTAATGAGCTGAGCTTGCCTAGGTTTGATTCGAAATCGAACTTGTCCACGAGCCTTAACAAACCAAAAATATCAGGTATTTAAGCTCTTATGCAGGTCTAGAGTTGCAAATAAGATTTTCATTATGCACACAAACAAGTTTAGACATATTAAATTATGAAAACACATACATATATAAGTTTATTGTGCACTTGTAAAAGCTTATAAATATAAGGTACAAAAAGTTAGTGTATTTATTCCATATACAATTTATAAAATCAATACATATTCAAGTTTACATATTGAATTCTCATGGTATATACATAATTCCAAGTTCACAAGCCTAACCGAGCCAAATATTGTCAAGGTCAAGTTTGGCTCATTTATTAAACAAGTCTAAAATAGAGGTTCAAGTTTGGTTTGTTTAGTAGACAAATCGAACTCGAACAAGCCTTTACCAACTCAGCTCTAAATAGTTCGCGAACGGCTCGAATCATTTGCAGCCCTAGACCTACACACCTACACCTCTTGGCCTTTTCCAGCCATAAGTCGTCATGTGATATACTCTCTTTTCTATAGACTGCATATGTGGATGCTAGCAACTAGTCTATCAAAGGACAACACATATCTCAGACAAATTTACAAAGGTGAAATGAACTGCATGTCCAACTACGATTCGGAGGCACGGGGTTGCCAGAGTTGGTAAAAGGCATTTTCTTTCATAGAAACAATTAAGCCGGCCATGAGGAGTAGCAATTGCCCGAAAAGACTCACCTGCAGCATGATCTGGACGGCAAAACTCCCAACCATCTCTAATGCACAAAGCAGTGTGTGCAGGATAACGCTTTGCATATGCCATCTCTTCTCGCGAAAGATCTATGAACATATTTAGTTTGACGGTCAGCAACTGTTATATGAATGTCAATTCATAAGGAAACAATTAATTACCAGCAATACAAGAAACTACTAACAAAGAAAAATGAGAGATGAACATAGGAAATAAACGACAAGGGGCACACCCTATAGGTACAAATGGTAATATCGAAACTACATAACAGACACCACTCTCCAAGAAACCCTAAATGTTGTCTATCTTCACCTCTACATAATGTGGAAATATTGAATCCTTTACCCTAAATATGTCATTCGTGCTAATTTTCTAGTGAGCCAAAGTACTTTGAAATAACTCTCTAACGGAAGAAAAAAATGGGCCAATAAATTGAAGAGACTAGCCCACTACACCAAATGGTGATAGGGAAAAAGAAAAAGGGAAAATCAAGCAGGATCACAAGAAGAACTACTTTAAGATAGGAGGAAATAGGGTTTGGGGGAACATATGGACAAAGGGTCAACATATCAAACATTACCCTCCTGGAGAGAAAATGAGACGAGCCAGGACTCTAAAGCCAAGAATTTAAGAAACTTTCGTACCTCGATCATTGAATTTTTTCAAAGTTGGGCCAACAAGCAAAATAGAAGCGGCTTCTAGATGTGACATCTCAAGTATAGGATTCTCCTCCACCCTTAGATGCTGCAGCACATCAAAATAGCAGAAACATTATAAGTGTTTCCTTTGTCATGAATTAAAATGCCCGTGCCCTCACAACTTCACAAATAAATATGCACATTTGTCATAATTTCTACAGCATGGTTATCTTTTATTTGGTCTCAAGTTTTGTAAAAAAAGAAATCGCCGCATGACGTGAAGCCAAAGAAATGAAGTTTATAGGTCCTCAGAGAATATGTCTTCTTGAAGCTCGTAGACCTGAACTAGATGCAGGTGAATATTAAAGATATATACATTAAATAATTTCTTGGCAAGGCTGTGAAGAGGAGTACTTGTTCAGTATACGTAGTAAATGAAAATATAAAGCAGGGTTGGGTGGGAAAAATTATCGTGGAATGCTGCAGTTAGCTATTCATGAATTAAAAGCAACATCCCATGAAAATTCCAAGAATTTAAAGCAGATAAATGTAACAACAAAGTAAAACCCTAATTTCTAGCTGGGAAGACCATATCCTCATATATGAGTAATGTGTTAATTGGACAGTTACGAGGTTCAGAGTGTCAACACAGAGAATAACACTCTTTTTCACGCTCCTAGTGGTGCTACTCCACACCAGATGCATAATCTACCAATCTAAATTGGATGCTTCTCTTCCTTTCCCTATTTTTCAGAGGATATGCATTAGAAAAAAAGTTCTCAAGCTCTCCGATTTTGAGGACATACATCCTAATGAATCACATAATTTTGGAAACTCGAGGACAACTTGAAAAACAATTTCAACAATAATGGCGCACTCCAGTAAGCTATGCATAACTAACCTCAAGGGCAGGTAAATGTGGGAAGCCCTTCAAAGTTGATATTCTGTTTTTGCTTGCAGCTAATACCTGCAAAACCAAAGAAGTGATTCATTCAATTACAAAAAGAACAGGAGGTAGGGAAAAAGCATTAAAAAATTTACATGGCAACAACCTGTAATCGCGGCTGACTGGCCATTGAGAGGGACTTCAACTTATTTTGTGCAACAGACAGAAACTGGAAAGAGGTAATACTTGAAATTTTATTAGCTGTTGACACCATCCTGTAGACATTTATACAAGCCCCTAGTCTATCTAAAGGTTAGCAAAAGCAAAATTCAATCAGTCCTAACTTTTCACCTCTAGATTAGGAAGCTCAGGAAGGCTCTTGAGCGATGTAATTTGATTCCCGGCAAGATAAAGTTGCTACAAGAACAAGAAAATATCTCAATATCTTTCTCCATGAGAAGCCACATGAGATGTGAATGAAGATAACGACACACACCTGCAAGGCTTTGCAGTTCTCTAGTGGTTCAAATCCAGGCCCTTTGAAATCATTAAAGCTCAAATCAAGAACCTGAAAAGAAATAAACTCATAGACTCAGCCTAAGAAAATGCCAAACTACGGAATCAATAACCTGCATGTCCATTACCGGATCTAGGCACATGAAGAACACTAATGCACAAAATTTCAGTATAAAGAAAAAGTCAAACTACAGAAAAATAATTTGCACATCAAGATACATGATCTAGCCGCATGACAGAGAAGTCAGATCATGTACCTGTAGGATCTCAAATCTTTATACATAAACGTAATGTGAAGGAAAGAAAAGAGAACAAACCTTCACCCTCTTCAATATCTCAACACCTTCCACTGTAGATAAGAGATTATCTCTGAGATAAACAAACTGCCAAGCGGAGTTTCAGATAGGGGGTTAGCAGTAGTTATCACTTAGCCGAGGAATCCATAAATATCAGTAGCAAGAGAAAAAACTTTGCGATGCATGGGCTGCATCATGCATTTGCTATTTTCTACAATGAAACAGAAACATTTTTTCGCAAAAGTGGCTTGGCAAAATCACAAGGAAATTATAGCTGAATCAGTAGGGCCTGACTGTTTCAAAATTAAAGCCAAAAGGCATCAATAAAAAGGGAGGGAAGTTCCTGTTTTGAAGATGACAGACGCATGATGTGCTCCTCTAATCGTACACTCAATGTCAATCTTCCATTTTCACATTTTCAGATATCAACATTACTGATTCCATAATATTCAAGACGTTATACTTTTTCATTTGTACCATTATTAAATTGCTTGTGGGAATATCCCTACTATCCAAAGTCCATCATAGGATCGTGAACTATACTCCAATAATGCAGGTTCAGTGATCAATCAGCACAAAAATATCTCCAATTAAGCTACCAAAAGCATGAAAGTAAACACCTAAACGCATGAAATCACCGTAGAGTCTCACTGTCATCAGCTAAGTGCTAAGCTGGCAGATCAAAACCTCATCTGTTGCATACTCTACAGAAGGAACCAACAACATAATGGCAAGTAAAACACCTTAATGAGGTACTCATCACAAAAGAAGCTATCGTGTGCAATTTGTTTTGTCTTACAAACACTTATTTGTAACTAGAACAATGAACAAGATAAAAAGGCAATACTACAGAAATGCAAAGAATCTAATCAGCTTACCTCCAAAGTAGGTGACAAATTCAACCCGCTAGAATTGAGACTTCGAATCCGGTGACCCCTAAGATCCAACCTCTGGAATTAAAAAGGTAAATAAATAGCTGGTAACTAGCGCAGCATAAAGGATTAACCAAGATGATAGAACTATAAAATATCTATGAAAATTGTCTACAAATATCATCTTTGACTGGAACTTCTAATAGGGAGGAATAGCTAGAGCAGGATAACCACATTCCTCCACAAAGAAAACAGCATCATCATCTTTCTTGCTCTGCATGCACAAAGTCAAGCATATACACATACAAGGGCATTATAAACCATAGGAAGCTATGTTGCATTGACCAATGGCATGACACAGACAGGATCACAGGATAGTGACAATCGGAGACACAAATTCTCAAAAATCAAAGGACATGCCACCTTTTGACTTGTTTAAATCAATATTCAGGTTTGTTATCATATTTAAGATATAAGGAGTGGGGCTATAATTACAATTAACACCCATAATAGGCCTTCATTCACATTTATCATCTCATCATCCACAAAATATTTCACAAAGAAATTTGTAATTTCATCATTCACCTGTATCTTGACAATCAGTGTATCTTTATAATCAACAAACCATTCAGCTTGATAGGTAGATTTAAAAGGAACTCAATCTTCTATAAATACACATATAAAGGACTTTGCCATGTTTCAACTAGAGCCTCCTATTTCGGTTACAATCCCAGCAAGCCCGCAAGAGTCCATTAAGTGTCTCAAGAGTATCCAGAGAATATTCTAGATTGTCCAGTCAAGAAAACATAGGACAGTTTTGATTTAAGTGTCCATAAAGTGTTGGTATCCGACAAGTGCCAGACACTGGTATGCGACCTGCGGAAAGTGTAAGTCCTACATAGCTGGGATATATCCACAGTGGATGAACTGTGAATGTCATTTGGTACATCAGGCGTTTGGATTCGTTCTTATATAAAGCACGTAGTTTTGCATTGTGTAATCTAAATCAAGAGAGCCCAGCCCATGTTTTCAACCAAACTGTGCTCATTTGGTGTCATCATCTACAAAATGAGAACTACTTTTCTCAACAACGAAAAATTGCCAACAATTCGAAGTTGTTTGTATGCTTGTTTCAGGTATCTATTTCCTTTTACATAGCTGCATAACTTTCATCCCATATTTTGCAATCTTCGTTTCTCTACTCTTCTCCACAATATTATTAGACCAACAAATACCAAAATATGTCCATAACCACTCCTTTGTGATGATGGAAAACGTTGATACTAGCTAATATCACAAGAGAGAAATAAGAAAACATCAGGAAGAAAACAAGTTTGTGCTATTTGTAAGGCCTCTAAACTCCTCACTTGGAACACTGTTGTTTTCCCATGGAGACAGCTGATCCTTGACTTCCATAGGTCCTCGACCTCCTAATGAGAATTGAGGTCCTTGTGTGGTCTTCTAATCCGTAAGACTCGCTCGCTTTGCAGTGGAGTGCCATGTAGTTCCTTGAATGCGTGCCGCAACACAAAGGAATGCTATCAACAAGGGCGCTATCGGACCTAACCTCAAGCTCGTCAGGCACTCAGGCTCCACATTCCAACTTCATTATCCTAACAGTCTTTGCTGCTCCACTGGGGGGCCGCGTCCCCAAGGGCGGGTAAGAAAGAGAGGCGAGATGACTAGCTTAGTCATTTTATTCTATTTAGTAATAACTATTTGGTAGCCCCCTAAGCGACCTATCGGCATTTAGGTAGTAAGGAATCATTCAGCAAAAGGACAAGGAAAGTAACCGAGCACGAAGGAAGAAGTGTTGAATAGCTTAATATACATTGTGAGGCCCATTTCCTAATAGGCAACAACTTAAACTTTTGGGACTACTGGTAACGTAACATGATATCAAAGCTGTGATATCAGAGCTGATGGTTGACGATCTTTGGGCAGACTCTCTTGGAAACATTGGTGGTCGTAGACTTGCACGCATACTCTCGAAGGAGGGGAAAATCCATTGTAACTCTTTGTAAGACTGGGGTAGCACGTGAGGGAGGGTGTTAGATAGCTTGATATACATTATTGGGCCCATTTCCTAAAAACTTAAGCTTTGGGGACAATTGATAAATTAATATGGTATTCTCCAGCTTGAGGGGGAGTGTTAAAGTAGCTTATTAATATTGCTCCATAGTGTCTTTGTCCCACATTGACTAGTCAAGTAATGTGTCTAGTCGTATCATAATATAAATAAAGGTTCTATGTGTAAGGGTTAATTTAACACCCTACACTTCTCTCTCTCTCTCTCTCTCTCTCTCTCTCTCTCTCTCTCTCTCTCTCTCTCTCTCTCTCTCTCTCTCTCTCTCTCTCTCTCTCTCTCTCTCTCTCTCTCTCTCTCTCTCTCTCTCTCTCTCTCTCTCTCTCTCAAACAACAGTCTTGGGTTCAAGTCTCTTCGTTTGCATTTGTTCTTCACTACTTCTTCGTATGAATTCTGCTTCTCACCTTCATATTCTATTTCACTCTATCTCTCGCCTTCGTATTCTGTTTTGCTCAATCTATGAAAATTTGCATCTCCACATGCAAGATGGGGTCCACTTGAGGGAGGATGTTGAATAATTGATATACATTATTTGGCCCATTTCCTAATAGTTTAAGCTTTGGGGACTGCTTGTAACTTAACAGGAAGCTTATGCCCAGTGTTTTCATCCTCGCTACCAGGTTTATAGTCAAACTTAGAGAAGTTTGTATCTCATTATCAGATATCAAGAGTGTATCATGATACTCAAAAGAATTCTACCAGTTGAAATCCTCATAAAGGCTTTTAATGTCCAACATGCAAAATTCAATGGTAGTTATCTGCTGAAAGTTCAAGCATATGTGGTTATAAGCATAGTTTTACATTTCAGGAGTAGATTTTTTTTTTATTAATATGGGATGCTCAAAGTTCTTAGTTATTGCTATGAAGCTAACTCCTTATACTTCTCATGATTGCAGCTTAAAATCCAGTCAAGATTCTAATATATAAAAAACTAATTCCCAACTAATCGTATCGTTGTCCATTTGAATATGTAAAATGCCCAAAATGAAAATGAATCTGGCAGTTAACAATTTGGGATCAAACAAGCAAACAAGCCAATTTGATAGGTGATCATGTATTCCATCATCCATTATGCTCTTTGTGGTTCGTAATGCAGTGCTTACCACATCATCACCCGCTTTGATCTCCACCTTTGGAAGCATAATGTAACGAGAATCCCGACTTTCTGGTGTTGCCACTTTCCGGCGACCAGATAAACTGGAACTCCGGTTCACTGACGAAGACAATGAGCTACCTTTTAATCCACTGGAAACTGAAGGTGACCGAGCCGATGGAGAAGAGACCTTTGGAACCGCTTTTCTGGTTGAGCTACTGGCAGTGCTGTCTAATGATGAAGTAGCAACCCTCTTTGAAAAAGAAACTGATGGTGATGGTGTCGCAAGAGATTTCTTCCCAGAATCTTGTTTTTTTGCATCAGAAGAAGGCGGAGTTCTTGAAGTTCGAGCAATAGGTGCAGAGGGCGCCGACTTTCTAGTCTCTGAGGTTGTTGACCGAGTCAATGATTTGGTAGCGACAGAAGGTAACGAACTCCTTCTAACCTCCGGGAGAGACCGCCTCAATGGTTCTGAAGCCACAGTACTGGTCATTTTGCTAGAAACTGGATTAACACTAGTTTGCTTTTTAGCAATTGAAACAGGCTGTTTCTCGGGCAAACCTCCGGTGCTGTTCCTTCTAATCACCGGAACTGACTTCGAAGAGCTAGCTTTCGTTGCAGTTGATTTAACTTGAGTCTTACTCAAATCCAAACTGTTATTGACTTCCATTCTCTTTCTTGTAACCCCGGTTGGTCCTGAGACCTTAGGCGTCACATTTGGTTTTACAGTTCTCAATTTTCTCTTCACACTTTCAGCTGATGACTGTGGCTGCAACTCTGAATTCTGGGGACTTTCGGGCGGATCTTCACCAGATTGAACAACAAGACCCTCCATTCTGTTTCAGAAACCCCAATTTCCAATTATTCAACAACAAATAGCGTAATCCAAGTCAGAACACAAACAACTTGCAATTGACAAAAGAAACATGAAAGACCACGTCAATTTTATGCTGTTAACATGAAAAGGGTTGCTTTAAACAGTAATGTAGTACTGATTGGTGTACTCAGATTGCCGGCTGGCTAGTGGCTGGATCCAGTGTGTATAATAATAATAATAAAAAACAACCCACACGGGTGAGACTAATTCAACAATGGTAATAATTAAAAACCCCACTTGAACTGAAGGAAATTCAATAATCTTGCTGAGTTGAAACGTTACGTTGAGTTATCGAACCAAACATCATACTAAGTCAAAATCAACTTTTTCTTTTCCTTTCCTCATGTTTCTTGGCAACCAAACAGAGGGTGTCGCAGCTGAAATTTCACCGGAAAACAAAACCCACCCATAAAGTAACTAATTACGGTACACTAACGATCCGTACATGGATTCAGCAGAAAATGCAGCTTCTTTATCTCAAAATTGAAGCGTTTTATTTCGATATAACCAAGAAAAAACGCTTCCAGATAGAGGAAAATTGAGATAAATTGAATAGCGAGAGAATGCGACGGTCCTTACCTGAAATGGCGTCTAGATCTGGAGATCAACAGAGGGTTAGAAAAGGAGTGAGACTGCTCAACAAGAACCCGACATTTAGTCACTAGGGTTACGTAGTAGTTGGAGTGGTGGGAGCATAATACTTGATGTGTGTGCAAGAAGTTTTCAGCGGCGTGACGCGAAAAAAGTACAAATTAAAGTAGCAGGGGAGAGAGTAAAATGTGGACTGATGAGAGAGAGTAGAGAGAGAGAGTAGTGGGGAATCTGAGAGCAGTGAGAAAGAAGCTTGAGAGAGACAGGTAGATATTGTTGGAGTCACTGAGGCACAGTGGTGTGTGGAGACGGTAAAGTGTATTTCAATACTACCTGCAAACAAAAGAATTGGCGGAAACACTTTCGATCACGTTAGCCCCTTAAAGTATTTTACTTTTTCAATTTTGTCCTTAACAAGATCAACTGTTACTAGTTTGTCCCGATTACCTATGGTTATTCCCATCACTAGCCAGTTTCCAACACATGGGCTCCATTGGAACCACGTTCAGCTCACTCGTGCCCAAAACCAAATCATTTATCTTGTCAACCTGAACACAAATCTCTTCCTTGGCTATTGTTTGTTACTCTTTCTGTTCTAATATTTTGATCCGTATTTTTATGTTTTTAAATACTTGTTCACCTTGAATAGTCAAATAGGATCGTTACCAAATACCTCTTTTTGGCCTTTGTTCCGCATGTTCAGAATTCAATTAGAGAATCGTATTTGAGGCCTCTTTTTGCCCTTTGTTCCCCACGTTCAGCTCACGCCATTGGGTATTGCGGGACTTTAGCTAGTCCCGACCGCCTTGATGCGACATCAGGCGTGCTTGACATACCAAGTGTGTGGTGTCAGACGACGGGTCATTGTATAGACTGCAGGTCGCATCATGGACCAGGGTATCCTCTGAAACTCATTGACTCTTTAGGTGTTTCAGGTGTTATGTAAGCCGAAGCGATGGGTCTACTCAAAGCTCTTTGACCCAACCACGTGCAGTGTCAGGTATAGACAACGTGCGTGAGACACGCGAAGGACTTGGTGAGCAAGTTACCCCTGGCCTAGTAAAGGGGGGACTCGCGAACGTCTCTGGAGATTGCTCTCTATATACACACACACTCTCTCTCTTTTTCTATAATATTCCGGCTTACTTCCTCCCTCTCCGATCACTTACTAGACCATCAGAATGAGTGTTTTCCCTGACCAGTCGTGAACCACATAACTGCCAAATAGAATAATCCATGTACACCAAATGACCATCTTTATTATTAAACAAAATTAAACCAAATTGTTTCAACAAAGCATGGGGCACACTATCCCATGAACCATCAATGAGAAATTTTCACTAATAATAAAATGAATCCAATCGTTTACCAAAAAGGTTTAACCATGTGCGGAAGCAAATAAATTAAATAACAAAGTTATGATGCATGCAATATCCTATGGAGTTCGATATAGTAGTTTCCCCAAGACGCTGCCAGAGTCCTCACCTATCCACTTGAATTCCCTGAAAATGGTGTTGGATTAAATCCGTCAGCTGACAAGCTCAGTGAATTACAAGCATGTATATTAAATAAAGTTCTAAAACATGGATTAAATTAGTTTACATATCATCATAATTTGGCACACACGATGTAGAAAAATAATAATAATAAATCTTAATGGTGATCACAAATGATATCCAATAACAATGGGGAACCACAACCAAATAGTACCATGGCCAACAATATAATTATCTCAAGTTTGCATCCAATATCGAACTTAGAGTCACCAGGTGTTGGCGAACCATGGTACTCTTCCCTAAGTCGATTCGGCAAAAGACAGTCGTTGAGCATAAGGGTCACCGGCCTAACCCGGGTCTCTTCCCTTATGGCCAGGGTCACCTAGATAGATGAATAATTTTCCTGAACTTCCAATAATAAAAGTTCCCAACAATATCCATAAAGATCTAAAAAAAAAACATTTTATCGCGTGCCAATTTAGAGAACCAAATGTAAATATTTTCCAATTAACAATTTCAAATTTTTTGACAAATAATTTAAGGGACATGGGAAAATTCGAAAGTACGTAACATACTTAATCACTCACCTGAGTCCAAAGCCTATGCACTTGAACACACAAAGAGAACTAACATGTATAAATAAATAAAAAAGAAAAGAAAACATATGTAATCACTTAAGCAACATGTTATCTGCAAGTTTAAAAAAAATAATCACAACAATTTAATACCTAAAGCTAAGCCTAGATCTAGACCATCTCCAAATACCCACAATACAGATTGTTCTATAAACCCGAGGTCCCTTCCCTCATGTCAAGCAAAGTACTCTCAGCCACCAAATCCACAAACTAAATAATGAAATCTATTCTCTCAAATTCACGCTGCCATAATCCTATGCCAAGGGGTTTAGTTCTAAAATAAATAGTTATACATATACATAAATGTGAACTTACACCTTGCACCATGATTGCCAAACACCTCATAACATCCACAACCTCCACATATTGCACCATACACCATCTCGAACAACGGTGTACTCCTCCTGCACACCAAACACTTGACTCCTCACTCGCATCACACAAAACTCATTTATCTTCCCACCAACTGTACTGTTCAATACCCTTCCTCCAATCCAAGTCAATCTTTCGCTCCAAACCCATGTGCCATAGTCTTAGCATGAGAAAAGAGAAAAAAAAAAAAAAAAGAGTGGAAAGAGAAACAAAAATGGAGAGAACAAAACCACTTACCAGAGGCTATCACCAATCACGCAAACCTTCGGCTGTTGTCACACACTCTCTCTCTCTCTCTCTCTATCTCTTTCTCAATGAAAAAAAAAACCTAACTACGGTATCAGAATGAGGTTCTACTTGACCCATTAACCCCCGTTCCCCACAATAATAGCTAATTAGGTAATCAAAGTTTAAGTAGATAAGTAGGAAATATTTACGTATAAAAATAATCTGATCTAATTTAAAAATCGTATTATCAATCATGTACTCACTAATTTACCAATACCCCTAAAAATTACCATTGTGCCAATAATAACCATATTGTGTACAATAAATAATTAGGACCAGACTAAAATGCCCAAATTTCTAAGTATAAAATTAATTGTAATTAAGGAAAATAAAAGTCAGGTCGTTACACGACTCGTAGCATCCACGTCGACAATAAGGTCGTCAAGGCCCAGATTGGGGACGACGTTAGTGTGTAAGTGGTAGGTTAATAAAACGGCTTTGTTTTTAAAAAAATTCGGGGTTTAATGGTTTTGTGATTCAGTTGGTGTTTTCATTCATTAGTGGTGACTTTATAGAAATTCCGTTTATGTTTGCAATGAAAGTTTGTTCAACGTACACAAATAGGGACTGAGGCTGGTTTGTTTTTTTCTTTTAAATTGATTTCAATTTTTTTAATGGGTCTTAGGAAGTGGGTATTTTGATGTTATTTATACTCACATGTATCCCTCATATGTAGACGGATGCAGACTAGGATACATTTGCGTCGGATCTTTTGATGTTTAACTAACTCCATTTTTGTGTTCCTTTGTAGGAGAGAATGCAAAATCCGATTAGAGATCGAGAAAAAGATTGAGTTCTTAGATGGTTTGATGGCAATGTAAGTAACTACAATATTTTAGGGAAAAAAAAAAAAAACCATGCATGTATTTATCTGGTTGATTCCTGCCTCGTACAATTAAGTCAGCTTTTCCATAGAACCAGGAAAAGCTACCTTATTATGGTTCAATTTCCAATATTTAAGGTCCTATTTACCATGTATTATTTGTTCAATGTAGTGTAGATAAATTAAAATTCTTCAACAAATGTATTAAAAAATATTTATGTTGTAGTGGTTGAAGATGTTATTTAACTCTAAGGTTCAAATTAATATTTATCTTAGTTAAATTAAGAACTTTAAAATACCATATTTAGTAATTTTATTTTATACTAGCCACGTATACTAAATTTATTTTTACAAAAACTTAGGGCTTATATTTAAATTTGCTTTAAGCATACAAAATATCAAGGCGGCCTTGAATTTACGCTTTAACTAATCTACCAATCCTAAATTTCCACTTAACTAATCTACAAAAACTCATTAACACATCTAACAAGAAAAAAAAGTTTAAAAACTTGGTCAGCAAAATTGTGAAGTCGTGAACTCTTGAAAAAGTCAACTCCCCTTCCAAGCATAGATTTGAAAAAATCCCAAAATAGCGCACTTTCAATTATGGCTCTTCAAGCCCTCTCGATTTGCACAAGGCTTCCTCTTAAGATTCCAAAAACAATTCTACAAAGATAAGTTCAATGTGCCAATTCAAAGGTAATGTATTTCACATTTAAAGTCAATAGCTAAGTCACGCAATTGACTTTACACATTATATCAACATAGTACTTCAAAACACGTCATAAAATACGATTTTTCAATGTAAAAAAAATACGGGTCCTTACAAGGTATCCCATAGGATATTGAGTGGCTTAATCTTCAATAGTAGGGATGTTCAAACCACTTTATGGATCGTATGAGTATCTTTTGATAAGGTGAATGTTGTTATCATGCCCTTAAATTCTAAACATAAACAAATAACATTTCTCAAATGAAAAAATAGTCCCATAATTTCAAGCATAATCATTTGTCAAAGAAGTCTCATAAGTCTCTCCAACAATAAAACTAATCCGGGTATCCATACCCATGAAAAAAGTAGTCAAGTGTATAAAGAGTTATTACGCTTTCAAATTGTCAAAAGACCAAATAATGAAGTTACCAAATCATCTCCCACGAGATAGTTTGTGAGATGCTAGATTAACTTATTCGATGCAAGCTTTCAAAAGTAATGCACACTTTTTGCTCCACGTTGCGTACCTAAAAATCTTATCTGCTATCACTAAATGCAAGTGAGATGATATGAGCACGGGGACACCACAAGATATGATGCTAGAGAATAAGAGGGAAACAACCAACTTACAATCATATGGTTATGAGTATCACCAAAGTACCTACTTGTCCACAAAACGCTTGTGTCAAGAGAAATCTTTTTAAAACTCTTAAGTACTCATGCAAATCAAACTTATTCCATTACATTATTTTGTTTTCAAATTTTCTTGTGGTTCATAATTCCCATCATCAATACCATTTGGGACTTGGATCCTATCACCGAGTTTCACTGGCTTCGTCTACCCTTATCGAGTTTCACGAGTCTCCTCTACCCCCGCCAAGTTCCACGGGCCTCGTGTATCACTAGTGAGATTCATAAGCTTTAATACCCATGCCCAGGGGCGCACCTGTAAGGACCCGTAATTTTGCATAACTTTTCGGAAATAATGTTGGGTAAATGTGAGGAATTGAATTTTAACTAAGAGGAGTCAATGTGATAGTAATAAAATGCATTTGAGTGTGTTTTATATACATTAGAAAGTCTATGGGTGAAAGTGTAAGAGGATGGGAGTATTTAAGCACATCTTATACTTGCATTTTTTGAAAAAAAAATAGCCTCTCTCTCTCTCTACACAGCTGACCCTCTCTTTCTTCTCTCCTCTCCTCCATTTTTCTTGCTCAAGAGCTCCAAAATTCATCAAGCATTCAAGTCCCCTTCAAGAAGCCCACCTAAAATCACCTCCTCTACGCGTATTGAAGCTCATATCGCGTTTATTTCGCACCTAAAGCTCATATTTTAGGTTGGAACTCATTGGAGGCTAGGGCTTTCATTTTCTCACTCAATTCAAGCTCAAATCTTGAGGTAGGAAGACTAATTCTACTCCCTATAGTTGTATCTATGTGATGTATAGCATATTTCTTGTTCTTGTTGCTCAAATTCATCTAATTCATCATTTGCTCTCAAATGGGTTTGTTTGAGATTGATTTTGTGATATATGATTTGAGTACTTGTTTGATGCAATTGATTGTTAACTTACCTCCCTTGATGTCCATTAGTTGTTCCACATATCAAATTTTGGCCTAAAACTTCATATATGTAATTGAGTTGAAATTTCATGTTTTGAGAGAAACCCGCAGAAATTTTGGGTTTCCCCAACCAGTCGTTCAAAAACTTCCAACAGGTTGGGCACTTCTGAAATTTTCACACGAATCTATTTCTGCCCAACCAGTTCGGCTTTTCTGAAAATTTGTGCTCGTCTCTATTTTGATCCAACCAGTTGGGCAAAAATTCCCAAATTGTTGGGAAACGCTAAAATATCATATTTTCATCTTTTATCATTCCCTTGAATATTGGACACATCGTACATCCCTCAAACTTTATTTTGGCATCATTTGGGTAATGTATAGAGTTGGTTTGACTTTTTGATGCAAAAAATAAATTTTGGGACAAAATGTAAAGTCTTGAGATGAGTTTTGAATCGAAAGTATTTTATGGATAAATGTGAATTCTAGGGATCACCCGTTTAGTGTCTCTAGCCATGGGTGCACAGAGCCCGCGAAAATCCGACAGGAGGGATACTTCCCTATTAAATTGATGAATGTTTTTCTCATAAAATATTAGAAATGACATATTTGAGTTGAATTTGAAATATTTGACGAAAATTGAATTTTTACGTACGAGTATGAAAATTTGGCAATTACTTGGACTTTGGTTGGATACTTAAACTTAGTTTGGGATACTTGAACACATTTCGGGTACTTAGTGGTTGAGTTAAAACCTTTTGTTCATATTAACCTTATACATTGATCGTGTCCATCATCATACTCACTCATTATGCATGTATCATGTTTATACACCTAGCGTTGGAAGAATAGTTTTTCTACTGGGTTAGTGAGCTCAACCTATTAATTTTCAGGTACTTGGCATGAAGCATGAGATGGATGCGTGAAATGTGGATGCATAACATTGAAGTTTATCGAGCATGAAGTTATTTTCCCATATTTGTTTGATTTTTTTTTGAAAGATAGTTTTGTAACTTCTTTTTGTTAATCTTTTAACTATTTGGTTATTGTAATAACTCTTAAAACTTGATACTTATACATTTGGGTTACAGGTACTCATAATTATAACCCATTTATTAATTATGGTGAGAATGTATCTATTTTGACTTTGATTATTCAAATGGTAAACGTAAGACTTTGACTTGTTCCACGTGAATATTACTTATTTTTTTGTTTTATTAAATTTGAGGGTGTGACAGCACCAAAGGTTGACTTTGGTAACCAGAATTTCAATTCAAACCTATTCCTTAAATCATTGTTTATCCTTTTTCAAACTCAACAACGTATCTTTCACTCACCAAGTATCAAGTCATCACTTTATAGTGTGTGTCCAACGTGTGTCTACTACTACTCAACCGTGGTAAGATTCTAACCTCAAGTTTGTTAGATTAATTGTGCTTGATTGGACATTCAAGGGAAATTACAGTCTCACAATGAAACGAGCGAACGAGAACTAGACAAGTATTGAGAGAGGGCCTTGATAAAAAACAAAACAACATGTGAAAATGTCAAAATCGTCCGAACGGGTTCCTTGATTCTCCGGACAGATAATCCAGTGGACACTGGTTCAAACAGATTCTATAAACAGGAGTTATTAAGTGTGGAATTTCAACCCAAAACCCATCAATGAGGTCCATGATTAGATTTTCGTGGTATAAAAGCATCTCCATTCTTTATCTAAATTTTTACTTAATTTTGAGTAGAAACTTAATTTGATATGACTTATTTCAACCCTTACTCAAATTGTACGGTGGAAATTTAATCCACACCATTGAATGATAAAAGGGTAAATAAAAGTGCAAAAAAAGAGCCTTGAAAATTTGGTTTTAGATTTGGTAATGAGCAAATTTGGTGAAACATTTGAGTAAATCCTTGGTTAAGGAGTGAAGTGCAATTTTTTTTTGTGTTTTTTACTCATATTTAAATTTGGTGAAGGGAAACTAGAGATGCTCTAACTCAACAAATTTACCTGAAAAGGGTAGAAACATCAATTAAACAACGCAAACCCTAAAACTGTGCAAACAAACCGTGTTTGCCAGCCCTCTCGTATATTCTAGCAGTCGTAAAGTACCGTCGTCAACGTACGACAAAAATTTCCAAAAGGGATTACTCATTCCAGAATAACTTATCCCTCTCTTATCCCATCCGAGGATCAAACACGACTCAGACATAACTCCTCCCTCTCTCTCTCTCTCTCTCTCTCACACACACACACACACACGCCCGCCCGCAGAAAATTCCCCTAAACCCTAACTAAACAACAACAGCTCACACACATATACGCAAATTACCATCAATGGACGACGGGGACGGCGTTTTGAGCTTCGACTTCGAGGGCGGCCTCGACGCTGGCCCCGCCAACCCCACCGCATCTGTACCCGTAGTCCACTCCGACGCCTCAGGCGCGGCGGGCGGCGGCGGGGCGGCCAACAACGCCGTCGCCGCAGCGCCCACAGGTGGAGCCGATCCGGCGGCGGTGGCGGGAAATCATTCGGGGCGGCGTAGCTTCCGACAGACGGTCTGCCGGCACTGGCTCCGGAGCCTGTGTATGAAGGGTGACGCCTGCGGATTCCTCCACCAGTACGACAAAGCCCGGATGCCAGTGTGCCGGTTTTTTCGGCTCTACGGGGAATGCCGCGAGCAGGATTGTGTATATAAGCACACCAATGAGGATATCAAGGAGTGTAACATGTAGGTTCAATTTCCCTCTAGTGGTAACCTCTTATTTTCGTCGTTAGTGTATATGTCGCTTGATTTTTGAGATTGGGTTCAGGTGTCAGATTTAATACTATTTTATTTGATAAGTAGGTGCTCCTCGACTAATCCTGGCACTGATCCCCCTGTCCACTAGCAGGGCCCAATTAAAGCTGGGTAAAGCTCCATATATACTGGCTCTGAGAGGGGTTAATAGCACTTGAGAATTTCCGAATTCAGACCTTAGGAGAGGTGCAAACTAAGTCTAGGCCTTGGCCACCAGGCCAACACGTTGGGCTTATACAGATTCAGTTATTTATCAAAGAAGAGGAAAAATAATTCATTTTCGGATGCGTATTTAGTTCTATTGGCATGGTTCCACTTTTTTTTTTTTTCCCCTGGTTGGACCATCAAGCAGTGCAACCTTCTTCTACTCGACCAAGCTCTGTGCTTGTCTAGTCCCTGATCATGTATTTACCTGGCCGGTAGCATCCTGTTTGGCTGCATTGCCACTATGGCAAACCAAATATTTTGTCCATAAGGTGGGAATGCAGGGTCTAGGTTATCAATGTTTGGTGTTTGAGCAATCAATGGGTATTGCTAAAGCTTGCCAGGTTATTGGAGGATATCTGCTTGATGGCTAATAAGGAGTGAATGTAAGTTTTACGAGGAAGAGAGGGGTAGCTGGACATGAAAGAAGGCAAATGTAGGCACACTCTTGAACCCTGCTGCTCTCAGAAGAGACTAGTTGAAGCGAGAAAGCTAGGATAACAGAGACAAGAAGGAGATCTACCCCCCCCAACAGATGGTTTATGTTCACAAACTGAGTTACATGGACTTCTCTTGCCATTACTGGGAATGAATCTAATACACCTATTGGGATTTCTAAACGTCAAGGTTTTTGAGACGTTGTCAGTTGTGCAAAATTGTTGATACTGTTCTCTAATTAGTTTGAGAAGATAATTCACTTGATGTCTATGAAATATGATTCTGATGTTATAGTTTTGTAACCGCAGGTACAAGTTGGGATTTTGTCCAAATGGCCCTGATTGCCGGTATAGGCATGCAAAGCTGCCTGGACCTCCACCTCCTGTGGAAGAAGTCCTTCAGAGAATTCAGCAGATGACTTCGTATAACTATGGCAACTCCAACAGGTTTTTCCAAAACCGAAATGGTAATTATCCTCAACAAACAGAAAAAAATCAGTATACTCAAGGTCCAAATGCTGCTAATCAAGGCACAGCTGCAAAATCTTCTACACCTGAGTCCCTTAACATACAGCCGCAGCAACAAGTTCAACAGTCTGAACAACAGGGCACTCAGACCCAAGTTCAAAACCTTTCCAATGGCCAGCAAAATCAAGGGAATAGAACTGCTACGCCACTACCTCAAGGAATATCTAGGTGTGTTCAGGGTTATCAGGTTTTTAATTAGGTCATGAAATTACAGCCCATAGTCCAACACAGACAATTTTTGAGATCTCTTATAAGTCAGCTGTAATTCATTTCTTTAAAGCACATGGTAGTAGAAATACTGGGCTCCTGTCAGTTAATTTTGTACTGTTGCTTTTGTTATTGATGTATAAATTTGCTTTGTTCTCGTCACTATTTTCTTATTATCTTGCTTGGATAAAGCAAGAAAGCACTAACTAATCATCGAAGTTCCTGCTTTAAGTTGATGATTAGGACATGTTGGCTAATCAACAAGGGATGGCTCTTTGATTTTGCTTTATGTATTCTTTGGAACGGGAAGGGAAAGAAATTGTATAACAATGATAAGAAATGACATTGAAGCTATTGATATGGAGAAATGGGTTCTGGAGAAGATTATTATTGTTCTTGATATTAAATAGTGGATCTACTGCTCTTTGTTGGTTCTTACTGTAAGAAAACAAAGTTTCTGTTGTTAGTTGTTCTTCGCTCAGAAGCCCCATTTTTTTGGTTTCTATAGTCCCAAAGAGTTTAGTGAGCTGGTCAGGCCATCACTGGAGGCTTGCGTTTAATCAGGCTTAAGGAACCTAGCACAGCATGCGGCCTTGGACGCAATCGCTCTCGCAGCTCATGCCCAAAATTTTGAGGTGGACAGGAATAAACATTTTTTTTATTTATCTACGACATGCGTATTTTACACTCACTTCCTGTTTTCCACATGATGTTGATTTATTCTTTGATTTTTTGTATATCTGATTTCCCCTGCCTTCTCTTGGGGAGATCCAAGCAGCATGGGTTGCTTTCCCCTAGGAGAGAGATTGAAGTTGTCTCCTTAATTTAAAGGGTCAAATTTTTCCTTCATGGGTTGCCCTAGATTTTGTTTCTTTTAATTGAGTTTTACATTTGGTTCTTAGTTATGTACTTATAATGGGTGTAGTAATTCAGTTGAGTTTTACATTTGGTTCTTAATTATGTACTTGTAATGGGTTTACAAGTGCTGGGCAATATTTCTTATAGGTTTTTATACAAATGAGATGATGTGTGAGACTCACCCCCATGCCTTTTTTAGGATCAGTCTGGTTTTAGGTGTGGTATTTTGGCATCCTTCTCCCACACGTGTCATGTGGTGTATTCTACTCAATCATAATGTTCTAAAGTTTCTTTCTACCTTTTTTTTTCCTTTTAACTTTTGGCATCCGTGATCCCTTGAAGGGAATTGTGATTTTAGTGCTGATTGCTGGATGTCCTTGTTTTTTACATCATGATGTCCTTTTCTTATCAGGTTAGCCCAATGGTTTAGAGTTGTAACTGGTATTAACTGTAAAGTCGTAAAAATTGCGCTAGCATTGCCTTAGCTATGGTTGTAGGTATCCGGGGTTTATCTTGCAAGGTGGGTCCAAAGTGGCCCTGCCTTAGAAGGGATCGTTCGTTGCATTACAAATTTAAGTGGAGGCTCTTCAAATGTCCTTAGTTAGGATTGGGACTTTGATTACAATTTTATTTTTTTGTAGATTTTCACCAATTCTATTTTTGTCACAAGAAAAAGTACACCAGTACAGCAAAAACAATTTAAAGGGGGTGTACCATGTGCACTCCAAGAGCCTTTGAGCAATAGTTATTCATCCAGAGGCTTGTGATCTCTTGTAAATTGCATAAAATAAGAAACAGAGAAAGATTAGTTCCCCTCTCACCAAATTTTTTTATCTGACAATTTTATGTGATCATCAATTTATCACAGTAAAGACGGAAAGTAAAGATAAAAAAGGAAAGAAACATTCTTAATTTTACTGGTAAATGTTTTTTGTTGAGCCCACTTGTTATTTAAGGTTTTATTTTTTATTTTTATAAGGAGGTTGATATCAATGTGATTAGAGACATGTATGAAGGTGCCATCACCACCATTCGATCACCAACAGGAGAAACAAGTGACTTTCCAATCACAGTAAGTTTGCACCAAGGGTCAGCCTTGAGTCCGTACCGCATTGCCTTAGTAATGGATGAATTGACCAAGAATATTCAGGAGGTTGTCTCATGGCGTGTGTTGTTTGTAGATCATATTGTCTTAGTAGATGAAACTGCTAGAGGTGTTAGTACCAAATTAGAAATATGGAGAGAAGCATTAAAGTCAAAAGGCTTTAGGACAAGTAGGAGTAAAGCTGAGTACATGGAGTGTAAGTTTAGTGGTAACGGAAGTGCTCATGTAGAAACATGGTTCTAAAACTCGCTAGGTGCTCCTTGGGTGGCCGGGCACCTTCTAGCTTCCAGGCCAACTACTCAGCGCCTAGTTGGGCTAGTCAGCGAGGGGCCTTCTAGCACCTAGGCGGCAAGTACTCGGTCGCCGCCTAGACCTTCCATTCGAACATTGTGCAGAAAGAGTGAGGATTCAAGATCAGGTTATATCTCAAAGCGATTATTTTAGGTATTTAGGGTCTATTATTAGCAAAGTCGAAGATATTGCAAATAATGTGACTCATCGGGTCCAAGTGGGGTGACTCAAGTAGAGAAGAGCTACTGGTGTGGTGTACTATGTGACCAGAGGATATCCACAAAATTTGAAGGAAAATTCTATAGAACTGCCATAGACCAGCGATGCTTTACGGGACAAAATGTTGGCCTATCAAGAAACAATTGAGTAAGATGGCTGGAGCTGAGATGAGAATGCTAAGATCGTGTGGGAAGACTAGAAATGATTGGATCATTATTGAAACACCATGAGATAATGGGTAGCACCTATAGAGGAGAAGTTGAGAGAAAATAGACTAAGGTGGTTTGGACATATCTACCGTAGGCCTGGAGATATAGTAGTTAAGAGAGTTGATAGGATAGATTTGGGTAGTAACGCTACTAGGAGAGGAAGACCCAAATTGACATTAGATGTTGTAGTGCGCAAGGATATGAGTATACTAAGACTAAGTGAACATGTAGCCCTTCATAGAGCTCAATGGAAAAAAAGATTCATGTAGCGGACCTCAATTGGTTTGGTTTGGTTATAAGGAGGTTGATTTCAAAGTTTTTAATTGAGTGTATTCGAATTATTTTTATTGTCCTACAATATAGATGTTCTTGCAAATTAATATTTGTCGTAGATTGACTTATTACATATGTAACCTGGCGAATTTACCCTTAATTGCTGCGTTATGGAATGGGGATGTATATAGTTAATTCGATGATTTCAAATTCGAAGTTCAAATGAATTCGATTTTTTAGAGTGATTTATGGGTTTGTCTTGAAACCGATAAGTGAAGGTTTAGTCGTACTGGTATGAGATTTGAAATTAGATATCAAAATTGTTCCAATATTTTGTTGAAAATCCTATTCAAAAGTACTGCACATATAGACTAACGTTAGGGTTTCATCGTGATCAATTGGTCCATTATCATATTTGATAATTCATCCTACCCAGTTAAGCATTCTCAAACTTTTCCTTATTTGCTGATGATAAAATTTAGCAATCCTAATTTACCAAGTGGGATCTTACTATTAGTCAGTTATATTTGGGTTGGACTTCATTTATTTTGTTGCTTAGGCTTAACAGGACAGTTTTTTTCCCAACTGGATGTAGCTTTGAGGTGGTGTTTGGATTACATGAATTTGGGTTGGGAAGCAACACTCATTACACGATCTTGTCATTCTATGATATATGCCTGGCTCTTTGTGGCTGTTTTCCCTAAAAGTTCATTTGCTAACCTGTTCCCATTTCATGTGTGGAATCATAGGTATTTTATTGTGAAAAGTTGCAATCGTGAAAATCTAGAATTATCGGTACAACAAGGAGTCTGGGCAACTCAACGAAGCAATGAGGCTAAACTCAATGAAGCTTTTGACTCTGTGGAAAATGTTATCTTGATTTTTTCAGTCAACCGGACTCGACATTTCCAGGTAAGTTTTGGGTTTAGTTTCCTTTTCTAGTTTTATTCTTGTGCAAAGGGCATTCTTGATCATTGTTGTTTTAAGTCAAGTAGTCCATGCATTTGCCCCTTTTAAAGGAATTCTATTGATTTGGATGCTTTTTTACATTTGCTCTTATGTGCTGCTCAGTGAATTGATTAATGATTTGCCAGGGTTGCGCAAAAATGTCATCAAAAATTGGTGGCTCCATTGGTGGAGGGAACTGGAAGTATGCACATGGATCTGCGCATTATGGGCGGAATTTCTCTGTTAAATGGCTAAAGGTACAATGTCGTAAAGAAGTTACTCCCATCCCATTAAGTACTCAACGTCCCATGATGATTATATAAATTTCAATGAGAGATGGCAGAAAGGGACTTGTTAATGGTGATAGTTTTCTTTAGGCTGTTTTGTATTCTTAGAGCTTAATCTTGTGAAGCAAGTCCGACATTGCTCGAGTATATGAAGTATATAAGCGTGAGTGCACCCTCTTTTCAATAGGTAGCTTTTGGGGTTGAGTGCTACCCAAAACTATGTAACATGGTATAGATCTATGTACCAGAGGTGGTTAAGGTGCGTGTATCTCTGGCTTGCACGCTGCAGCCTGCAGGTGCTGCCAGTGAGCATGCTGCACCTGAGGGAGGGTGTGAAGCAAAGTCCCACATTGCCTGGGTCCCAAAGTAATTTGAAGTTTATAAGTGTGAGGGCACCCTCACTTCAATAGCAAGCTTTTGGGGTTGAGTGCTACCCAAACCGTGTAAGAGACCTCACTTACTCACCATATGATACCTTTCTAGCGGACTCGGAGGTTGGATATTGTTGGCCCTAACCAGATGCGTACAATTTTTAGGTGCATTTGTTTACCTCAATTTTATTTTGTGGATTTGGAATTTCTTTTTCTTCAGGAGTTAATGACGATGCTATCTTCTCTTGGCAAAGCTCTAATATTAGCAAGCTTTTTGTTTTTGGTTAATCTTACTTTCCTTAAGATTTGGTGTTGCACTGAATTGGAAATGATCTTTTAAGTTGAATTTGGATCTTCCAACTTTGGACAGGAGACGGTTCTGTGTGGGATCTTATCTTTTTCGCATTCATTTGGAGCCTGTGTGTTTTTTCTTTTAATAGTTATATACAAGTTTATTGTTTATATCAATGCACATATTTCTTTTTTAGGTGTTGCCTTAGATTGTGCAATTTATCCTATTAAAACAAAGTTTTAGGTGTTAAATTATTTGTGGCTTGGAGCAACTAAAAACTTGCAGTAAGAAGCATAGAAGAGAGCAAATTGGGAAATAGGACCTCTTAAATAGTTTCAATATTTTCCAGGCTTGGAGGAGGTTCCAACTTTTAGTTGAAAGTGTAACCTAGTCATTCTTTGCATCAATCAAGTCTAGCTTCTTAAGAGTATAACTTTCTGTTCTGATAGAATCTCCCATCACCTTTTTCGTAAAAGTGCAGTTATTGTTCCTTGCTCAGTGATTAGGACTTGAGATGCAAGTTTTAAACTTATCAAGGGGTTTATATTGCTGCAGTAGAGTCTGAAGCTATGCTTATTAGCAACTAACATGCTTGTAGACGCAAGCATAAACATGCTCATAGGTGTAGCAGAAGTGTATGTCTATAAGCATCCCGTAAGTCTAGGGAGATGTGAAAGATATTGGTTGCTAGAGTCCCCTCCAAACGAATATGCAAGAAAATCTTGAGCAAATGCGAATATGGTTGAGTCTTTTGACACTAAAGTAAATATTTGTTATGCAATAGTAGCTCTGAGAGGCTAGGATGGGGGCAGTAAGCTATGCTTCTCTTTCCATGGTTCTGGCAAACCCTCTTCACCGGGGCTTTTTTTAGTAGAAATACTGGAAACTCACACGTGATAATTCAGGCAAAAGAAAGGTCTATCTTTTTTGTATACCCTTCTTTGAACTCCCTTTCTCATTGATCTAATCCCTTTGTTCCTTCTTTTAGAAATAGGCTGTCCCTCTCTGTATCTGTCGTCTCTATGGCAATCTTTCTTTAAGCATAAAGTGAAATCAAGCTAGCTCAGAGGCAGACTATGGGGTGCCATTTATCTCTCTCTGGTGCATCTACGTCTTGAATGGATCATGCTTCCATGCATCCATCAATCTGCATGACAACATGGGGCCATTGCATAAGAGAGGGATTGATATTATTGGAACACTACAATAGTGATCTTCCCCTATGGGATGAATGGGGGTGTTGCAGAGAAGGAGGTGGATGTTCCCCCTGGAACTGAGGAAGCAATGCCGAAGACGGTCTGAGAAACCTAGTAATTTAATCTCATCATCTATACAATAGGAAAGAGGGTCTGGTATCTTTATCTCAGAACATATGTAGGGAGACTTCCTGGAGTGACTTCAGGGACCGGTAAATTTGAATGCCATTGTTACTTCACCTGACTAGTCTAGTAATAGATAGTTCCGATAGCACTAGGGCTTAAAAGCGCCTCCAATTCATTACTAATCTGTTGCGGAAACTCAGGAAGAACTGATCTAACTAAGACAATATCCATTTTCTTCTGTTCCGATTGGTCTTCCATACGCAATAGACAGATTTGCCACCGCTCTGCTTCAATAGTTTCGACGGGTCGCGTTGAAGTTCCCAGAACAAGGAATGCCTCCTGTTCTTTAAAATAGTCTTTGTTACATCGGTTCAGAATTTGTTACTGGTTGGAGCTGTTATTTTGTTGGAGCACAAATTGATACCTGGGCAGAAATTGGGGCGGGGTACAGATTGAAACAGGTTCATGCTCCGAGATACAGCTCCATGCTAAACCCGGTCTGAGGGTGAGGTGGGAATCCATCATTGTAGTGCGGAATATCTCGAGGTGATATTAAGTACAAACTGACTGGCCCTACTATTTTGACTATTCGATTTATTTAAATTTAGCACCAGCAAAATAGAAAGAGAGAGATTGAATATTTTGGATGTCGGTTATTGGGCTGCTTTGGCTATCATTTCCAATCACTGAGACCTGATAGCCATCTGACTGTTTTTCCTCTGCCTCTTTCTTTTGTCTTTACCATACCATTTAACCTTGTTGATTGACCAGTGTGACTACTTCTTCTTTGTGTTCCTGGGCCTTCTATTTTTCTTTTATCAAAATGAACGCCTTTCAAGAAAGTAGAGTTCCAAACATGCTTCTCAGTTGCCTTTGCAAGTGATTTTATGGGTGTTAAATTAGTTTGATAATTGTGCTGGGAACTAATTACAATGTCTTTTGTGCAGTTATGTGAATTGTCTTTTCACAAAACTCGTTACTTGAGGAACCCTTACAATGAGAATCTACCGGTGAAGGTACTACCTTGGATCTTATGCCTACATTGATCCCTGACCTGACCATTTTAATATGCTGTTATATTTTTTGCTCCCTAGCTACCCTCTGTACGTCTGTAGAATCATTGCAAGAAGAAAAGTCATAATTATGTAGGGGTCATTTCATTGGAAATGATGCTCAGTAGAATTAGTTGAGAAATGTGCAGTCATATTATTATGGAGGTTAAACTTCAAGGTAAATAATGCTCAAAGTTGCCTAAAGAAGTTCAAGTGCGGTATTATGTCATCTTAAGTTTGCTAAATCTAACAGTGGTTATTGACGATTTCAGTACATAACTTCGCTTGTAGTATCTGCCTTTGTCTGGGAAAAACGTTGCCTTGTAATTGTGTTTATAGCTCTTTTAGTTCTGCATTTTTTTAAGCCTGAATCTTAATATGACCTCCAATCAGCATTAGATATTATTGTCTTCTTCATACGATTGCAGATTAGCAGAGATTGTCAGGAGCTAGAGCCTTCCATTGGTGAGCAGTTGGCTTCTATGCTCTATCTTGAGCCTGACAGTGAACTTATGGTACTTTTGCTTTCTCGTCTTTTTTCTTTTTAAAGGAATTGTTTTGGGCGTTCCTATATGAGATGCATTGAAGTTCCTCCCTTTATTATAACTTCTGAATCATGCTGAAGAAGTAAATATTATCAGCACTTGCCCCCACTCGTCGCTAATGACACGGATGCATGAAGCTTCACTGGTTGCTAATATAATACAATTTTCTCTAATTACTTGTGGCACTCTTTACTAAATTTAAACTCTCCAAATTTATTGCTTTAAGCTCACTCAAAGCATCTGAAATATTATATGCGTTGTGTAGATTATGAGTGTAATACCGCAGTGTGTTCTATACTGGCTTTGCTTTCTTTTGTTTTTTGTTTTTTTTTCTTTGTCACGCTTTTTGTTTCTAATTTTTGTTCATGCATCTGGAAGTAATTATTGGGAGAGCTCAGTGTCATCATTTGTTTGGGGGGTCGTTTTTTCATATGGTTTAAAACCTCAAGCAGTTTAAAACCTCAAGCAATATAATTTAAAACGTCTAGAGAGATCATACAATTTCCCTTTTTGTTTTGCACTTCAGATCTGTTAAGGAACTAAAATCCCACATTGCTTAGGAGTGGAAGGAGTGATCACTTAATATATGTTTGGACCTCTCCATTCATTGTCAATTAGTTTTGAGATGGATATAAAGTTTCCTCATGGAATCATAGTGGGGCCCATTTCACCCCATGTTTAAAAAAAAAAAATTCACAATCCCACCCCACTATGACAGACCAACAAAAAAAGGGTGCATGATAATAGGACCCAAAAAGTGGCCATACATGACAGACTTTAAACGTGGCTGCATGTGAGGGGGATGTCAAGGAACTAAAATCCCACATTGCTTAGAAGTGGAATGAGTGGTCACTCAATATATGCTGGGACCTCTCCACTCATTGCCAATTGGTTTTGAGATGGATATTAAGTTTCCACAAGATAATTTTTTGTTTGGCATTTTGAGCAAGTCTGCTTTTGCCTCATAACTCATCTAAGATTTGGAGGATATCATTTTATACTTACCCTATTTTTATTTACTGGAGACATTTAAATCCTCACTGCTTCGTGCTTTGTCTTTTGTTTTTGTTTTTTTTAAATTCATCTTTTGTATCTGAGGTCTTCATGTTGCACACTTGCACTTAGTTGTTTCCAGTTTTTTTTTTATCAACCATCTTATCTGCCGAGGTACTGGTTATGTTACTTTGTTATCAATTGCTTATTCCAAGGGAATGTCCCCTTTTCCTAGGAATGTATGTGTATTGATTAGAGTACTTATGAACCATCCTTCTAGGGGCATCTAGTGGTAACCATTTGGACATAGATAACTAAGTCGCTGCATTTTATTGTATCATAACATGCTCTGAACTCATAATGTGTCTCTCTTTTATCAGGCAATCTCACTTGCAGCAGAATCAAAGCGGGAGGAGGAAAAGGCCAAGGGTGTAGTCAATCCAGACAATGGGACTGAAAACCCAGATATTGTCCCATTTGATGACGAAGAGGAGGAGGAGGAAGAAGAAGAAAGTGAGGAGGAGGAGGAGAGCTATGGACCAGGTTTTGGGGCAGCAGCACAAGGCAGGGGAGGAAGGGGAAGGGGAATGGCGTGGCCCCCGCATATGCCTCTCGCACGAGGGGCCAGGCCTTTTCCTGGGATGCGGGGCTTTCCTCCAGTCATGATGGGTGCTGATGGATTTCCTTATGGGGCTGTCACCCCGGATAATTTTCCGATGCCTGATCTTTTTGGCATGGGCCCTCGCCCTTTTGACCCGTTTGGTCCAAGGTTCCCCACTGGTTTTGTTGGTCCTGCTTCCAGCATGATGTATCACAGCCGACCGATGGGTGGAGGATTTGGGATGATGATGGGTCCAGCTGGACGAGCACCCTTCATGGGCGGGATGGGCGTTGGAGCTGCGGGTCCCCCAAGATCAGGCCGGCCTGTTGGTATGTCCCAGATGTTTCAGCCGCCACCACCACAGGCCTTGCAGAGTAATAACCATCCGATTAGGAGGGATCAAAGAGGACCCGCTAATGATAAGAATGAACGATACAGAGACGGTCATGAGATGGCCGCCTCAGGAAATGATGCCGAGACCCTGTATAAAGGAGGGAAACCACAAGAGGATCGCGGTGGAAATGACTTACGGAATGATGAGAGTGAAAGCGAGGATGAGGCGCCGAGAAGGTCGAGACACGGGGAGGGAAAGAAGAAGAGGCGTGGTTTGGAGGCAGATCCTACCACTGGATCTGATCAACAAATAATGTAGTGATGCATTAACTAGTTTCTTAATTATCATTCATACTAGAGTTGTAATGTTGTGTTATTGTTAAGGTTGGGGGAAGAGAAGAGAATTTTGGTTTTGGACAAAAAATTCTAGGTTTCTCACAATGCCTTTTTTGCCAAGTTTTTCAGTTATATTGCCTAGTGTAAGAAAATCAAAGGGATATGTGGGATTGATTAGTTCTTAGTTTCTAGACTGCATTGTATATGAGTTTCTTTCCTAACCCTTTTATTGGGGGCATGTAACGGTACCGTGTGCCCCAAACTATATATACATTATTGCAGAAAATTTGTTAAGGGTACCCAGTAAAATTGCTGGGAAGTATGTTGAGTTTTACAAAAAGGATGATATACCACTTGATTAATGGAAAATATGCCTTTAGTCTATTTGTGATGTTACCACCTTCCTTTTCTTGATGCTTAGTGTTCTTCTCTGGTCATTTCTAAAGCATTGACCTTTCTTGTTCTGGGTATTAAAAGTCTGTACTAGTTCTCACATCGGTGTTGCAAATTTGTCACTATTTTCTCAGAACAAGATGTATTCTCAGATCTCTGCTCTGTAGGTAGCCTGATGGCACTATCAAGTTTGTGCACACGGGGTGGCCACCTCCACTTAAAGAGTGATTATTCCATGCTCCAGGACCATTGCATTGCTCCATAGAGGCTCTGAACTGCACATTTGTTTGGGCTTTACATACTTTGGTTTGGGCACCACAAGAATGTGTGGTTCAAAGGCGCTCTGGGGCAATGCTCTAAGAGCATAAAATGATTCCTCCTCCATAAGAGTCTGATCCATTCCCGAGATGGAGGTTGAAATCACTTTCTTCGAAAAAGGATGAACAGTAAAACTGCGATGGCTCGATAAATGAAGATAGAGAGACCCACCCTTTTTCTTTGTTTGGTCATGTTATCCCTTCTGTGGGAGTTTGGTGTAGGTTTTTGTTTTTTGTTTTTTGTTTTTGGTATAGGTTTTTGTTATTTCGATAATTCCTCTCTGTGTGCAGCCTCTCTCTCTTTTTGAGACCCTTTTTACTTAGGAACTAGACAGTTTCTACTTTCTAGCTCAGTTCGTCGTATGCTAATACTTAGATGCTGAGAGTTTTTGATTTCGAGCTGAGAGCAGCACCAATATCCCTAATAATTGTTGGATTTTTACCTTCAATGAATGAATTTAGACAGTTAGCAGTGGTGTGGTTGTAGCTGGAGAGATAGGGGTGTTATCCCCATTTTTGTCAAGCAATTATAGAGGACTTATTGCCACTCATTGTCTGGCAAGTATGGAGACAAGTATGGAGCTTTTATTTCCATCTTGTGTCTGACAATTTTAAAGCTCTCCATTGGTGTTATATAAGTCGTGCATTGCAAATAGGAAAAACACACACTTGTATACAAAATACACTGTCATATAGAGAGTTCTGATTAGTGGGAGAGAGACAGGCAAAATTTAGCTCACCAAGGCCGTTTTATCCTAGGATACAGGCGCCGGTTTCAACCTACAACACCCTCAGTAGGCAGCAAATCTATTTTAGGGAGACCGTGGTTAAACGGGACTCGGTTCTCGAATACTCCAATATTGTTTGTATTTCTCACTAATTTATTTTGCAATCACATTTGTATTTACATTTCATTAATAAAAATTATTCTTTGGAATTCGTGTATTGCCATAATTTTTCGAATAATAATAATAATCTAACTTAACCAACATACTAACATTCTATCGACTTGAAAAAAAAAAACCTAAAAACCGAGCAAATTGCCACGGGTTTTGCTCAACGCAACGCACCTGTTGTTGACAATAGTATTCACTGCCTGTTTTTTTCAATTTCATGAGTTTGTTTAAATCGAAAAACTTACAAGGATAACCCGAAATAATAGGAACACAATTACCTCTCAATTGAACACCCCCGACCCACTACAAGAAAATAAATCAAAAAACACAAGATCGACAATATTGACAGGATACAGGGGAATACTTTGAGAAACATTCTCGTTGACAAATATTTGTTCTAAGAAAATTCATAACCATTACAATAACAGCTGCGGACATCATGTGCTACTCACATGGTACTAAACTCAAGTCAATCAAAATTGAGGAAACCTTATACCCAACTTTAAGAAAGCTTCAAGGGATGCACAAGAACTCCATTTCGAGCAGCAGGAATACGTCCCCACCTTCCTAATCGGGGTTCCTGTCCATAAAATTATGAGTTAACGGTCTGGATCACGATAGCAATCACACAACAACAGAATTGAAAAAACAAACAGAAATATGAGATTGTACCCTAAATCTCCTGATTCTCCTCCCCTCCATATGAAAAAAAAAAAAAAAGAGTAGAAAATCTAAGTACAACTGAATCCTAACAGAAATCCCCTCCCCTCCTTCCTATTCATAAAAACTTGAATAAGAGTTTGGATCATTTACATGAATTAGTTCCTTGCCCCAAACAAAACTAACGGAAGCGACAGAACTGGCCTCTTCTAGCTGATGTACTCCGTGCGTGCATGTGCGTGTGTGTCAGAGAGAGAGAGAGAGAGAGAGAGAGAGAGAGAGAGAGAGAGAGAGAGAGAGAGTCTCAACACATTTAAAATTGGCAACAAAAATCTTGGCTGCACTTAGCTAAGAAGCAAGTGGCTTCCAGGACTATGTGACTATCAACCTGTATGTGGATTCTAAACATTCATAAGGTCCCTTCTCCCAACAATAAATTTAACTCCAATGTTCGTTAACGATTCCCATGTGATCTCAGCTTAGTTGGCCCATTGGACCGGATACTGAGCAATAAAAGAATAAAACTATGCCCATATAATACTTTGGGAAGCCAGAGTTTGATGTCATCCATTTGTTTGAAGTTTAAAATACCAATTAAAATGGGCAGTGTAAGTTTATAGAAATCTCACCTGCCCAACCCCTGCAACTAAGAACTGTCCGGATTTTGCAAAAGCCAAGGAATTTACAAACCCAACCTGTGTTGCAAAAGACATGCATATAATCAGTCAAACCACATTGATATAGACATCAGTTTACACAACAATCAACATCACAATTGCAAGCACTATGAATGAAAAACCAACATGGAGCAGTAATTGATCATAAAATAGTTAAATGCCATGTGACCCACTGAAAATGATGATGCTCTTGTTATGACTGAAGAACCATACAAGTAGAAAATTATACTGCAGCCCTAGGAAATATGCAGGGTGGAGCACTGAACAGGCACTTAAAAAAATTAGCTTCGACGTGTGCCAACTTCTAGTAAAAATAAAAATAATACTCGCTCCATCCTGATTTGTTTGTCCAACACGATTTGCCAACTTTTTTAGGGAACCAAATGATTGATATAGAAGTAATAGATTTCCAGAAATACCCTCCATTCATTTTGGTAATCCAGTAAGGCAGTAAACGTAAGCGGGAATTTTGTCTGATTCGCAATCTTTCAGATAACTCTGAAAAAGCCGTAAAAGAAGTTTCCAAAAAAATTGGAGCTAAATTAGTCAAACAATTGTCACCCATAATATAACCCAATGATTCTTGAATTTGAATTTAAAAGAAAAGGGGGAACGGCATAAAAGGAAATTTACATAATCTAACTCGGTGATTTTTGAAATTGGAAAGTCAATTTGGGACATGCATAAGTCAAAAAGGAGGAGACAAACAAATCAGAACGGAGGGAGCAGCAAAATTGTTGAGGTGCAACTATTTTATAGCTGGTCATCATAAATGCTACTCCTGCTATTAAGATCAACAAAAGCGAAACTTTAAAGACACCCTTCTGTCGCACTGCCACTAATATATTAAAGAGTGCTATACTGCTATCTCAGTTTCAGTTATAATTGAACCCCCTATTCACGCAGCCATCAGGATGTTATTGTGTTGCAGACCAAAGCCATCAATAATTTAACAGTTGAAAAAAGTCATTTCCACTACTAACATGATTATCACCCGAAAAGAAAGTGTGTGCTACCATAGATGCGATGGCAACAATCTGTAAGAACCAACAACTCTTCGTTTGCACAAATATCTCCCGTGTTTACCAATTTTACAGATTCCCTTGTATAAATAAAGAAGACTGTAACCACTCTCCTAGATTAAACCTTGCGTTTACTCCAAGAAGACGCCGATCTGATTTATTTGTGCCACAACCACATGAAATTAAATGCTCCTTAAAAGTTGAAACTCTTCTAGGACCCAACTTGATGCTTCATTCGTACGTACTCTTAAAAAAAAAAAACAGCAGGTTTGATTTGTAGGAAAGATGACTCAAATTTAACAGGCTTAAGATTCGACATCAAAATTTCTATTGGCGAACAGAGTATCATCAACATAAATAATAAATGCTAAAGTAAATTTCCTCTCCTTTTAGCCTACAGTCACTTCGTCTCCAGCACAACAGACTATAAGTTCTTTCCAACAGTATCGTAGACTTTTTGAAAGGGTTATTAATGGAGTACATCATTGGTATGCTTTTTGACAGATAAATTACAAGTACCAACACACGATTCACAAAGGAATTTTCCTCCACAAAAAAGTTATCGATAGGAAACAGCTGTCATTGACAGCCACCACATCTAATCATTTCGCAAAGCAACACAAGAGAAACTAAAAATAGGCACATGTAACCTTACCAGTGGAAGCTCGAATAAGGGCCTCATGCCTTTGGATTCGCTTTCAATTGCCCAAAGACGAACAAAACCATTACCGGCTCCTGAAGCAGCAACATCGCTGCTTCTACATACAGAGATAGAACTAACCCATGAACATGCGGATGAACAACAGTTTGCAGAAATCTGGGTGCCATTTTCTGCGGAGGTGTAATCAAAGAAAACATCTCAGTAAGATGGTGTTTAAAGAGCCTATCACAGGTAATTTGAGTATTCAAATGCTCAGATGAAAAGACAACCAAACACACCACTGCGCTGAGCGCGCATTCGGATACACATACATGAGCAGAACAGACGCCTGCGCCCGCACATGCACGTGACAAAATCATTAAACAAGGGGTGAATTCAACTATAGATTGACAACTAAAACCTACACCGCACATGCACATAAAAAAGGGAAAACAGAGATGCGCATGCATATTGCAAGGGCCCACATACCAAACTGATCCTACACAATTCCTGAAAATACAAGTTATAGCAAAAACCTATTTTTTTTTTTTTTCCTGATTTCTCTCATGCACAAGAAAAAAAATTGCGTTGAACACCTAAAAGATGTCGGGCAATTCAGAAATAAAAGAAATTATTCCCTTAAACACTTTTCGTTGCAAGATTTAGTCCTGATAGAATATAAAAAAAGAAAGCTGAAAAGAATTTTGCGCTCTGAGTTTTATAGGAGTTTTTTTTATAAATAAAGTGAAAATTTGAAGAAGCAAAGTAGAAATGTTAAACATGGAAAATTTACCTATGTGGCCATTGGGTAGTCCTTCATTCTCTCTTTGTTCTAAAGTTTGAGGAGTTACCAATGCATGTGCATTTTTTACAATGTGAAGAGGCTTCTTCCGCAAAACACTCCAATGCTCAATACTTCCGTCATCCGAGCCCGACAAGAACTCATCATTATTAATAAAACATCCACATTCTAGAGACGACGCTGGAGCACGAAACACCAACCGTGACTCCTCTGGAACCTATTTTGCGAACAAAACAGCCAATGGAAACTCAATGATTAACAAGAACAGCTTATCCTTTACAAAGGAATACAAGCAAGTGTCTGTGGTTCCGTCAGTTTGTCCTGAACACATTTAGAGCCGCATAACACAATTACTTCAGATAAGCAGAGTCTACATCACATGAATACAGACAAGTGATCAAATAACAACGGAAAATAACCATATGCTGCAGTAACACGCCAGAAAAGGGTTTTACATAGACTTGGCAGTAAAAATATAGCCTTCAAATTAAAAATGATTTGGATAGAAGGACAATATAGATTCTAGTATGCTACACACTGTCAGCAAAAGTAAGAACCAGGAAAGTAGTAAACTATCCTGTCTCCGCCTCTCTATTTAAAATGTTTTAACACGATACAGTTATATTGCAGTCAAACGCCATGAAAGGGTTGTACATAGACTTCAAAAGCAAAAATATGTCTTAAAAGTTATTTTGGACCCAAGGAAAAGATAGATGCTAGACACAGTCAGTAAAAGACTGTAGCCTGAAAAGCAAAAACAATCCTCTCTCTCTCCGGATTTCTTTTTCTAATGTTATAAACCTCCATGTGCAGTTCACATTCAGGAAATACATCTACGAAAATACAATATGTTTAAGATAGCTAGGTTACAAGTCAACTCTCAAGATGATCATGTCAAAACCATCAATACCCTCTGATTCTTATATTTTCTCTTCCTTTTTTTTTATAACATGGGCATGATCATGCACAACTTGGATCCCGGGGCATTCAAGATGGAGCTGGCTTCTACAATTCTCTCCAAGTAGCTCAGTAGAAGTTACGCACCAAATCTCTAAAGACAAACTCTCACATTGCATACATAAACATGCAACTATGTGCAAGCAAACAACAACTAGATTACTAGTCCAGCCCTTTGAAAGACATGAAGAAATTTCACAACCAACCAACCACTTTTGCTAAAGTTATGCTGTTATGGCTTACCTTAAACAAGTGCATTGCCCGATCACGTCCAACAGTCAAAACACGTTCCTTCCTCAGGCAATCTATGGTTAACACTTCACTTTGGTGACCAAATAACGTGTTTATGTAAGCTCTATCTTCTGCATTCCAAATCTTAATCGTTCGATCAAATGATCCTGAAAATAATTCTGAACTTCCTTGCCTAAAAGTCAAACAAGACACAGGTCCTCGATGACCTGGAAAAGCCTGCAAATAAGAATGTTGGTAAGTTTTAATAAGTGATAGCAAACCTAAGTGAAGGCATCAGCACATTCATTTGGAACATGTCGTTGGTAGTGACACTCAAGTGCAAACACACTTCCTAAACAAAGTTTATTTTGAGAAGAATATGGTGAAGGTTAAAAAGTAACATCCAAATAGGTACCATTAACGGGTTTGATAAAAATTCAAAACTTGGTGCAAAGGAAAAAAATGCATCCCTTCCAAAGTTACTTATCGAAATAAGAAAAAGCATGCTGTTATTATGTTGAAATGTCAACCCACAAATAAGTGTGGAGAGTATGATGCAGCCAATAGCCAAATAAAAAATCTCACTCTTCATTTTCATTAATTGACTGACCCATCACAGCAGTGAATATAATGTGCTTCAAGCAGAACTTGAATTCTACTAAACTATTGCATGATAGTTCTAAATCCTGGTCTCACACTGAAGGGTTACATGGGTGATCATGCGCGTGTAATGAACTCTGAAAGCCACTGTTAGTAACTTAGACTTGATCATTCTAGGCTACAATGTTAGGCTCAAACAACATTTGACCTAAGAAGCACAGTTATTGACCAGGAAATGACTTGTTGATGCGGCATACCAAAGAGTTGGCAAGCCAATACATGGGGCAAGGGCATCAAAATGTTGCTTCAAATATATTTCCATAGAATAATTGTCGTTACTTCATATGTTCGAAAAGAGAATTAAAGACCTCATCTTATTTAAGGAACTTCAGTATTGAGCAGACTTGATCAAAAGCTGTAAAAGTTTCAGAATCTTAAGACCAATATTCACCTAGACCTCTTCAAGCCTCAAATAGGACAATAAAGCACAGAAAAAGGGAAACCAGAAATTTAATAGGAATTTACCTGAATATGTTCTCGAGTGCGGGTATCCCATAAATGAACATGACGATCTAAGCCTCCACTCGCCAAGTAACGACCATCTGAGCTAACAGCCAATGATAAAACTTGCTTGCTATGCTTTTTTACAGCTCGGCCTTGTGGATCTTTTGCACCATGTGACTTCAGAATTTCCTCACTAGGCCAAAGGTATTTTTCAGTTTTCCCGCTACCTACATCCCAGTGAACAATAGTGCCATCCTTGGAAGCTGAAAATCCCCTTAAGTCATCCTCAGACAAAGCTACAGCATTGACAGACTGCCGGTGCTTCACTAAGACCCGAAATCCATCACTTGTTTCCGGTTTCTGAACCCTAATTTGTTTATAGTAAACAACTCAATCATCCAAATCCAATCAACAATCACCATTACCAAAGAATAGAGAGCCACCGTATTACTTTCTCCAAATACTTGTCAAATTTAGAATTTATTGTTTACACCGCATATACACGCAACTCCTACAAAAAACGATCAAACCAAAATACTAAATAGAGAATTTTCCCATCCTAGTTTGTGTGTTTGTGTCCATGAGAGAGAGTTGTGGGGGAGAGTAGGAAAGGATTAATTTAAATTCTGAAATTTCCTTTAGGAGAGGGCAACCAAATGGAATGTTATCATACAATCTGAAATTGTATTCCACCGTACAATGTACATCAACAGAAGTTACAGAACCATTCAAAGTGACTTAGTACACATTGGAAATGAATGAAAAATGTGAAATATTTCACATTTTTCATTCATTAGTGTACCTAGACAAACACTAGGGCTAATGAAAAAACCCAAATATTGACTTAAACTTAAATTTGGGTGAGGAAAAACTCAACATCCCTCTACACACTAATTCTCAAGCTCCTATCAAAATGAACTTCTCAGACTATTCTTTACACACAATTTTCAAGGCTTCTTTGTGACACTCTCCAATTTCCTAATCTTCCAATAGAGAGTTTACTCAAATTTACACTTAAATTTGGCTTTCCCATTGTAGTGTTTTGTATTCAATGAATCGATATAAAAACTTAATGGCTGAAGATGACCTTGGGCATGAAAAATAGTGGAAAGCTAACACATTTTCTAAGTACTCTATGCCATACCATAATCAAGGGGTTTAACCAAATTGCTTCCATTTGCACAATCAAAAAGACAAAATTTTTCGATAAATCAGTATCCGAGCCAGCTTACTTGCTAACTCTCCAGTAAAAAAGTCAATTAATTACCTAGAAGCAATCAGTTTCCTCACACGCCCACTCTCCTCCATCTGCTCTTGCAACAGAATCTTCGCTACAAGCGAATCTCTCTCCCCTTCTCTATCCTCCCCATCATCACTCCTCTCTCGCTCCTCCTCCTCCTCCTTCTCTCTCCTCGCTATCGCCCTTATCTTCTCCAAGTACGCCTCCGCCACCTTCTTCCTCTTCTCGGCCGCCGTCTCTTCCTCCTCCACCGCTTCTTCTTCTCCTCCAGACATCTCGTCATCAAAATCCTCCTCTTCGCTGCTCTCTATATCCTCGTCATGGTCCATTTTGCTACCACGTTTCGATTCATCGTCGAAGAATGGGTCGCTGTCGATTGAGAATGCTCGCTTTCCTGTTTTCGGACCCTTTTGAGCCGAAGCTTTTTTCCTCTTGAGATTTTTGTTCTTCATGATTCACTGTAGAGAGAGAGAGAGAGAGAGAGAGAGAGAGAGAGAGAGAGAGAGAGAGAGATGATTAGCGTTTATTGGAGAGGGGCTGGGTATGGTTAGGGTTTAAGGGTCTAGGGTTTTACTGGAAGAGGAGAGAGGGAAAGAGTGGGGGAAGCTCAGAGAGACGAAGATGTGTGTCGTTGGGCCGACCGTCCCGAAACTGCATTTTGAAGTGGGCCGACGCTCCAGTTCGGCGGGCCTATTGGGGATTCTGGGCCGATGTTTCACTCGAAAAGTGGGCGTAGCACGGTAGGAGTGAAATCGGTCCAATTCGGTTTGATTTTTGCCTATTTCCACCACCAAAATATACATTTCGGTTTTGTAAAGAGTAGAACTGAAGTTGGACCAAACATCATGTTTTCCAGTTTCAAAAATGCAAGAAAGAGTCTACTATTTATTTATCATTGTAAATAAATACGAATCACAAGTTTCGGTTCAATGTCAAATTGTTATCGGGGGCCTCATCAAATTATTACCAGTGACAATCTCTTAAATTGTGAGAAGAATTCTTAGACAATCTAAGATACTTATTGGAGAAAATCTAAAGTTTATCCAAGGAAGTTTTGAATTAATTATTTTCGATTAAACTATCCTTGATAATTGCTAAAAGTACCCACATGTGTCGGCTTGAAATCAAATTGCTATCGGTAACAATCTCTTGTGTCGTAAGAAAATTGATAGGTATTCCGGAATGGTTGTTGCATAGAATCTAGTGTTCGTAAAAAAGAAGTTAATATAAATCTTTTCAGTAGTTGTCACAGACAATTATTGAAGATATTTCACAAGATCTGAAAATACCTCAAATTGTTACCGGTAACAATTTCTTTCATAGTGACGAAATTGTTTGACTGTCTTGGACACTTTCTAAAGATAATCCATTGTTTATTAACATTAATAGCAAATTAATCAATTGCAGTAACTATCTCGAAATTACTTGAGCTCTGTTAAGTGTCGGCTCCACATTAACTTGTTACAAGTAACAATCTCTTATGCTGAGATAAAATTGTTGAACTTTTTCTCATAAAGTTAATGAATAGGAACTATTGTTTATGAAAAAGAAAAAGAAAATAGTACTTTTCAAAAACAGTCCCAAGCAATTGCTACAGCTCTCCACAAGTATCGACTTCATATCAAAATGGCTACCGGTATCAATCTCTCGTACAGTGAGAAAATTCCTAGACTATTGGAGTATTTATCAAGTGGACATTAAAATAATTTTTTACCTGTAAATATCCCATAAAATTATTGGAGCTCTCTCACAAGTGTCACCTCTACATCAAATTGTTACCTATATCAATTTATGCACATTGAGAAAATCATCAGATTGTCCAGGATGGTTACTAGAGAGACTATGTAATGCTTTTGAATATAAATAAACACGAATCCATTGAAGTAACTATCACCGACATTTTCAGTTAAACATCAAATTGTTATATTAGACCACATCAAATAATTACGGATAACAATTTCTTGTGTCTCACTAAGATTGTTAAAATTTTCAAAATGGTTATTGTAGAGAATTTAGTGTTTATCAAAAAAATTATAAGTGTTTACCAGATTAATTATCCCAACATTTTTTGGGGTAATTTTAATTATCCCAACATTGCTGGAGCTATATCAAGTGTCAAGTCTACATCAAATTATTACCAGTAACAATCTCTTGTACTCGGAGAAAGTTGGTGTACTTTGATGAAAAATTACTAAATAGAATCTAATATTTATCAAAAGAAAATAGAAATAAACCTTTTCAATAAATTGTCCCATGTAATTGTTAGAGCACACTACAAGGGTTGACTACACATCAAATTGTTACCAATAACAATTTCTTGCACAAATGAGAAATTGTTAGACAGTCGTGGATTGAATCTAATGTTTGTCAATAGAAAAATAAAATTATCTTTTGTCTATAAATGTCCCAAAAAAATATCGGAGTCCTTCCACAAATTGAGTTCCATATCAAATTGTTAGCGGTAATAATCTCTTGCACACCGAGCAAAATTATATAAAGGCTTTTCGATATAGTTACTCAAGAGGCTTTAATGTTTGTCAATGTAAATAATAAACATGAATCAATTCAAAAAACTGATAAACATGAATCAATTCAAATAACTGTCATGGACAATCTCAAAAATGTCGCTCAATGTCAAATTGTTATTTGGAGGCCGCATCAAATAGTTACTGGTAACAATCACTTGTATTGTGAGAAGTTTTTGGCCTATTGGGAACACATACTAGACTGGTGTCTATCAAATAAATTTTAATTTAATTCTTTGAACCAGTTGTCCCAGACAGTTGCTAAAGTTAGTTCCACACGTGTCAACTCTAAATCAAATTTTTAGCGATGACATTCTCTTGCATCATGAAAAATTTGTTAGGATTTCTAGAATTGATTATTGGAGAGAATCTAGTATTAATATGAAGTAACTGTCTCAGACAATCGTTGGTGATCCCTTGGAAGTTTCGGCACACTTTACTGGCAGCAATCTTTTACACAGTGAAAAAATTGTTTGACTGTTGGGCAATTATCGGATAAAATCTATTGTTTACCAAAATGAATCCTTTTTAGTAATATCGTAGGCATTGTTGAGGCTATTTCAAGTGCCAGTTTCACATCAAATTGTTACGTGTGACAATCACTTGCACTAAGAGAAAGTTGTTGGGCTTTTAGGAAAAGTTACTAAAGAGGTTCTAATATATTTACTAAAAAAATAGAAATTAATCTTTTCAATAAATTGTCCAAGGAAATTGCCAGAGCTCATCACAAGGGTCAACTACATATCAAATTGTTACTAGTAACAATCTATCGCACAATGAGAAAATTGTTAGACTATCGTGAATGGCATCTAATGTTTGTCAATGGGCAATTAAAATTAATGTTTGGCTGTGAATGTCCAAAACATTATTGGAGCTCTATCGCAATTTTAAGCTTCATAACAAATTGTTACCGATAACAATCTTGTAATTTGAAAAAAAACTATAAGGGTTTTCTGGGATGGTTTTTGGAGAGACTCTAATGTTTGTCAATGTTAATAAACATGAATCCATTCAAGTGACTGTCTTAAACAATCTTACAAATATTGGCTCAACTTCAAAACATTATTGGAGCTCTATCGCAATTTTAAGCTTCATAACAAATTGTTACCGATAACAATCTTGTAATTTGAATTTATCCAAAAAAAATCTTGTAATTTGAAAAAAATTATAAGGCTTTTCAGGGATGGTTTCTGGAGAGGCTCTAGTGTTTGTCAATGTACATAAACATGAATCCATTCAAGTGACTGTCTTAAATAATCTCACAAGTATTGACCCAACGTCAAATTATTTTACGGGATCATATCAAATTGTTACCAGTAATAATATTTTGTAAGTTCAACTGCCTGGACACTTATAAGGCAAAAAGACAAAAAAAGGATGTATTAATATGAAAAAGGAGTGTGAAAAATCATTATATATATATATATATATTTTAAATTATAGTTTTCTTTTCCAAAAATTCCCTTGGATTTGAAGTAGTAATCACTTCAATGCATGGATGGAAAAAAAAATTGTTCACCCTCACTAAAAGAGGGTGAACAAAACATTCACCCTGATTGGTTGAAATTGTATGGGGCCCATAAAAATAATGTGGATCCCACCATAAAGTGATGTTATGCTTACCAAAAAGTCTATGGATTCCATGGGATACACACTATTTTAACCAATCAAGGTGAATGTTTTGTTCACCTTCTTTGGGTGAGGGTGAACAAATTTTTTCTTCATGGATAGTTTGTGCAAATTTTGATACTTGACGGGGTAATGTGTGTCCGAACTAAACCCCGGTAGGCTTCTCATGTAATTATTGACAAATTCTCCATCACTTCAATTTTCATCTTCCTCTTCCCTTCCCCACGACTTCCTACCTTAACACTCGAAACCCTAATACCAACAATTGACAAACTCCACTTCCCTGCACTCTTCTCTTTATCTCTCTCTACTCAGCACACACCTCGAACCCGGGTTTCTCCGATCACATTCAGTCGACCGTCGTACAAATGCTCGGCGGATTGTACGGCGATCTCCCTCCACCTTCATCCACCGACGATGAAAACCGCACACCCAACAAAAACTCATCCAACGTCTGGTCCAGCAGCCACAAAATGGCTCCTTCCACTCTCCGCAAACCCGCTTTCGCCCCGCCCCAAACCGTCCTCAAACCCCAGCACAAGCCCAAGCCGGCCCACCCCCCGCCCCAGCCCAGGACACTGACTTCATCGGCGCCCGACGACGGCGGCCGGAGCCTAGTCGGGGTCACGTCCACGGTCCTAGAGGAGTACGATCCGGCTCGGCCGAATGATTACGAGGAGTACAGAAGAGAGAAGCAAAGAAAATTAGCCGAGGCGGAGGTGAAGAGGGAGTTGGAGAGAAGAAGGAAGGAGGAGGAGGAGAGAGATAGGGAGAGGAGAGAGAGGGAGGTGGCGGAGAGGGAGAAAAGAGATAAGGAAAGGGAACGGGAACGGGAGAGGGAGAATTTGAATATATCAGGGGAGGAAGCGTGGAAGCGGAGGGCGGCGATGGGTGGGGCGGGATCGGTGCGTCCACGGTCGCCATCGCCTCCGGGGGCGAGTGGGGAGGGAGGTTTTGCGATAGGGAAGTCGGAGTCGGGCGGGTTGGGAATTGGTGCAGGTGGGCAGATGAGTGCAGCACAGAGGATGATGGCGAAGATGGGGTGGAAGGAAGGGCAGGGGTTGGGGAAACAGGAGCAAGGGATTACTACTCCGTTGGTGGCTAAGAAGACAGATAGGAGAGCCGGGGTTATTATCAATGCAAGCGAGAAGGTTATTATCAATGCAAGCGAGAAGAAGGTCAAGTTCACGCCTACTCGGGTTTTGTTGCTCAGAAACATGGTATGTGAAATATTTCGTCGTGTAATGAAACGAGTTTATATAGTTGCTGCATATTATTTAGTGTGTTATATTAAGGGGTTTTGCAATGTTCAAATTGGTGATGGATATGGTAGATTGGGTTCTGTAATCCAAAATTAGATTTCTTGGGGAAACAGAAGAATGTAGTCCATTTGTCTAGTATAACTTGTTCCATAGCATTGGAAATGGGAAAAACTGGAGTACAGTGAAAAGTGAAAACAATAGAGCGACAATGGTCGAATCTAACCCCAACTAAGGTAATATAATGTGAACCATGGAAGGCTGTTGATGTGGTGAACGTAGGTTTGTTGTAGGGACTTCTTTTTAGATTTAGGAATGATCCCATGTATAGTATCCCATGTCCAACCAAACAAACCTATCAGTAAATGGTCTTCTTTTTTCTTGGTTTTTCGGCCTCAAGCAAGACTAAACTTGGTTGTTTAAGGCGCAATCTTGGAAAATAGATGTAATGCTGGTAATGTTGGAACAGTTGGGGGTAGGAGAAGTCGAGAACTGCAAATTGATGGCATGGATTTGGATATAGGGATGACATTTTGCTGTTCATGTTACATTTTCTAGTGCCTTTGAATCTTCTGTTAGAGAGTGCATCCTTTGGAAAGCAGATGAACTTCTGATAGTCTTCAATTAACATTGTAGTTTGAGTCAGATAGAAAGAGTAGGTGTCGTATCCTGCGAAGACTAAATGGTTGCTTTTTCAAGGTGAGCCCTTATCTATGCAACCTATATTGATTGAATTGTGTATATACCCTAAAAGAAACCATTAAATAGCAAATGCTTTTGAGGCTTAAGATTGATTGGAAGGACACAGAGATACCATACTCAGCAAGATTAACAGTAGGTTTGGATTGAGTCTATGGTTTACTTTACGAGTTTGGTAGTTTATTGAACTTTTTCAAGTTCTCTTACCCTCAATTGAAGGCTAACCTTGGTCGAAGGTGTCTTTTGAGGTGGATGTGTGTAAGTAGCTTCTCCCCTAGTTATTATCACTGTTATATTTGCCAGTTTCTTAAGTGCTTGTGTGGGAGGTAGTTTTCGTTTGCTTGTAACACAACTACGCAAGTACGAAACGCTAGTAAGGCATATATGGCTTGTTATTGACCAGTTATATCTGAGACACTTGTTATTGTTTGGCTTTCTTTGCCCCTAGTACTTCACTATGTTGTAAGTTGTAACTAGTCTATGCGTAGGCCTGTACCCTTTTGAGTTATAGATTTTTTTCTTTTTGATCAAAGATACTATTTCACCATTTGATATTTTCTTGTACTGTATTTGCAACCATCTCGCTTTTAATAATTACATAAGTTGTCATGGTGCAAGGATCAATACCAAGTCTGAGGAAAGGGTTTTAGTTTGGGATGAAAAGGATCCTTGTATCAATTTAAACTATGAGAGAAGGATCCTCAGTCAGTAAAAAATTACAATTAGAGAATTATGTTTGAGCATCGGACTGGAAGGTTTAGAGTCTATAGATAGTAGGAGTAAAGTCCATGTATCAAATGTAAGTTTTGGAACAACAACAGAACAAATACCGAATAAGTGAGAATTGGAATTCATTTTATACCAAAAGTGAGTACTTCCGATATGTAGATTCTATTGTTGATAAGAATGGAGAGATTGGAGAATGAATCAAACTAGGTTGGCTGAAGTGGAGGGTGCTTCTGACTCATTTTGCAATAGATGGGATTTGCCTTCAAAATTTAAAGAAACTTTATGAAACAACTACAAGATCAGCAATGCCTGTACAAGACTAAATTTTTGGAAAAAGCCACATTCATAGTTTGATGGTCTTCGGCTGTTATCAAAGTCCTGTGTGTTGCTTGTTCGATTCGCAGGGCCCCTCCCAGTTCTGATTTTTAGCTTTACTTAAAAGGAAAAAAAAAAGGACTAAAGTTGGGCAAGTAAGAAACACTTGTGATAAAAATGACTCTAGGTAAGAGTAAGATGATGATGGCAAGATGAAGACTAGGTAGCACTAGGAGAGATTGAATTAGAAAATGAAAAGTTGCTGAAATAATGGGGGCTTAAATTGGTAGAATTGTTTGGTCACATACAAGTATACAACAAGGATCGGTAGATATGATGGTAAGTAAGAGTCCTACGGTTAATATTATGCAAATGCTATGATTACCATCGGTAGTTGGCTGAAATGGGTAACAAGGTTCGGTGTATTTTGGTTTGGTTTGGTTTGTCATGAAGTGTTTGAAGCCTTAGGAGATTGTTTCTGGTGCCTGGTATTGATTTGTGGATCTACCTTGTTGAGCCTCCTTGAGTTTATTGATACAAGAGACCACTTTGTTGGGTTTGCTGATGAGCTTCATAAACTTTGGGCCTTTGGCCTTGTGTAGCTTGTTTCCAGATCTGATGTCTTTGCAAATTTACTACTCGATGACTCCTTTTTACCCCTGTAGCATTTTGCGTGTGTTTTTCTTGTATGTAAATTCTTCGGATGATCTTCATTACAAATCTACACATTTCAATTCATCTTGTCGTAATGAGTTGGGAACGTGTATGAGAAGATAACTCATCTGGAGAAATAGATGACTTAAACAATATTGTTCTCTTCTTGAAGGTGGGCCCTGGTGAAGTTGATGATGAGCTAGAAGACGAAGTCGGATCCGAATGTGCCAAGTATGGGATTGTAACTCGGGTCCTCATATTCGAGATTACAGAGCCAAATTTCCCTTCCGATGAGGCAGTTAGAATCTTTGTGCAGTTTGAGAGAGCGGAAGAAACAACCAAAGCGGTTGTTGATCTTGAAGGCCGTTTCTTCGGGGGTAGAGTGGTCAAGGCTACTTTTTACGATGAGGATAAATTCAATAAGAATGAGTTGGCTCCGATGCCAGGGGAAATCCCCGGTTTCTAAATCCCAGGATAAGCTTCAAATATGTCCAATATTTGGCTCTTTTCGGAATTCTTGGTAGGCATGTATTTGAACTTCTTGACACATGATAGAGGGTTTGGGTTTGTAAGATTAAGTTTGTTCTTCCTCACTTGTTCATGTAAGAAATTGCTAAATGTGTAGAACTAAGCCAGTGGAAACTGCTGCGAACTTGTGGGAGTTGGTTTTGTCTATTCAAATTCAATGCAATAGGACAATGTGAAATTGTTAAAACGGTGAAATGAAATGATCATAACTCTCATGTCAACGTTTCTTTTCCTCTGGAAATACTTGTAAAAAACTGTTCTTTGGACGGGATCATCATTTCACCAAGTTTAGGTAAATGCAAATAAAGGAATGGCCATTTTCGGCTTTTGCCAGAAAACCAGCCAGCTTAAAACCCAAACAGATTAGAGTGGGGTTAGGTATGAAGTGGTATTTGTTTCATACTTTCTTTGTAACGTTCTTTCATACTCCTCTGTCTCAATTTAAATGTCCTCTACGGGAGAGTCGGGGAGACTGGACTACTTTGATTTTAAAAAATAAAATACTTTCAAAATTACTTTTTAAATTATTTTTTGCACCGTTCAAAAGATCTCAAGGAGTGCTTTTGAATGATGTAATTTTTTTTTTAAAAAAATATTTAGAAATTGTTATAAAACCAAGCAGAAAATGAGAGCTAAAATGTAAGTAAAGTGCTAGACACAAATATGTAGAAAAATTAGTCTTTTCGACTACTCAAATATTATTCAGAGTAGTATTTTGGTCTCTGCTTTTTCTTTCTTTCTTGCTTGTATATCTTCTCTTTTGTTGAACGATACATTATATAGGCAAAAGCTCTCTTTTACAACCAACATATTTACTTCTATCACACAAACCAATAAAATCTATATGGTCATCCATACAGAGCTTTTATAACACTCCCCCTTGGATGACCAAATACGTAAGAACATACATCATTAAAACCTCACCAAAGTAAACCCAATGAAAAAAACCTTAGGTGAAGGAAAAAGAGTACACAGTGAAGAAAACTATCTATAGATTGCCTCATTAAAACCTTGCTAAGGAAAACCCAATGGGACAAAACCTTAGACAAAGAAAAAAAGTACAATTGTCTGTCTTTCAACATCAATTACTCCCCATCAACTTTGCATGATAGGTCTTTGAGTCGGCGCATCCCAATGCGGTTAATAAACTTCTTGAATGCTGCGGTTGGTAATGCCTTGGTGAATAAATCTGCTAGATTGTCGCTATAACGTATCTGCTGAACATCAATATTGTCACGACCCAAATCCAACAGATTTAATTATCGTGACCGGCCAGTGAGCTTTTCTCACCAAAGGCCTCTATCAACATTTTTCTACATATATTTTTTCCTTTAAATTTAAAATAAAACCACTTATCATTACGGAAACCCAATTTTACAATTGGGACTTGCTTGAGTCATTTATTCATTACATAGGATACATTTCCAAGCATAAAAAATTGGGAAACCCAATTTTATTCGCTTTTATAGATTTCAGGGACATCATCCGGATGCATCATTATTAAACCTGGATGCCCAAGGCGAACATGTCATAGCATGAAAATTTTTGGGTTGGAGCACATCTGGTGCATCATAGTATATGATTTAATTGTTCTAATCGTCGTATAATATAACCCAGAAAATAATGCAGATATTTTTTCTAATACTAGCTTCCGGCCAGATACATTAGAAGTGATATATAAATATTCTTTTCTACCTTCGTTTGTGGTTTCAATGTGATAACCATTATGATGTATTTCCATAAAACTTAACAGATTTCTTTTGGATTTGGTAGAATACAAAGCATTGTCAATATTTAAATTTGTTCCGTTGCTAGAACAATATTTGCTTTTCCAGAGTCTTCAATTAGGTCTACAGAACCTGATATTGTATTGACATAAGCTTTTATCTTTGTCAAATGTTTGAAATATCTATTATCTCGAAGAATAGCATGTGTCGTACCACTATTTACCAGACAGATATCTTCTCCAATTATCTTTGCATTTGGTAATGTCCCATTAGTATCCATGCTCCTACATGTAAAATATAAATTTAAAGATTTCATAGATAAGTAACTAAAACACAACTTAAAAATTTTATTCCAAAAACTAAATACAACATGACATATCTCATACAACATTATCGAAACATAAAATTAGTCCTCAGACTATTATTTCAGACATAAGCAAAAATACTTTAGTCCAAATGCATGGACCAATCAGAGTAGTCATCTCCATCATCAAAGAAATTATTTTTTGTCCCACTAGGTCCAGCAGGTAAATCAGACATATCAAAATATAAGAAGTCAAAAGGTTCAAAAGGGTCAGTTTGATTAACTTGATCAATGAAATTGATTTCAATTTCTTTTCCTTTCCCCTTGATAAATGCCTGGTAAAGATCAATCAAATGTTTTGGCGTACGACAAGTACGCGACCAATGACCTTTCACTCTACATTTGTAACAAGAATTTTCAGTATTCTTAAAAGGTTTAGCTTGCAAATCCTTTCCCTTTCCATGGGATACATCTGACCTATCCCACTTATTTCATTTTTGGGGAAAATCAACTTTCTTGCTAGGCTTCTTAATGTGTCCTCCATGGACTTGGTAGTTATGGCCACCACGCCTCCATCCGCGTCCGCGCCCATGACCTCGACCACAACCACGACCACCTCCCTGACTGTGAAATGAGACTCTATTTGCTTCTGGAAATGGCATAGATCTGGTTAGGCGAGACTCGTGATTGTTCATTAATAATTCATTGTTATGTTCAGCTACAAGGAGACAAGATATCAAATCCCAGTATTTCTCATGGCCCATTTGTCTATGTATTTGTGATAGATTCATGTCTTTTGGGTGGAACGTGGAATATGTCTTTTCCAACATATTCATTTTTGTAATCTTCCCCCACACAGTCTTTAAAAGTGAAATAATTTTGAATCGGGCAAAATTATACTTGTTAACCAATTTGTAATTTTCAAATCTTAGGTGCATCCAATGATAATGAGCTCTAGGCAACATGACTGTCTTTTGGTGCCCATATATTTCCTTCAGGTTGTTTCACAAAACTAGTGGGTCTTTGATAGCGAGATACTCGGGCTTCAGGTCTCATGGAGGTGATGTTAGGCTTGGGCGATCCTTCAGGGATGCATTATTACCATTTATGATTGTTTTTCTGATTTTCATTGCATCAAGATAGATCTCTATATCAAGGATCCATGACAGATAATTTCTTCCAAAAATGTCAAATTCAGCAAATTCTAATTTCGTATAGTTCGACATTACCTATAAAGCAAGATATCATATTACACAAATAATCATGATATAATATAATTAAATAGTCAGAGTATGAAATTTCCCTTGACAAAGTCTACTTTGAAAAGGCTAGTGCATATGTGAGGACTTTCTTTTGAAGAAAAAATATCTTCCTTTTTTTTTTTTTAGAAGGAAGAATCTAACCCCTTTTACTAGTTATATGCCTATTAAAAAAACTATGCATAAAAAATTCCATGGGGATACTATCATCCAAGCCATGTGAAATGACAGATTAAACACTGTGGCATTGTTCATTTCCCTGTTTAGTTTTAGTTTTGATGACATTATCATTTCTCTCATTTCTCTCCACTCATTACACCTACTGACATCATCAAAACTAAACAAAATTACCTAACCAAACACAACCCATGTAGTTACAAGCCTTTCTCAGTTGGCTAAGGCTTTGCGCTGATAACGTGTTATAAAACCAAGTAGAAAATGAGAGCTAAAAAGTAAGTAAAGTGCTAGATACAAATATGTAGAAAAGTTAATCTTCTGAACTACTCAAATATTATTCAGAGTGGTATTTTGCTCTCTGCATTTTCTATCTTTCTTGCTTGTATATCTTCTCTTTTGTTGGACAATACATTATATATGCAAAAACTCTCTTTTACAACCAACCTATTTACTTTTATCACACAAACCAATAAATCTATATGGTCATCCGTACAAAGCTTTTATAAGAAAAAATACATTTTCTTTTAAAGTTAAAATAACATGATTTTACGTAGGAGATATTGACATTTAAAATGAGACGGAAGAAGTATTATGAAGTGAATCTCATATATACACAAGTCCCACTCCATGTACGAGGAATTGAGGGAAAGAGGGGATAAATGGAACCACATAAATAACATGATAAAAACAACATATACTCAGTTTTCTAGTTTTTCTTAGCATATTCTCTAAAGACAGATTAATAAAAAAAAAACAAGTGATTTTAGAATGAATTCAGTTCCACTAGTCAACTTCTTTTCCATGGAATATATATATATTTTTTATTTATGACTTTCCTATATATATAGCACTACACTAGCCCCTAATAAGGCCATATCTGGAAGAGCAAAAATATGACTAGGGCAAATTAGGAAAAACAAAAAAAGAGTGGGCCACACTTCTTCTCAGGCACGGCGTAGAGGCGAACCCGCGGGAGTGTTCTGGTTACATGCCCTGGCCTCCTGGAAGTACATCAACTTTCGCTGGCGGTGATCGTACGCCGCAGCCGTCCCTCCACTGCACGCGGCGGCGGAGGTTTGGTCGTTGAGGGCAACGGTAAGGATTCGATACGTGTCACAAGACGAAGAGGCACCGGCGCCACTACTGGCAGAGTAGTTGTTGTAAAGAGAAGTGGGCCCACCAATCCCAACCATGGAATCTCCACCGCCGACGATGAGGCTGCTGGTTGGCGTCGGCGTACTGCTTCTTCGTCCGGTACCGCATAGGGGGCAGGCACTTGGACCCTGAAAAGGATTAATTAATAATGGAAACAAATAATCCGTCAAAAGAAAAACAATTTTGTAAAACAAAAGTTATACGGAGTTATTGGTGTAATATTTTATCGTACAAAAGTTCTGCGGTAGGTGGTGCCGTCGGGGTCGATGATCCATCCAGCCTCGGCGGCGAGCTCGCGGAGGACCTCGTTGATGTCGGCGCGAGGAGAGAGGCGGTAACCGCCGTGCTTGCGGAGGCCGTGGAAGATCTTGGTGGTGATGGACCTCCTCTGCCTCTCTCTCATCTTCGTCTTCTCTTTTTCCTCTGCGCTTCTCCCTGCACCGCCGACGTTGCTTCCCACCAGGTCCTTCATGATGCTCTCTCTCTCTCTCAGATGCAAGGAATGTTGTTGTTATGAATGGAGTAGTACTACGAACAACTTTTACGACTCCCGATTAGTTAGACTATAGGCTCTTGTTTTGGGGGGCTCTAAAAGGGACGCGGGTATTGTATCGGACTCATCCCAGGTTAGGAGAGTGGCATTGATGGAAGAGAGAGAGAGAGAGAGAGAGAGAGAGAAGAGAGGGAGGGAGGGAGAGAGAGAGAGAGGGGGCGCTGTGTTTATATGCATGGAATGGATTTGCTTTTTGCATGACAGAGAAGGTATGGCAGTCAGTACCGCATGTCTCTTTCTGTACAGCAAGCACCACAGAGGAGATCACGCGGCGGAAGTGGGAGAGTGATTCTTCTGATGTGTGTGGGGAGAGAGAGAGAGAGAGAGAGAGAGAGGGGTGGTTTTAGTTTTGGCGGCTACATCAGATCAGATCAGGAGTAGTTAAAGGCGAAGAAAAGACAGGCACTCATTAGACTAGAGGATCTTTTTTGTGTGTACATTGATACACTATGTGCCGGTTTGGGTGAATTTGGTTTTTTTAATTTTGTTTTTATTGAATTTTTTTTTGTATTTGTTAGTTTTCGGTTAATTTTTTGTGATTTCTTGGCTTGTCTCGACGAGAGAAATCTAAAAATTATAAAATTATTAGCCAGATATAAAGTTTTGTGAATAAAGACGAAAAATAATCCCAAAAAACTGATTTTTTTTTTCGTTTTTATTCACAAAACTTTAAGTTTGGCTAATAATTTTATACTTTTTAGATTCTTCTCGTTGAGACAAGCCAAAAAACCACAAAAAATCAACCAAAAACCAACAAATACAAAAAAAATTGAATAAAGACAACCAAAAAACTAAAAAATCAAATTTTCCAATTCACCCAAACCAACCCTATCTTTGTAGCATGTACCATCAGTTTTACTCCTTGCTTTACCTAAATGAACAAAAGCTTCCTTTCGAGTTTTTTTTTGCTATGTTTGGATGAGTTTTGAAAAAAAAAAATTGAGATAGTATTTGGTTGAATTTTTAAAAATGATAATAATGAGATCATGGTTAGAGAGAGATAGATAGAGAAATAAAATAATGAAATAATGAGCAGAGAGATTCTTTTTGAAAAGAATTTTTTTTTTGAAATTTTTTTTTGAAAATGGAGAAAAAATGAAAGAGAACAAGGCCTTTGTGTTCGAATTCTAAACGACCTAAAAACTCGACCTCAAACTCAGTCCGGTTATAAATGAGGCAAATCCGGTTTATTTATTGAACGAACCTCTACAAGCAAACCAAGATTTCTTAAGCCGAGCGTCAAAGTGTTAAGCTTGACTTATTTACAAAATAAGCCTAAAATTCGAACACAACCATAAGCACTAGGCAAAAAGAAGAAACAGAGTATGGATGGTGGATTTAAATGAAGCTTTCACATTGCGCTTTTTATTTTTTTGGAACTGGTTCACATTATTTTTGAAGCAACAAGAAAGACACCCCGGAGGTTAAGGAAATGGATTATTACCTCTAGGTTTAGAAAAGATGTCTAATTATCACTAAGATAAGTCATTTTTTTAATTATCATTAATGTAAGAAACTTTTTGGGAGGTTTAGCTCTTAGGGTGCACTTTTCTATTATAGAATTTTAGTAGTTTAGACATTTTCATAAGGTACCCTAGGATTTTTAGCACTTTCACAGGGTACCCTGATCATAAGGTTACCCTGGGGTTTAGGTTTAGGCTGCACTTTCCTATTATAAAGTTTAGTGGTTTAGGCAATTTCATAGAGTATCCTAGGGTTTTAGGTAATTTCACAAGGTATCCTAGAATTTAGATTTAAGCATTTTTATAGGATACCCTACAGTTTAGTTTTTAGAGTGCACTTTTCTATTTTATGGTTTTTAAAAAATGAGAGAGAGAGAGAGAGAGAGAGAGAGAAGAGGGGGGGTACAGTGTCAGGTAATCTTCCGAAAAAGTGATCTACTCGTGCTTTTTTGGAAATGTGACTTCATGGTAATTATGCTCCAAAAAAGTGATCTGCTGAGAATTGGCCCTCAGAGCATCTCCAACCCATCTCTCACTCATTCTCTATTTTGGAGACTCAAATAAATATATTTTATTCAAAAAGCAAATATGGAGAATCAACAACTCCAACCCCAATTCTCTATTTTTCATCTCCCAAATTTCCCTCCAAAATTTTACTTGTATTCCTACTTCAAGTTTCAATCAAAGAACTCCTTTTGCGTTTAAATTAATTATTGGTAGTTGTAAAAATAAGTATTAGTAATCTGAAAGACCACCATTTTGGTATTGCCTGAAGTAGCTATAATCACCATGACCAAAGCCAAAGGAGTTGGATGCGTGAGCTTTGTTCTTGGATGGAGTTCACGTCCTTCTCCATGAATTTTTTTTCTTAACATTCAAGTAAATAAAAAAATAAAAAAAGATAAACAGATTGGTAGGAGGCTAGTGATGTAAATGAAAAAAAATATTATGAGAGTTGAAATAGTTTGAATTTACATTTAAGGTAATTTCAAAGCGTATTTATACCTATTTAATATTAGGCTCATTTTGAAGATACTATTAATATCTTTTCAATGATATCAATTTTATAAAAATTGAATGTATAATGTAAAAGTTATATGTCATTGAAGACGATTTAGCAAAAAGTAAATAGGATATGGTTGGTATTATAATTTGTTATCAATTGATACAAAGGATTAAATAGTAATTTTTTAAAAAGGGAGAAATGGAGATGAGTCTCCATTTGGTGGGAGATTCTCCAAATATAGAGGATGAGAGTTGAGTCTCCATTTTGGAGACCCCAAATAGAGATGGGTTGGAGGGCACAAATTCTCCAAAATAAAGATTTTGTGCTCTAAAATGGAGATTTGGAGATGGGTAAGAGATGCTCTTAAGGAAAAGTGTTTGGTACATGAAGAGTTTTCCATAAAGCCACCCAGAAAATGCATTTAACGGGTGAAATCCACCCGGTATCATACCGGGTGGATCCCAACATTTTCTAGGTGGATTTCACCTGTTGGATGCATTTCTAGATAGATTTATGGGAAACTCTTCATGTACTGCACCAGACCTTGGTGGTTAGAGGCTGAAATTGAGAAATTAGTGATTAAGATAAAAACCTCAAATGCTACCAGTTCTTCCGAGATTAGTCTGTACGAGAGACTTGAACGCAATTTTAACTGAATCCATTACGAATGAATGATTAGATTGGTCCTCAACAAATTAGCCGAGTTGTGCGTGAGCTAGCTCTACACAAGTTTATGTCCTCATGGATGCAAGTTTGTGACTCAGAGAGAGAACCTTTGTGACTACTTTCCTCTCTGTTCTCTAATTAAACTGTGCACATACACTACTTGAATAGTACCATCCCAAGCTACGGAGGCAAATTTTTAGGAGGCAAATTTCCGGAGCTAAGCCAGGGGAAGAAAGAAGACCCTCCAGGGAAGGGATTTCAACATATCCGACCAGAATTACTCACGATAAATCTTCGTCTGAATGTGTCCCTTACAAAAAGAAAAAAAAAAGGGTAACACGAATACATTTATCCAACTGTAGGTACCATTTAAGAGTCACTGAGGAATTTCAAGGTCTGGTCTCCGATCAAGCGCTTCTATCGTTGAGTCGTCTGGAAATGCATCCGGATAGGTAGCCAGAATCTTTGCCTTCAGGCTTCTGCCATTTCAAAACCAAAATAAACAGATAAATCATCCTACTCTATTGGAAATAAAAATGGATATAATATCATCAAAATGGACTACATATAAAAATAATCATGTTACATCAAGATGGAATATAGAATGGTAGGACCTGGTATGTACTGTAGGAAAAACAGTAGAAGAAAAAATAAACAATACTAAAAAATTGTTTTGGAACAGGAAAAACAAACCGAGGCCGTATATCACACGTTGCCCTTAAGACAAATTCGCCACCTCACCGGAAGTGTTGGAGGTTGTATTGGTGTTTGACTCCCAGGGTAACTCGGTCAAACTTTGTCACAGTAGTACCGTTTGTGACTGTTCGTCAAACAAAAGAATTGTTTGTACTCTATCCACCTAGGAACCAAGGGTAATGGTATAGGGTATGGGTATTGGTAACAGATACGGCAACAACCCAAAAAAGTAGGGTACCGGTACGGCGGGGGTACGACGATTTTTTTATGTATATATTTTTACAATGTTGGCATGCTTCATTAGATATGAAAAGTATAAGATATTTTATAGATAGAAGCAAGATAACAAAAGCTAATAGCATTGAACTTGAACTCATGCTGCTTGATGGACTCATTTTCCTATGAAATAAAGTGCAATAGCCTAATTTTTGTGTATGCAACTATCATAGGTTTCAAGATGGAGAGCAAAAGAAATTTCAAGGCCCATCTAAAAAATTGAAAAAATGAACATATTTTGACATAATGACAAGAGAGAAGGGGCAGCAAAAATAATGAGGGGGGAGAGAGAGGAGTCGCAGTCGCTAAGAAGATTGACAAAAAAGATTAGTCCACCCCTGCACTTGTTTTTCCAAAATCAAGCTCTAGATTTGAGTCATGGTCTCGAGTTTTTATCGCATTGAGTTCTTACATATTAAGACCAGCACTTTGAATCTTTTTCCCTTACAGAATCCCTAAAGTTTTGAAAACTTTATGAGTGTGCCCAAAAGTACCCAGAAAAGCACCCAACGAAGTACCCAAATCTCTTCCTGCTAGTTATTAAAATATTCAAAAAATTGATTAAAGATGAGAAAAACTATATTATCTCCTAAACTCAAAAGTACTCGGTACGTATTTTGGAGTACCCATGGAGTACCGGGACCCGGTACGGGTACCTTGGGGTTTTAGAAGTACCCGTGCTTCATAGCTCTCCACATAACAAAACAAAAAAAGAACTCGAAAGGAAATTCAATGGAAGAAGAAAAGCTGATGCTTGAACTTTTGGTTTTGGTTTTGGTTTTTGGTGTCTAAGAAAATATGCACGGAGAAGCCTATCCATAGGCCAAGAAAGGGAACCTTGACTTTATGACCCAACCAAAAATAGGGCCAATCTTAATGGTTGGGCAATTTATTTTGAGCTTCTGGTGAGGAACACCATTTAAAGAAACTAGTGAAGGCCAGCTCTTTCTCTATCATGCTTCCGGATAATTGAAGAAATTCAAAGCAACTCCAGCTCAAATCAACCGACGTACAGCAAGCCCAATCAAGAACCAAGTTTATTATTTAGGGATTTTGTGCCACACCCGAATCAACTCCGAATTATCCCAAACCAGACCACAAACCTCAACCTACAGGCTGCGGGCCCACGAATCTGGAGTTCCGGCCCTGGCCCCGTCTAGAGCACTAACAGAACCCAGCAATTTAGTTATTCACCTTATCTCACTTGTGAGTTGTGATCGTGGAATTGTGTTTATCCAATAAAAACTTTTGCCACTTTCATATAAATCATGCACATCCTGCAAAGAAGGTTCACTTCCACTAGTAATGGGCACCCCAAAAGGTTTCCTCCAAACCTTGTATACAACAGACCAACGCAATGAGGGTTGGATTTTTTTATCATTACCATTTCTTTGTTTTGCTCCATTAATGAGAACATAGATGACTGTATACCCCACACTTCTTCCAAGCATGCATGGAATGCTCATATAGGAGTAACAGGACTCAATTCGTATGCATAAAAAGTAGAAGAGAGGTAAATCAGATTCAGATGTATAAGGAAAGAAGGACAGACATTGTACTCTGCTTCATCAAATATGCAGCTATATCATCATAAAGAATTATGCTCGACTGACCGGCATGATACTGGTCATAGTGGGAGTTCCAGTTTAATCAATGTAGTTTGATGTATTACATTTTTCCTTCTGATTCTTCACCTTTTTTATTACTTGCCCCGGTGGGAGGTTGGGGATGTGGAGGTGCAGGTGGTTTCACAGGATGTCATGCATGTGAACCCCACCAATTATGTCACAGGTTTGGCATTAACCAAAAACTCCATATCGTACTCAGTCCATAAGAACTATGTATGATAAGTACTCAGCCATATTTAGAATGGTGGATGCAGTGATAAAATTAATACTAGTACCTCAGCTTCTGAAATATGTAATCAAGATCTGACTTCATTGACCTTAAGAGACGTGTATTTCTTGAAAAATCACTGGAAACCTCAGCAAAGCAATGCTCTGAGTACTCGTTAAAATGTGAAAGAACAGCATTACTGTCCTGCAGCCTTCCCAATCTGCAATTCAGGCATGTAAGCTAATCTTGCAAATGGAAAATAGGACAAAAAGCAAAACAAGAATAAGCAAAAGTAATGTGAAAATCACATGCAAACAGATCAGTCACCAAACTTGATGTGCAGCCCCATCCAAGGCACCGATGTTTGAAAAAACAATGGTAAAGCCGGATGTTAAACAAAAATACGAAAGCAATTTTAAGTTATGTAACAAACTATTACACTTAGAAAAGGGGAAACAATGAACACTTGACAATCCCAGACATAGAAGTTGTTTCTTTGTGGGCAACTGATGCATGGCTTGGATAAAATTCGTGTAACAAAAGGTAAGGAAATAATCAATACGCTAACAGAATACATGGAATGAGGAATGTGTAGTTTTGCTGCAGAGAAAAGGGAACAAAAGAAGTTTCTCTCTCTGTGGTTTAGGAGCACTTGCATCATTGCCTTTTAGATAAAAGCTGCAAGGTGCCTAGAGGTGTGCCACTAACTCTTTGATAGCAACATACTGGCAATAGAGAGGATCGCTACTAAAAAACTAACCAGAGAATTTTATTCGTCAAAGGAACACCCATTTTTCTCTTTCCATCTAGACCAGATAAGCATAAAGAAAACAGCAATAGAACCTGCGAAACTGTACCCCAGACTCTGGCCCCAATTGCTTAATTCTCAACATGCTACAACAATAATGACACTACTCATGTAATCCCCAACCGATGTGGGTATGGGCAGGGGAGGATTTGAGATCGAATCTAAACTTTTGCAATACATACACAAATTGGCTGCTCTCAAAAAGTTTTACGACTTCAATAGTGGTCCCGTTTACCTCAAAAAATTGAGGACTCAAGGGATGCTTGATAATCTCTAGGTCAAACTAACAGATGATTTTGATTTGGTGGTCCTGAGTCTCCCAGGAACACACACAATCAAGAGAAGAACTAGTTAGTGGTTACTATCCTAATTCCTAACCATCATCCAATTATTCTCAAGCAGCACACAACCAAAAGAGGCTTTTGGGGGGATGAAAATTAACTACAGTTGCCTATTGAGAGCCTGTTAATATAAGTCAAATGCTTGTGGAATATAAACACTTCCAAACTGCAGGTAACATTGATGATTTCCTTTTGCTCCCAACTATCAACAGAACAACAATTTCAAACCAGAAAATACCATTATCATATTTAAACTCCACGATTTGGAAAAGCAGGTGATTTTACATCTATCCGTTCCCAAAAAAAATTTAAAAAAGAAAAAAAAAAGAAAAGAGGATTGAGGACTGCCACCAATCAGTTTTATTCATCATTTCACATCGCACCAACATAGCGAAGTTACAATTACAACACACATAGGTACCACTAACCCTGAGCAATCGACTGACAAACTCAGGAGAGAGAGAGAGAGAGAGAGAGAGAGAGAGAGAGAGAGAGAGAGAGAGAGATACATGAGGTGCTGCAAGTGTTTAAGAGAATCCAAATCCTCGGCATCGATGAGAGTTTTGAATTCACGGGACAATTCTTCGGAAGCCGCTCCTATCGCATCTTTCTCCGATTGTTCCATCTCTCCGATGGCCTTTGAAAGAGGAACCTGATCAATCTTTCAAACTCCTCCTAGATTTGCTGAGAATTTAAGTTGCAAAGTCCATTATTTCAAAGGAGGAGGCCAACTGGAGAGATGAAGAAGAGTAAGAAGACAGCAGCACGGGGAAGAGGGTTTCGCCCGTGCTTTAAACGTCAAAGCGTGTTTGCAGTAAACGTCTTTAGAGAACGTGTTTTTTTTTAGTATTTGTTTTTAACATGGCATTTAAAAAAAAAAATATTATCATGGCAAATGCACTTTCAAGTCGGATTACGATTAACTTAATTTTCTTCGTTAATCTGTCTGCACCCACGATGTAAGTGTGAAACGGAAGCACGTTTTCACGTATTTTCGAAATAAAGTTTAGAAATGCACGTTTTATTTAATAATGTTTAAAAAAACCGTAAATTGGTTAATCGAGAAGCAATAATGCCACTACAACTGTATTTCAATATGGAAAATGCTTTTTTTTTATAAAAAACCCGGCTTATGTTAACATTGGGAAATTGTGCTAAAATATGTGGAAAATGCAAAAAGTAAATGTAATTATATTGAAAAATATTAAATGTGCACTGGAGTGCATTTTTTTCCTTGTTCTTAAACTATTGCAAGACCCTCTCAATTGTTCCTTTGTTGCAATAAATTTTTTAGCGTCGAGCGGGCACCATCCAATGGTTTGGAGGGATTGTAGCGAGTAAGCTCACTACACCTCTGTAGTGAGCAATCACGGCTATCTATTTGGCAATCAAAACTCTAAATTATTATGTAGAGACCCATAGATTTTAATTATTATTATTATTTAAATAGAGTTGGAAAATTGTGAGGAATTGAAATTAGAGTAAGTGGGTCAATTTGATGGTAGTATATGCTTGGGGGGCTTGGGGGCATTCTTAAAATGTATTTGAAATTTAGGGGGAATAAGTGCACAGGGGGGTATATACAAGTTATATGACTAATTTTTTTCAAACAAAACACCTCTCTCTCTCATTAAAAAGCACCGATGTTCTCTCCCTCTTGCTCTTCTCCAAAATTCTTCCACCTCCACCTCAAATCCCACTTCAAATTCCAAACTCCTTCGAGATCCTTGCTCACACAAGCCTCCTACACGTTTTTGGAAGCTTGAGTTGCATCTATTTCGCTCCGAAAGCTCATATTTCGGTTGGGGTAGCAAGGAGAAGCTAGGGTTCTTGCTCATCCTTTGTTCACAAGCTTCTAAACCTTGAGGTAGGGGAATTTCTACCATTACTAAGTGTTTTGAAGTGTGTGGTGTGTAGATGATACCCATTATTTGATCAATCCTCTATGATTTCTTGAAAACCCATTGAAAATCCATATCTTTCCTAGTTTTGAGTTGATTATAGTTTGATTTATATTTGTGGTTGATGTCCTATGTAAATTAGTTGAAGAAATGCTCTCATGAAATCTTTGATGTTGATATTTGGCCTTGGTTGGGTTGGTTTTGGAAGCCATTGAATCCCCCTTGTTTTGCTGTCAAAATTCTGCCCGTAAGGCTTCTGGATCGATCCACTATCTTCTGATGTTGTTTTGGACCAAAGTGGATCGATCCACTCATCACCTAGATCAATCCACAACCTTCTATTTTACTCCAGATCAAAGTGGATCGATCCACTCCCATAGTGGATCGATCCACTCTCGTTCTGGATCAATCCACTCCCCCTTTGACCTTGCCAAAACTTGTTTTCTTCAATTTTGGTCGCTTGTTTGTGTTTGTACTTGGCATAATCAGTCCTTAGACATCAAAATTTTGTTGAATGACTTGTTCCTAACCTATCCTAGTATAGTTGGTGACTTGGTTTGATTTTAATGCAACATTGACATGGTTTTACACCTGATGTGTGTGAATTGGAGGATTTTGACGAAATGTGTGAACTTATGTGATAATCCGAGGTGTGAGTGACATGATGACACTTGTGCGAAACCAATAAATGTGAATTGAAATGAGAACTTAAAACTTGTGATACGGGGCCGAAAGGTAGCCCGGAATGATACTTGGGCCGTTCTTTAGGCGGGTCGCGAGGAACTATGCCTTGGCCAAGGAGAAGATTATACAGGGTCGAAAGATGGCCTAGAATGATACTCGGGCCGTTTTATGGATATGTCGCGAGACATTTCTAAATATCTAATTTAAATAAATGGTTGACACGACACACCAAGCGAATTAAACACTTTTGAATGAGAACACGTGCTGGGTATGCATTGGACATACTTGGGTGATAATAAGGAATTTATAAACTTATGTGTATTTCATCAGACTCTCGTAAACTCTTGGTTATCTTATATAGCTTTCATACTCATGTCTCATCTCGCATCTGCATTTCATTACGTTTAGTTTTGGTAGACGTTTCTCTATTGGGCTAGTGAGCTCAACCTATCATTTTTCAGGTACCCAGCACGGAGCATGACTTAGATATGCATGAAGTGATTGCATACATCTTTTGAAAGTTTTAAGAGAAGTTACCTTATCATCTCGAATTTATAATTTTGAGGAGATGATTTTGTAACTTATTCATAGTATATCTTTTGACTTTGGAGTTGTAATAACTTTAACACTCGGGTGTTTCAAATTAGGGTATGGGTACCCATAGACTATTGTACCTTTTGACATTATGTTTGACTACTAAAGTTGGACTTTGACGTAACTCGTGGACTTGTTGTTTGTCCACGTGGAATTTCTTAATGTATTATCCTTTAATTTTTTGAGGGCGTGACATATTATACATAAAAGATAAGTATCTTACATGTAGGATAATTTTTTTTAATCGAAACCGTTGATTGCCGAATGGACGGCCATGATCGCTTACTACAGGGTTTACTCACTACAAGCCCCCTAATCCCCCGTTCTACGTGGTACCCGAAGGCACATCTCAGCCTTCCAAAATTGTTTTAGATGGCCTAGATTTATAGAGAGAGAGAGAGAGAGAGAGAGAGAGAGAGAGTGGGAGAAATCATTGCCATCCAAAAGTGTTTTGCACGACCGAGATTGCTGCTCGACACAAAAATTTTATCCTTTGCTACCATTGCACTCCCATATGGCGACGTATGTAGCAAATGTAAAATCCCAATACGCGGAAGGATATCCAACAACAATAAAATAACCCAGGTTGAGTTTGCCAAATGCTAAAACGAGATAAATGTATTTTATAAAAGTTGAGTTTTTTTGGGGTGTGATAAAATCAAATTGTGTTCCCAAATGATAAAATATAGTTTTGATAAAATCACCATCTAATGCCTTAGCCTTGTTTCCCATAAGATTATAAGGGAAATCCCACAAAATTTAGGGAGCTGATCATGCCAAAACCCAAATTGTTCCTTTCTTTGAATGACTCAACTGTCCTACAAAACCCATTGGAGCATCTTGATTTTATAGGAAATCTCATAAAATTAAGGTGCTAAAATGAGAAATTCCACAAAATCAACCGGTTGATTTTTTGGGATTTCCCATAAAATCTTATGGGAAACAAGGCCTAAAATCTAGTTTTGATAAACTCACTTTCTGGTTTTTATCACTTGAGAAATGATTTTGATAAAATCTGAGCTTTTATCTCATTTTATCAGGGTGAGTATTCCAAATGATAAAATCTGCTAAAATCAATATTTGCTAAAATCACCAGTTGATTTTCTCAAATGAGGAAGATTTTACTAAAATCAAAGATTTTTTTATGATACTGCGCTAAATCACAAATGTTTTTTATGATTCTTTTGCCCTTTAGCAAAGTATCAAAACACTCAAGACTACATGTCCACTTACTTCTTGTTCTTCATATGTTTCTTCTTTTACAGGAAAAAAATCGAAGTTGTTTTACTTGCTGAGGAGTTGCTATCCCAATTGTTTTGCAGTTACTAATTTAGATGAAGGTTTTTGATTCACAATATTGTAAAAGTAAAAGGGAAAAAAGATCCAATATAATGATTTTGTCTACCAAGCAAAGGAATTTTTATTTTTTTGCTGAATGTATTCTTCAAAAGTGTGGATCTGTGACTTTTCTTTCTTCATCAGAGCAAGCAACACTACGACACCCCATTTGGATGCCGGAAATGATTTTAGGTAGATTTGTAATTGAGAGAGGATTTGAAGGTGAATTTGTAATAAGCGTGGGCCCACCTTCTAAGAATGGTGAATTTTTATATAAAGTGTTTGGATGGTATTTTGAGATGGGGGATTTAGAAGGTGGATATAATGAGATAAATTGTAAAAAGACATAATTGCCCCCATTTTGTTAGCGTAATGAAAAAAATTGGATAATTAAAAAATTACAATGTTGACACCTAATTTGTCTATTATAAGTATTTTATTGCTGAAAAATAAATAAAAATTTATATTATGAGAAAAAAATTGTTGTTTAAAAAAAGTAGAAAACAAAAACAAAAAAAGTATGAGTGCTACGACCCAACATTATTAATATTGGGCATTTAAAAAACAAATTTGGCATTTAAATAAAGAAATTTTCTTAAAATAAAAGTCTAAAAATTCAAGAAATTGAGCAAAAATGATGTGCTCTCAACACATCCAAACATATTTCTAAAAAGTTAGTAATTCACTTCCCAAAGTAAATGGAGTACAGTACTCCATCTTCCCCAAGAATTTTCGGTGGCTCTCAAGAGAATAAAACAGGGGGGTAGAGAGAGAGAGAGAGAGAGAGAGAGAGAAAGAGAGACTTCGTCGATGGCTGAGAGCCTCCGATCCTGATCCTCCTCAGACGTCAACGAGTTCAAAGCCTCTGATCTCATCCACGGACCAATTTACAGTAACTGGGTTTCAAGAAATTCACATTAAGTACTCTCTCCCTCTCTGGACTGGTATTTTTTGGTTCAAAACTCTCATAATCACCCAGATTTGGAGGGGTATTTTCGTACCAAAATCTCTCAAATCCCCCCTGATTTGCTAATGACAGGGGAGGCTGTCATTACCAAATCCGGCTTCTGGATTTCAACTTCTAACAGTGAAAAATTCCTTCCAAATGCGGGACTAAAGTGGGCCCGGGATTACAAATTTGGGTGTTTGCCAAATCCGGCGTCTAAACAGGGCCCTAGAATTTAAATCTACTAATTTTTTTTTGTTGATTTGGATATTTCTCTCTCCCCTAATAGATGCACTATTCAACAAAAAAAACAATTATTGGCTCATTGCACTTTACTGTGAAATGAAGTTGGGAAAAAAAAAGGAAGAGAAAGAGTGAGAGAGATGGGCTCATGGGATACTACTGCGAGTATTGTGATCATTTGTTAGGCATCCTCATTAGATTCAACAAAAAAAACACCAAATTTAATCTAAAAAACACCTTTTATAAATTAGCAAGTTACTTATCAAAAAATTCGCAAAATCAGATTCTCTATCCAAATTTTACTATTCCCCTCAAGTCTCATAAAAAAAGGTAAGAGGTTGTGTGATGCAACTGTGCAAGTGTGGTACACGTGGAGTGAAACTGTGCAAGTGTGCAACTGTGCAAGTTACTTTAATGAATAAACAAATATTAAAAAGAGAGAGAGAGAGTGAAGAGTGGTGGGGCCAGCTGGGGTGTAGCGACAGAGAGGGACATACGAGAAACTATTAAATTATTGGGTAGCCCGTGAACAGTAACTTTACCTCAATACTGAGTTACTGTAACATAACTATAAATTTTGCAAATTAGCCAAATATTTGTTGAGGCTAATTTTGGGTGTTTTTTTCCACTTGGACTCAACAAAATAACTATTTGGCCAAAATAGCAATCTAGATGAGGATGCTCCCCTGTCAGCCTTGCTACTTCAGCTTGATGGGTATTTTGTTGAGTTAAAGTGGAAAAAACACCCCAAAATCAGCCTCAACAAATATTTGGCTAATTTGCAAAAATTGCAACTACGCTACAGTAACTCGGTATTGGGGTAATGACACTGTTCACGGGTTAAGAATAGTTTAATAGTTTCTCTCTCCTTGACTTCTTCCCCTCTCACTTGGTAAATGTACTGTTTGATGATTCTCCCCCACCTTCTGTACCCAGGTGGACAACGTGGACCACTCCCCAGTCCAATTTTCGACGCAAAGGAGAGCAATAGCAAGTGGGGCTTCCAAGTGGACCACTCCCCAGCTGAGGAGAATAACAGTTTAACAAAACCTTTTTATTTGTTTATCAAACTTGAGGGAATAGTAAAGTTTGGATAGAGAGTCTGATTTTGTGAATTTTTTGGAAAGTGACTTGCTAATTTATAAAATGTGTTTTTAAGATTAAATTTGATGTTTTTTTTTTGTTGAGCCTGATGAGGATGCCCTTAATTGACATAGATGCTTGGGACACAAGAATTTAGATGGGCATATTACCACATCAATATATACTATCTAAAAATTTCCTTTTGGAATGGCAATTTACTTTTAATGGTTTCAAGAATGAGCTTCCGGGCCTCTTGATGGCCAGCAGCAAAAAATCTTTGATGAATGTACTTGACTTGTTTGTTTTGATTCACGTGCCTGCAGCTTCGTGTTTCCATTTGTTTGGAATTTTTTGATAAATAGCTTGGGTTTTTGCACGCGAGAGGGAGTCCAGTCATGGGCTTCTTTAGGAGGGGTGCCGTGAAAATCTTGTTAGAGATAGAACCAGACAGAGAAGCTGAAAGCCAGATGACACTACATTCAAAATATGATCTCTGTGTGTGTGTGTGTGTGTGTGTGTGTGTGAGAGAGAGAGAGAGAGAGAGAGAGAGAGAGAGAGAGAGAGAGAGAGAGAGAGAGAGACCAGGGAATATCCACCTGGCGGGAATGAACAACCATAGCTCAGAATCTCACTGGAACCAACATTAACTATAACTCTATCCAATAACCAGGAGACTGTAGGAAAGAGCATAAAAAAAAACTGGCCTGTGTTTTGAAACACAGCAAATGAGTAGACAAATACAAAAATCTCTTCAACCGGCCAAGAAATGGCCCGAGCCAAAACACAAACTTCCCCTACTTCTTCACTTACAGCATAGAAGTAAATGAAAAATTTACCCACAGCAATATTGTATCATACTTCCCTTTTCTTTTGATTTTTATTTCCTGTGCAAAGTGATGGAATCACAGATTACATGAGAGAGAGAGAGAGAGAGAGAGAGAGAGAGAGAGAGAGAGAGAGAGAGAGAGAGAGAGAGAGAGAGCTTTACAGGTGATCATGAAACTCTCATCCACTGAAGTTGCAAAGTTGAAGATAAGAATTATCAAACATAACATATTTAGACCAGTATGACTTGTATTTAGCGATAGCAAGATCCAACCACGGCTTATAGTTTCCGTTGTAATGGATGACAGCTGCATTCTCTATTGCTGTCTGATTAAGGGCAGGATCATAGCCAAGTCCCAACACATGCCAGCTCCGCTCTAGTGGATAAGTGAGGTTATAGAAAGTTATTAGCCCAGGAGGCAACGTCCCAAGTTTCCAAAGAGTTCTATCCTCATTCTGCAAAACAAAATCTCCATTAGTACGAACACTGGCAAGTCATCAATATAAGTTATGAAATTGGGACTGGTTCGGGCAAGTGATGAGGAGTGACGACAATATAATTGAAACGCTTCATTCGATCATAATTTCAGATTAAAAATACAGAAATTGTATGCACCACTACAAGTCTAGAACTAGGAAGAGAATCACTGAAAATGGAATACTTGGAATACAACATGTTGGACAACAATTTACATAACATACCCTTGTGACATGACATTATGTCATTCTTTATTGGGTTTAAGAAGAAAAATGCAATTAACCTACTCACCAATGAGTTGATGCCACATGCATTTTGAGTAAATTGTTTGGCAACATGGTCTGTGACTACACCTTTCCATGCCGAAAAGTGCCCTAGTCCTAGTGCAAGTCTAACTTGTTTAATTCTATCTCAGTATCTATTTCTTTCTATGCGAGAGGAGAGGACTTGTGGGATATTAATAGGAAGCAGGACAGCTTTGCATGTGTCATTGATATTCCACCTTCACATTCCTGAAAAAAGGAAAAATAATGATCCGGGATGTCACAGACAAAAACAGCAAATGCCCTATGAAGAAAAACCATCATGTGAACTCCCACACCCTAGTCATTTAAAAAAAGTAAGTATTCTAGCCAAATAAGCTCAATAATCCATTGAACGGGGGGAAACAAAGTATTTACAAGCTGAAAAAAGAATGTATCTAAACAATATGAACTGCTTGCATCCACACACACACACTTAGGAAAGTGCGGATGTGTGCAGGCGAGCCACGTCTATGTATCAAGACAAAACTTTGCAAGGTAACAATTGCTAATCGTTTAAGAAAAAGTAGGTTGGACACTAATGTTTCCTTACCAGGTTTTGCCAACGATGATATATTCCAGTAATGTCTCGCTTCCTCCACTCCTTCAAGTCAAAAACATTCATTCCAAATGCCCAGCCACAAGAATTTGGATCAAAATTCTCAGAGATCTTTGGATTGGTAAAGTTCAGATACTTGTCAAATCTGTGAAAACTCTCCTTACAGGTTTCAACCGCACCATTCACCATCCCTCTCAGATTAATGGACCAAAGAGGTGTCAGATCCTTCTGAACTACAATATCATCATCCAAAAACAGGATTTTATCCAGCTTTGGGTAAACTTCAGGAAGGTAAAATCTAAGGTGATTCAGCATGGACAAATATTTTGGATTCCTATATTTGAGATTGTCAGAGCCAACAGACAGGGAAGACGCTTGATTTGCCTTAAAATAATATTCCTTCATTCGTGCAGATTCTAGTTGACGTAGCACAGGACAGTAAGAGGAATTTAGCCATGTGAAATCATCAACATTCTCAACTTGGATGGCTGCTCCTGAAGGAGGGTTGATTAGAAACCACATTTTCATGGCCGCGAAATTCAGTTTATCCGTTACAACATGGAATACATGCTTTTCAGGTTCCTTTGCATGTACCAAAGCAGAATTGACAACCACAGATGTAGCAAGAACATTATCAGAAAAAATAGCATAATGGAAGAGAGAAGTATCTTCGAGTCTGTCTTTGCTGGGAAAGCCGTTGTTTTGATAACCCTGAAGGTAATAGTCTGTTGAAAGCTGTAGAGGAAGACAATGCAAGGGTTTGGGGACTATTTTTGCAGCTAGCTGGATTAAGAATGCACTCTTCTTCTTCAGCAAATTTACATTAGCTTCAGTAGATTGAAGCATGGCCCTTAACTTCCTCGCTACTACGAGACAATCATACAATTTGTCCTTGGCTATTGACAAAGTGTGACCCATTGCTTTTGCTTGATCAAGAGCACTGAAGGTGATGAGAAAGAGAAAGCCCACGTTAGCAACAACAGCCAACAGATAAACTCTGTAATGTACAACAAAACAAAGGCTATACCTTGGCCGAAGCTCAGCATCAGAATGTGCATCTCCAATGGCAAGTTGACTTCCTCTGGAACTTTGCATAAGAGAGTCATATAGACCACTTTCATTATAAGCTTTTGCAATGCTTGAATAAGCTTTTGCCATGATCATCTGATCACGCATAAGTTTCAAGGTTGAATCAGAGTTTGGGTTCTGGTATTCTATTCTCCATATACTGTATCTTCCCTTGACAGTAGTGTCAAGCTCTTTAGATCGTTCAATAGCAGCCGCTTGCAACTGGTTATCATTCTCTTTATCTTGTCGAATTAGCTCTGCAGTACGAAGATCCTTCCTCTTCTGCCGTAGCAACTGAAGTGCGAGAAACAGTCATTGTGTGAAACCAACTCAGTAAAATATACACAACGAACACAAATAAAACCATATGAAATTTTACCCGACGCTTGAGCTTCACTGGGTGCATGGTAGATGTTTGTGGCTGTGGCATTTCACCTCCAAAAAGATGCTTATCAGTAGAATACTCAACATCATCTCCAAATCTCACATCAGTTTGAAATGACTCTTCTTGTGCCTGTGGCTCCAAAATAAGAGAAGGATATGTCAAGTTAGTAACCTCAGAACTATGTTTTGAGCTAAACATAAACACAAAATTGTACATAAATTTCAGTGCTCACATGATAAAACTTTTACAGCTCATATAATGTTTGAGGTTGATGCACCAAAATGTTCAGGCACTGAAGAAAGTTGTTTAGCTAACTAATTTCAAACTCAAAAGGGATGTTACTACCTGGGAACTCTTTTGATGGTCAGTGATTTCATCTGTTGGACTTCTCCAGTTCCAGGAAGCTGATAGATCTCCAGATTTCACAGACCTAATTCGAACAGATCCAGAGGTGTCGGTGTATGTCACAATAATATCAATATCCTGCACAAATACAGGAGAATCAGGATACATACAGAATGACCACCACAAATAAAAATCTGTCAAGTACCTTTTCATCTGGAGGGCCACTACCTGAAGCAGATTTCGCATGACCTTGTTCCTGCCGAGCCTTCAGTTTGTTCACATGCAAAATTAACATGTGCACATGTTATTTGAGTTATCAATAAACTAAATGCACAACCAAACTCTCTCTTTTTTGGCGATTAACATAGATGGCTATCCTGATTTCAGAACGTACTCTCAAATCAGGTATTGCCACCAGAAGGAACCAAGTAACAATACTTAAGTAGGCATATTGCAAGCGTTCAGACATCAGAAAGTCTACTCAAATCCATGAGGCATTTTTCAGATACGTAAACATCAATGAAGTATTCCCTCATCTTGGATTCTTGGCAATAAAACATATATGGCTATCGTGATTTCAAACTGTTCTCCCAAATCAGGTATTGCCACCAGAAGGGATCGAGTAACAATACTAAAGTAGGCATATTATAGGCAGTCACATATATACCTACCATGTTTCAAACTTTACTATCAAATCAGGTATTGACACCAGAAGGGACCAAGTAATAATAAAACAGGCATATTATTGGCAGTCAGACATTACTACTCGACCCAAATCCATGAGGCATTTTTCTGAAACTTATAATCCATGCAGTAATCCCTCAGAACATATATGCCTATCATGATTTCAAAGGTGAGTATGAAAACCTTTCTGCCAACACATTGGGGACAGTCATATAATGACCAGTATGATTTGGGATCTCCTTTCCTGCTGGAAAGCAACAAAGGAAAAAAAAGAAAGGAAATTAATCAGATAGACACTTGTTGACAAGAACATTGCCCTCATTATGTCAACAATCCACAAAACTAGTAGATCTTTCTGTCGCCAAAAGATCCTCGCGAAAGATCTTACATGGTTTGAGTATCTGATAAATCTGCTCCAGCAAGGGAAGTTTGAGTCATTGCCTGCATGGGTGCACAAGAAATAAAAAATGAGACAGAAAAGGTGAATTGAAGACAAATTGTACAAGATGAAACTTGAACCCTATAAATGCAAATACCATTATGGAACACGAAATGGGTAACTGGAAGCTAACTTAAAGAGAAGTACTTGAATAATTAGGCCCCACAGTGACGTAACGGGAAGATACTAGAAACCTGTCCAGAGGTTCCAAACAATTTGTTCGTCTGGTTGGAAAGAAATGGTATAGCTACACTAAACTTCACTAAATCACTAATACAACTGTAAAACAAAAGGAAAATATCGTATATGCCTTAGATACAGCTACCGTTATCATTAATACCCTGGAAAACTTATAACATTACATAACTAGTCTTAGCTTGGTATTATAGCTATTCACCTGCAAACGGCATTGTGCAAGGTCCAAGTCATTGATAGGAACATCATTAATTGAGTGTGCAAGTCTAAAGTCTGAGACTTGGCAAATAGATACGCACTAGTAAATGTTTACCTGAATTAACAAGTGCTCTAAATAAAAACACACACCATCTACAATATCAGCAAACAGTGTTTCCGTATACTTAGAAGTATTGGCAACCAAAATAAAGTGATATAAGAATCTTTTTTTGAACTGCGGTGATATAATAAAGTAATAAACTGATCCCAGATTATTAAACCTTGAGATATTCGACCTTGAAAGGTTTTTTTTTTTTCCCACTCATCTTAGTGCCTCCTTGCTTGCCAAACAGAAAAAAACAAAAGCAAAAGAACTAAGAAAGAACAGAATCTTGCGCATAAATACTGGAAGGATCAAGCAGTAGTCTTGACCTTTCTTCTTCCCATACGGCTAGACAAGTTAACAGCGACAAACAGATTTATTATCAGCAACACAGCTCAAGAGAAGCAAACAGAAAGGTAGAAGAAGTTTGAAGGACATTGAGGAGGGATCTTAACGCTGCTTACCAGAAAGAAGACGCAGCAGAGAATTAGCGACTTAAAGAATGGAGTTGTTGCCATCCCGGTGGGGTTGTCTGTGATGACGGATGGAGTGTAAGAAGTTAAGAAGAAGAAGAAAAGCGGTAGAAGACGATGAGATTGATTCAGAAAAACAACAGGAATTTAGTAGTACTTGGACAGCAATTTTTATGAAAACCCACAATTTTGTGCGGGGCTACAATCAATATCTTCATCAACAACAAGGGTTTTGAGAAAGAGAGAGATAGGGAGGGAGCCAGGGGAAGATGTCATAGGAGCGCATCATTTTGTTTTATTGTTTGGGTGGGTTTTGAAGGGTTATTGCAATTTTGCAATTTAGGTCGTAGTTTCCTGTTCTTTGCTCTTCGTCCTCCTTTTCCTCTGAAACTGTAGGCCATTTACGAGTCATTTCCTAAAAAACATAAACAACATATTGCAAGACAAAATTACTATTTCCTCCATCTCAATTTATTTGCTCAGTATTTTTTTTTAAGACTGTTCCAAATTATTTGCTCACTTTTCTGAATTGGCTATAATAATGGACAAACTTTCCATTTTACCCTTTTCAATACTTTTCAATCATTTCACTTTTGCATGGAGAAAATTTCTTGAAATTAGCACAAAACATACAAAAAGTAAATTACTACATTAAATTCTCAACAATTTTACAAGGGTTTACCTATTCAATTGAGCATCCAAAAAAAAAATGAGCTTCAATTTTTCCCCATTCAAACAAAATATGGGGAAAAAAACAAACTCTTCTCTTTGCTAAGCCATCAAAGAAGTCTTAATTGGAAACCTTGCAAAAAAAATTCTCAAATCTTGCAGAGAATTCACCTGAATAAAAAGAACAAAATTAGATTGTGATCAACGGATATAACTCCAAATAGCAAAACAGTGTCACAGATTGTAGTATCATAAAAAAAAAAATAGAACAAGAACTAACCTGACTTAATTAATTAAGGGGTTGATCATGTAGATGGGACAAAACATTTTCCACAAGGGATTTGAGAAGGTAGATTACCATTTCTCATCAATTGGCTTTTCCCCAAGTGTGGCACCATATAGTTGTTTCCTCCGTAATCCTTCATCATCTCAATCATGCAAGATTGCAAAGATAAAAATGTCGAAGCCAAAATTTGGGAGTAAAAATGTCGGAGCCAAAATATTTGGGATATTTGGCCAAAATTTTCGGGATTGTAGGAGCTAAATTCATTTCCCATCAAAGAAGGGTAAGATTGGAAAAGTATGGCTTTTTAAAGCCTTTGACTCTGACCCACTAAATTGGGGGATTCCCCGTATTGGGCAAACCAATTGGGACAGAGGGAATAACATCATAGAAAAAACAAACTTGGTTCTCACATCAATTCTTCGTATGTGAAAAAACCACTAACTCAAGGAAGAACACATGCCTAAACGCACATATCGTCATAATCAGGCCACAATCCCAATCCACTACCACCTAACACCCACTCGGCTACTCCTTTCTCTGAAACACTGCAATTCATTTCAATACAATATGCTGCACCACATTGACCACTTCCAAAGGCTTCCAAGCAACACCCCCATCTCCACAACTTATTTCTTCATCCTCTCCCAATCTCCACTTTCGTCAAAATTGAACCCTTAAAAAATGAATAGCCTTCCCAGCTGCTCTTCCATGAATAATTTGCCTCACAAAATGCTCAGATATGCTCTGTTTGTTTTCACAATTTGCTTGCTTACCTTCATACAAAAAATCATAGTTGGCCCAAATTTGTTTGCTTACCTTCATATCAATAATCATAGCTGGCCCAACTTATGCTGTCATAGACTGCCAAAACAGACTACCCAAATGCAATCCATGCCACAACCAGCACATACACCGACCAAACAAAGCTCAACACCCTCTTCTCCGTTCACCATAGTACCATACTACAAATGGAGTACTACTATATTCAACTCCACTACTATTGTTTATAAGTTTCCAGAGTTCATTCGAATTTTATTAGAAAAAATAAAAATAGAACTGATACAAGAGTATTAAGGTTAATATTCTTTATTGGAAGCTCACTGATTTAAGATCCCTGTATGTTGACTTAACAGGTTCTTAAGAGGCCAACTAGATTACGTCGATTTTCTGTTGATCTTAAGGCAACTTAATCCTTGTATATAGACAATAGACGTACACACAGACACATAAATATGCTATAAATTTGTGCCATCATTTCTAACGATTTAAATGGTTCTTACTTTTTATGTTTTTTAGGTTAAAGGTAGTGTGTTTGAATATAAGAGGGTTTGAATACATACCTAGAGTAGCATATCAGAATCGGACGGAGTGAGTAGTGCTCGCAAATTTGATGATGGTGGCAATCGAATGAGAGACAGAGGAGGAAAATGTAGGTGAGGGAGAGAACCGAGAGGGAGGGGTTACGAGAGGAAGGAGGAGGCGGTGATGATGGAGGTCAGTGGTGATAAGAAGAAGGACGACGTATGGCGAGAGGAAGGGGAGAGGGTGAATTAATCAATTTGCGGTTTTTTCTTAAGAGGCCAACTTGATTGTGTTGATTTTCTAATGATCTTTAGGCAACTTAATCCCCGAATATAGGCAATAGACGTACACACAGATACTTAAATATGCCATAAATTTGTGCCATTATTTCTAACAATTTAAATGGTTCCTACTTTTTACGTTTTTTGGGTTAAAGGTAGTGTGTTTGAATGTAAGAAGGTTCGAATACGTAGTTAGAGTAGCATATCAGAATCAGACGGAGCGAGTAGTGCTCGTAGATTTGATGATGGCAGTGGTTGGATGAGAAACAGACGAGGAGAATGTAGGTGAGGGAAAGAATCGAGTGGGAGTGGTTACGAGAGGAAGGAAGAGGCGGTGATGATGGAGGTCGGTGGTGAGAGGAAGAAGGACGACATATGGCGAGAAGAAAGGGAGAGGGCGAATTAATCAATTTGTTGTTTTTTCTTAAGAGGCCAACTTGATTGCCTCAATTTTCTATTGATCTTAAGGTATCTTAGTCCTCGTATATAGGCAATGGACGTATACACAGAGACATTGATATGGTATAAATTTGTGCCAACATTTCTAA